>MBPM02000018.1:600000-1007135 GCA_001695595.3 Plasmopara viticola
GAGGCATTGAAAAAAAATGGATGACGAATTCGACGTCAAGCGATTGCAGAAAGAGAGGTGGGAAAGTGGCAAAGAAGCCGTCGCTGCCATCAAGTTGATTGCATTCCTTCAGTTATCAGCATCCGGAGGGGGGGCACATTCCGGCATTCAAAGTGTGATAGCGCAGAAACAGAGGGCGCGTGGTTTGTAATTATGTCCCGTTATAGAAACGAAGGCTCTGTCTGATTCGCGTCTGAGGAACAAAGGCTCTGTCTGACAGAGTCACAAAACACGCGCATCCTGTTTCTGCACTGTTGCACTATAATCGCGCCCACACGGGTGCTGACGTGAGCGCATGCTAACTGACAGAGTGCAATCAATTTGACGGCAGCCCACCTCTCTTTTTGTCGACAAAGTTGTCATCCATGTTCTTTCAATTCCTTCGCAAGTAAGGGTGGCCTCACACTGTACGTCAGACCATATGATTGCATGTGAAAAATTTGTACCGAATGTCTAGTTTTGTACTAGTTTTTGACATTTTACATTACAGTCATGTGTAATTTCAATTCAAGTCACCTTTTGCAATATCCCTTTGGAGGTCCTTTCCTTTCCGACAGAAAAAGCTATTTATTTGATCTTCCACATCTAGTTCCCACGGAAGCATAACCAAATGGTACCTCTGACACATGACGTATATCTTGTAGCATTTGTCGTCCCACTACAAGGTGCGGTACGTATTCCTAATAAGATTGAGGCAAACGAAGCCGAGCTGTGCATTGACTCGTGATGCCGATGTTGAAACAGCTCTAGTCGCTTATTCCTTGTTGTATGTTGCTAGTAATTGTTGGTTAACAAATTTGGGCCTGTCTTACTTGTTGCTTACACGTACGTGAACCAATACACTTCTCCGACTCCATGTTGGCCAATTAATATGTACAGGATTCTTATAATTGGCCAACAGACACTTTCGTAGCATGACAAAGAGTTTGTCACATGTACCGGTCTTGATTAAGATCGCTTGCCCGAGACTGGAGAGGGTGATACGACAAAGCCTGTTTTTTATCGCCGAATGTTTTATCCTGTACCCTGGGACATCCGGTTCCGCTGGCAAGCAACAAAGGCGTCTTAAAGTCATAACGTCGAGGTGAAGTTTAAACGACAAAATCGAAATAATTTGGCTATCGCGTTATTGCGTCGCCCATACTTTGAGCTCAGTCATATCACAATTATGCCTGTTATTGACATAAGACATGTATGCGCGTGCGTAGCACTGCTTAAGACTCTGCGAAGCGATGATTTAAATTAATCGAGCAAGATAATATCGACGTAGTTAAGCGTGAGGTGACACAGGTTCTCGTTGGATGCCGAATTGTTAAATTGCAGACTTGATCAAGACGTGGCTCTACATTATGAGGATCAAAAGTGTATCATACTCTGCTATCCTCAAGACATGTCGCTTGACGGTCATTTTTGTCAAAATAAAGCGTATGATTTCATAAGCCTCATCTCTTGGATGGATATATCTGTACACATGTCTGCGCGTTTAAAGCAAATAGTAGGCTGATGCTCCCCTTGTCCACAAAATCCGAGAAGTTTGCCGTGGATTTTTACCATCCACTAATTGCTGGTACTGTAGCCTCTGCGTCTTAAATTCACCCTGTTAGAGTGTGAGCAGCAGCTGGTCCTCCTATGTTTATGTAGGTCCACTCGTTCACTTATATCACACATTTGAGCGGGTGATTACTCACGAAGGACAAGTTTGGCAGAAATAGAGAGCAATCGCGCCATTTTTTATGAGAAAATTGCAATACACAATGACTTATCATCTATTCAGAGCACAAATAGCTGAACCCTAGCGATTGAGCGCAAAACTTCACAAAAATGCGTCGTCAATAGCTCTTCACTATTAATCGGTTGTTCTATTTAGTTTATGATATCACCAAATTCAGCCCCTCGGTGTCCGCTTGCAGTAGTGCGGTGCTGATGGCAGAAAAAGACGCGTTAATGACGTCACTTAACGGTCGCTCTGGACCCGGGAAGACCAAAATTTGCGGCTATAGCAGGCTTTCTTTGGCTTTGTAGGAAACCTCTAAGAGCTGGGTATCGTTCTTTGTCTTTCTATGAGATGTCGGACAGTAGCTTAGACACTGTTGGGTTATTCGCAGCAATCACTTGGCTCCTTTATGTAGCTATTTTTTTATAGAGTCTAGATTTTTTCGATTTTTGTTATTAGCATTACTTATCACTGATCAATATTTTTGCAGCAATCACGGAAGACCCTCGACTTATGATCCCCGTGCTCCCGACCCTTGCCGCAATAAGCGCAGACCTGCCTCGAACACGGATAACCAAGACCAGATCTTAAGAGTAGTCTTGCCAAAAGTGGGACCTAAAGCTTGTATGAGTTTTTAAAGTGAGAATAGCTCCCCAACTCTAGAAGATACTGAGTTTGGCTTAGATGAAGACTGCGCTTGGAAGTGCTTTTCACGCGGTCGTGGACCGTGTCTTTTGTCGAGGCGAGGATGAGGACGATGAATAGCACCATGCGGTACATTGTCTACTCTTGACAACATCTTTCTTTTAACGTCGCTCGCAACAAAAGTCTGGAAAATGCAGCCCACGATATAGTGCATCGTAACTCCGGCGATGTTTTGAAGTCTTTCTCAACCAGTTCTCGACCCTTTAATGAGTAGTTGCATCACCCAATAAATAAGTTGCCCAATGCGTGCCCCTCAAGGCAGATGTGGTGTAATGCGTGCCAAGAATGGAGACCGACTCAATTGATGAGTCAGCATTCTATGGCTATGTCTACTCATGGCTTGACTCCAGTGCTTCCGCATTTGATTCGAAACGGTTTATGCTAGTTTACAACGGAGATGGATTTGCTCGCATCCTTTTCAGAGTGTCAAGAAAATGAGCTTAGCCTTTTTCGGCTATGACTCAAAATGGTCCAATGGAGTGTAGTCGCAGTTCATTCGGCTATAACTACGTTTGTAGTTGAAATGTCAGCATTCGATAGAATTAAATGAAGACTCAAAGCCTTTCTTGTTATTTCTTCTCTTCCGGTAAAAAATGTAGTTTTCGAATATCTTGTCTTTCCGATAGTTTGTTCTGTGAGTCTCTTAATACACTGAGGCTCTTTGACACAAACGCTTCGAATTTTTTACGCATAGGGGGATTTTAAGAGCCGTTTAACGTATCCAAACCGAAAATTACAATAAGGTTGAGCACTATGCTGTGGACCGAAGGTCACCAAATGACAGTCCGGTGCTAATCGACGCCAGGTTCTCGAAGTAACTTGTAGCAAAATTATCGCTTCACTTCCCGAATAACTTTGCGAAAATAATTGCTAATTGCAAATAAAAAGCACAGCGTTTCGTTCTTTTATCTTCAACGCTTAAATGAACTTTGTTGTCCTCAGAAAAATCATGTGGCACAAGTAATTTCGGTACATTCCGAAGCTCGGGCACCAAGCTTACAATTTTTTGAGCCGCCAAGCGAGAACAATATTCCGCATCGATTCTTTTGCAGATTTCCAGTCTCTCTCAGAGCTGCGCGTGCCTCACGCTAAGTGCTCGTTACCGCCGAAGTTACAGAGCCATAGTCACCCTTCGTAAAAGGAGCAACCTTTTCAGCCGTCTCAGCTGGCTTGTCGAGCACAGATTTGTAGTTTGCCGTGTATTAATAATCAAGCGAGCTTCATTTCACTTTGACTGCACCTTGTGCTCTTACGATTCCTCAAACTTTGGTCATGACATTTGGCTCATCGAGAGCCTAATCGGCACCAATCTCGCTGGGTGCGCAATGAGAGCACCAGTCATTCTCAAATGCGCGTTGTGTGACGTAAGGGCTTGCAAATATGTGTGTGGATTGAATGAACGCGGTGTTTTCAGAGTACCATCTCAGGGTCGATTTAGACTAATGAATTTAACATTACAAGCCGCATATTCATCAGCAGGTATCGAGCCCCCTCTTCATCCGCGGAGGCGTCGTAAAGGCCTATAGGCTTTGACTTTCATTTTTTAAGCAAAGAATGTCTGGTGCGCACGGCACGAGTGTGCTCTTTTAGCAACTGATCCGTCATCTGACGGCATAGCGCAAATGCTGGGATACAGGGTGATGTTCGGGCACTGTAAGCTTGGCTCGTGTCCAAAAAATGTATGTCCAGACCAGAACGGGTGAATCGCGTCGTCGAAGACGAAATACGCAACTTGTTTGCAGATTAGCCAAGGCGTTGAAACGTAGTGCTCATGCTCACTAATTGTGTACTAAATAATGCCCGTCGATCCAAACATGCTTGAAGAGTCATGTAAATTTGTAAGATAGCCAGCCCTAGCGCTTCCCAAACACCAGTACAAATAAGAGCACTTCTGGCGCAGACTTTCTTGAATGCCTTATTGAATAGCGCGACCAATAAGAACATTCCGCTAATTGCAAGGGCATTGTGAAATGGCTAGCTCTATTAAATCAGATCTATTGAGGGGTGGCGTGGTCTTGATCAAGTCAATGCTAAAGATAACCAAAAATAAGAAGCGCCGAGCACCGAATTTTATCAATTAAGGTTGTCAAACGTCACACAGAATGAAATCACAGCAGCACGTAACACGACGCTTGCAGCTTACAAACGGAAAAAGTGATGTTGTACGCGCTGCTATTTGCCACGTACATTCAGAGCGACGTGCCGCAACCAGCAGCAACGCAG
Source organism: Plasmopara viticola (assembly GCA_001695595.3). NCBI lineage: Eukaryota > Oomycota > Peronosporomycetes > Peronosporales > Peronosporaceae > Plasmopara > Plasmopara viticola. The sequence goes on from MBPM02000018.1 coordinate 604,682, forward strand.
GCTGAAAGTAAGCGGTCAAACGAGATAGCTACGCTAACCGTATATCATAAACAATTGAAAACATGTGCGATTAAAAACGGGAAGACTTTCGACTTTGTAACAGACGAACTGTAAAGGATATGCGCTCACACATTACGAATGCTTTACAACTGACGTTAGACAAGGTCTCAGCCACCGTATGGCTACGCTTTCTTGTTGACAAGAAGGCAGCAGCCACCTTCAGCTATAAGTTGTAGCTGTTTCAACGCATGGATTGGAAGAAAGGGTCAAAAGTAGGATGATATATTAGATGTAAATCGATTAAGATTAGCGCCACTTCATCTATTTCGGGTTTGTGGAGATGAAGAGCTATAACAGCACGTAAGGTCATCCAACCACCGCTCGTGATTGCGTTCGTTAAAGCTCCGTGATCGGATTGCTTCAGGCTCAGAGATAATTACCATGGCAAAAATTCGGGAGGCCAGCATGTAGCTGGTAAAAAAGGCCCTTTGGATTACTTACGACTTATAATCTCATTTTATATCTTGATGGGGCCACATACTCCAGAGTTTGCCCGTATTTGCATTGCTTATTCGTGCATGTAACCCTGGGATAAAGGACAAAAATATCTTTGCCAATTGTAGATTTAATGATCTGATGGACCACAAAAACATGATGCAAGCGCACAATCGTTTTTTAAACTTTTTTTTATACAGTCAGTATACTTGAGAGTGCAGTACGAACTAGATCGTCGATTTTGTAATCATACTAGACTATTTTTTTCAGAACGGTAACCTTGACTGTGTCAGAACTGGAGTCGACAATGATAGAAGGCGACAGCTTTAATCAACATACGGTTCTACTATACTACACGAAGGATCATCTATTACTACGGCATATTAAGATTCATGCTTTTTATTACCATCTAAAGTATTTTTCTTTTTACTCCCTAGAAAAGTGGGATGGGCAAAGGCTAATACATACGAAGGTTAAGCTGTCCGAGGCATAAGTAATATGGCGCTTTGCGATCATGTTGCACATCGCTCATACCAAAGTGATAGCCCATTTATTTTAGTGGTACCAGACTGACCTCAGAGCCAACTGCAGCCACTATGAGTTGCTCTTCATCATAGAGAGTTACGACATTACAATTTGTAATGTGTATTTTAACAAAGACTCAATAAAAGTGGCTTCTGAATCTTAGTTGTGACACTCGGTAGTTAATTCATCATGAAATATCGCATAGCGGCGATCAGTTTGTTTTGTATCAAGTAGACAAGCGAGTAATTTTCCCGGTTTCTCAGTGAAGAAGTTTGCGTCAGATGTGTACATTATCCTAGGATTCTATGGCTGATATTCAAAGGTTTAGAATACTAGACGTGTCTTTGTCGATGACGTATGATTCGACACGGGTCGAGATTACTGAGAGGACTTTGGCCGAGAATTGAAGCGCACAAAACTGCCAAGGCATCGTGGATCGCTTGTGGCAAGCTCTCCCAACAGATTTAACCAAAGGTGGTTTGTGTCGCACTGTAGTAAGGGTCACATATTAAAGTTTCAAGAATGTGTTTATTCGCTGCTTACATGCTGACAATATTACCTGGAAGGGAAATGCCGCGCAGGCAGAACATTCCTGACAAATTAGCATCGGCTGATCTATCAGGTACTGAAACTATGCATAATGGCCACGAAGTGTAAAATATATGGTCCTCGTGGGAGTTGCAAGGCTGATATCTCCGGGTATGATGGATGGCAAATGCTCAAAAGGGTACATTATTGACATTGAGGTACATTTACTCATGTGGCATAGCAAGTGTCCGCTGGACAAGTGACGACGTCTATTTGGTAATACCTTTAAATATGAAAGACGAAAATACAAATTGTATATCAGAACAATATCTGTATCTCACAGAAACAAAATTGTCAAGTTAAAGCGAAAGTGTGTACCGCGCTTGCAGCAGACAAGGGAAGTATGCGCTCGAAATTTACATGAGGCAATCATCTTTAATAAGGCTAATTACAGTGAGATAGAGAGTGCACGACTCGATCCAATCGAGGCCGTTTGATTTACAATTGTAATATGCATATCTTCGGTGGATGCACGCATGCGCCTTTTTATTACTTTGTCCAGACGAACAAGACGCCATTACACAGTTTTCGATACGGCTGAAAGGAGACCACATCGTCACTTTTCACGGGGCTGTTCAAGCATACTAAGCCCTTGATTGTGGGAGCTGACCACGTCTTTGGTAATGTACACCAGACGATAACTTGTGAAAATGCCTCTTACCCTTTTTTGCAGAGATGAAAAAAGAATAAATAGGATCCAGCATAATTTTTTTTGACAGCTTTCAATTTAAGATAACGGGCATATGGCGTGTTTCTACCTGCGAGTTCTTCTCTGCCATCGCAAATGACCGAAGTCACGTAAGGAATTTCGATCATTTGTTGAAAATTTTCGAGATACTGCTTTGTGGGTGAATTACCAATAAAGGTTTGCAGAAGAGTTGTCGAGCATCAAATGCGCGGTACACTATAAAATGTCTTGCTAGCTGCGGTAATTTTCCCAAATCACCTTCGTTCCCTACCATATTATAGAGGTGCATATACTCTGATAAGATCCTACACGAACTTGGCAAGGTATTTCGACAAATGTTGCGCACTGGAAAACCAGGCAAAAGGAGAAACAGTTCTATTCCTTACCTACATGACGCGCTGAATGAAAGAGGGTTCAGAGTTGATGCAATTTGTTCGCTGCAGTATTCCAGCTTACGAAACCGGAGCCTTAAAATTTTTTTCAAGAACGATCTTTCTCGTCGTGAGCTATAATTAGGATTTGTTAGTTAAATGTATTGAACATTATCATCTTTTCACAATTTCTGAATGCAGTGGGAAATTTGTCGACCTTTTCTAAACTTCTTCGTCACATGCATGCAAAAGTGAGATTGACCGGGAAGGTTAAAATTGTGATCGCACCCTTGCTTTGATAAATGACCATACAGCGCAATATACAGTTAAAATCCCCAAAAACACTCGTTGAAAAGCTCGTTCAATTGGGATGGTTGGTGTGTCAATGACAGCGTTCATGCAAAAGTGAGATTGACCGGTAGGGTTAAGATTGTGATCGCACCCTTTCTTTTGTGAAAGACCTACAGCGCAATATACAGTTGGAATTCTCAATCATCCTCACTAAAAAGCTTCTTTAATTGTGATGGTTTGTGCGTCGATAGCAGCGTTTGAAATTGTTTACTCTGAAAGTACAGTACAACGATTGTTTTCTTAAATGAAAGTGCGCGTTCGGTCTGGTGATTTTGAACGGATACCCTAATATAATAAGGCGAACACTTCGTGGAAATAGGTGATGTCTGCCTACAAATGTCGGATTTCTAGGCAAGTGTTTGCCAGATATATCTTGTGGTGAACATGCGTGCGCAGTCTGCCAAAAATGAAAGCGCTGGAAAATCATTGTTTGCATTTTCCAAGCTTTTGAAGTAGTAAAGCGATGGCATAAAGTGAGGTCGTGGCTTAAATGCAAATTTATCGATTTTGATTATAATGTTAAGCAAAACATTTTGCGCATGATCATCAAAGGCGATCGTCAAGATATGACTTTAGCTGAGCTAGAATGTATTTCTTGGACCATATATGCGCATTTCAACAAAACTAAATCGCGACGGATTAAAACCAGGCCAGCCGCTTCATAATATCAGCCAGCGCTGAGATGTGTCGCGTAAATGATACTGTGATGCAAAGGTTAGACAAACAAAGTTGTTAGCAGAATTGGAGCGGCTCGGCTGACGAAGACGGTGGACGTAGGTTTCAAGGTCAACGTTCTACAAACCAGCAGTTTCATCAGTATATCCTCACACAAGCCGACACTTGAGAAAGGTGCTCTTTTTATATCATGATAATATGGATCTTGAGCCCAGAAATGAGACTTGTATTGTATTACGTTATCGCGTTGCCAAATAATGCACGTGCTAGGCTCAGTCTGGCTAGTCCACGGCATAGAGTGGTGTCCGCATACGTCGGGTCTCGTTCGGCGGGCAGTGCATCCAGCACCGAGGTCGTGAGGGTCTTCCATTATTCTGTTTAACTCTGACTTGGTAAGAGCCCAGGTGGCGCTCTGGTGCTGGAGACCGTCGCGTCGAGGGTGAGACCCGTTAGAGACCTGCAGATGCCCGAGAGCACCTGCCCGAAGCGCGCGAGCATTTAGCCCCCGCGCTTGGAAGGAGGGCGTCACCCCGACCTTTTCCGAAGCGACATGAGACTATGTAATGGAATTTGATCGAGCTCAAGCCCCATATAGCTAATACACACCTCGTGAGAAGGGAGCGCCGAGACCAGCATATGCTGATCACAGAATCCTATTCACCAATGACAAAATTTGTGATAAATTCCGCTTTATTTTCTTTGCGATAACTACCAGCTTAGCCAGCTTTTGTCATGAATTTATTAATATGGCGCAAGAAAAACACCGCGTGATTTGGGCCTCAATGATTCATCTTCAAAAGTCTCGCATGGTCAGCTCCACGCGGCGCACTCTCACGCATGCCCCACTTAAGGCGTTGATTATGTATCCGAGCTAAAAGATGATGACGAAAATTACGCGGCGAATATCATGTTCCGGTTGATTTTCAAGTACGACTCTATGATCATTGCAGCTTTTGGAATCGCAGAAATACATTAAAAACATCATTTGAATTTGCTATGACTTACGGCGAGGACGTCAGCTAAATAATGGCTAAGCACAAGCATATGAGGAACTGATCAATGGAGAAAAAGGCTAAGCCTGGAATGTCGGAAAGTTAAGCGAGCTGGAGCTGCAAATGACACGATTTTAATCATTTACTTATCACTTGCAACGCGGGCGTTACTCAAAGTGTCGTATATTGGTAGCAGAGAAACGTTCTCGACTGAATTCTGGCAGCTCAACGGTTCCGGAAGGACCTGTGTCTGATGTTGTTCGACGCTTGACTCAATCCCAAAATCTAATATGGTGCCCATACGATGCAGCCGAAAGTAGGTCACTAAAGTGGACGAGCAATCCCACCCAAAAAGTGTGCCTGCTCCAATCACTTGCATCCAGAATGGATGTGGGCTGGACGTCCCTATGATCGACAAAGCCTCAAAGCGTAACGAAAGGTACAAAACCCGCTTCCAAAAATGGCTAGATTTCCGGCTCAACTGCTCCCAGCATAAAAGTGTCATTTAACTGGACTCACTTATAATACAAAAAAGCTAGTACAGGCGCAATAGAGCCGTGGTATATGATGGATGTAAGGCAATTGCTACACAATGAGCTGTGGTGTATAGTAGAACATCTTATGTACCTAGTCTGATGAACGTGCTATTTATAACTGTTTGATCAGTAAGGATTTAGTATTAATTTAAATGGTCGGTCGTTTTACCGCATGGTGAAGGGCTAGACAAAAAACGAGAGCTATTCTTGACGAAGCAGAGGGACAAACGACAATGATTAATGCTTCATGCCATTTGTTTACATTCGGTTAAATTAAGAGATTCACGATAGTGCTGATCCAACGTCGCGCCCAGTCGTAGTGCGTCACACATACTGAACCCGCACATACAGTTTGCAAATCTATGTCTGATAAGCTCGTCGTGTCACTTACTTACATAAAGCACTTAGCAAGACGGAATGCGCAAGTTCCCAATCGTGTGCCTTTCGCAGCAGTATACAAAAGTAGATTGAAAGCGTGACTGGTACTATGTCCAGAACAGCTGGAATGAATTACGGGTTGTAAACCTAGGCTTACTTTACATTAAGCTGCCGTATCGTCAGTCAAGTGAATCATGCGTGGGTTTGTCGCTTTCCTTGTTTTAGCTGCATACGTGGCAAGCGGCGACGCAGCGTCGACAACTTCGGATTCGGAGCGAGCCTTTGATCCCATGCCGCCTAAATTTGAGGCATACGAAGATGCCGCAAAGCAATCTCTTCGGAAAAAGGTAAAGAATCAAGAGGAAAGGATGCCAAGCAATTCTTTGGATGAGCTCACTCCGGTTCTCGAATCTTTGACTCACCAAAAGGAACTGGAGGAGCTGAGCAAGTTAAATCATAGATTGCCGGGCGTAGTCAAGGTGCTTGGTAACAACGAATTTGGTAGACTCCTTCAGTACAACGTCTGGATATTTTCATTCAAAGAACCCGAATGGGTCTTGCACAATTTTCCGGATTTCCATCGTGGCTATTTAGAATTTCACAGCAATCGGCTCGTGAGGGGATATAAGTATGCATGACGTCTTGGTGCCGAGGTCTAACCTGCAGAATGCTCGATAAAAATTAAGAACGAAATTTTAATCATTATATTTCAAGTGCATTTCTGCGGCAGCTTCTTAAGTGGCCTGATAGTTGTCTACTTTCAATTTTGCCAGGGTCTGAGACCCAAAGGAATTCCCTTTCATTCTACTTCGTTATTTGGTCTTCTACTCATCGCGCTGGTCACTTGTCGATCCATTGTATCTGCCACTTTTCGTTCAACAGACTATCGCTTTAGGCACTTATCGTGTTTATCGAAGTGAACTACCAACTTTAGCGCTAGTTTGTGTCTTTATAGGCGCTTAATAAAGGGTGAAGCAAGCCTAAAAGTCACCACTTGCGCCATTTTAATCACCATGTAGATTAACATTATGCACCATATTTTCTCCTCAATATATACCTATATATACACTCTATGTTTCGTCCTACGATCAAAAGAGCCACGGAGATAGTGAGCCAATCACCTTGACACTCTCAGCTTGCTTTGCATCCAAAGTACTCGCAGTTTCACTAATCTTCCACTGAAGCTTAACAAGTTGCTGCAATTGCGTGGCCTCTTCTCGAGACACCAAAACCACGGGAATCAAAACATGTTGCCCCAAACCCCGTGCATCATCCGCGAGAGAATATCGACGATTGGGATATCTACTCGAAGCTGCTTTGGAATTGATCACGACAACACCTACGGCACCAGCAGTTTGCAGTCTCAATGCCTTTTGTGCAAACGAACACGTGCCACGAGCGACCATTACAATGTTGCCACGTACACGTTCCGAGTCAATGGACCCACATGCGTCATTGATATCTTGTCGAAAGAGTAAGAGCGGAGCTTCGACTGCTGAAGGGGTCGTGACTTGCAGCCCAAACGAGGCTGGCGAGGCCACAAGTGTCATCACATGCACGTTTCCAATGCGAATAGCAACTCCGACTGGAATCACAGCAGGTTTAGGCTGCAGTTGTCGCGCTCGTTCAAGCTCTACGTTTCGTATACGTCCTTGCAACTTGCCATTCTCGCACTCGATCGCATCCGGTCCTCGTTTCTGCTTGGTGGATTGGCGAAACAAATGCGGGTCGAGCATCAACACGTGACCTTCCGTGCTGAAAACAACGTCAGCTGCTTTCAATGGCTTTTTACTTCGTATCGATGCCATTGCATTCGTAGTAGACGAATTAAGCAACGTCTCTACCCTCTGTCCTGTGTTATATCGCGTCGTACGTGAGTGATTCCTTCCTGTGGTTGCATTGAACTTGTGATGCGCTATAGGAAGTGGCACAATCACGTCGGGGTCGTCGCTAAAGAGCAAGTACAGATACTTGACCGTTTCCGAGAGAAAGTAACTATCCATTCGGTCTTCTACGTCCAATGTATGGATATTTCCTACCGCAGCATAGCCACATGGTACTTCCGACACACGACGAATATCTTGTAGCATTTGTCGGCCCATTTTAAGATACTTGTGATCCCTTGTCGCTTGGTACAAATGGTACGTACTCTCAATCAGTTCAGGACGAAGTGGGGACGTACGTGCCCAATCAATGACAGTCCCGCGGTTTCCAGACTTGGCCCTTTCACGAGGACCCACATCCAGTAACTCGGGCATCGCACCATATTCATCCCAAAGCGGAAACATTTCTTCGTGCGAGCGAATGGCATTCGAGACATCGCCAGCAAGGACTTGCAGGCCTGGCCAGAAGGCTTGGAGTGCCGAGACACGATGGGCACGCACGTGCTTCTTGCCACGATTCATATCAACCTCAATGTACACGTGATTGTGCTTGACGTGTGTCTCGACAGCGTGGTAACTCGCATAAAACATAGCCAACCACTGTGAATCGCCACTGATGAGATGGTACTTGAGGAGATACTCAAAGAACGAGTCCAAGCCTGCGCCAATGCCTCCATGGGCATAAATCCACTGCCCGGAGCCAACATCAATGGCACTTCCAAGTAAATCCAGTTCCGACCGTCGGTTCCAGATCGCGACGACTGCTTCTTTCGCTTTGGTTTCAAATCGCTCGTCGCCAGTCAAGCGTGACAAGTACGCCATTTCCACCAGTAACGACCCCGCTGCAGCTGGACACGTCAAGTTTGCTGCACGATCGGTCGAGAGCACTCCGTGTCGTAAGTTGATGCGATGAACGGGCAATCCGGTCGGAGTGTCAAAAGCGGGTAATAGCCGGTGGCCTAACTCGGCTGCTAATGCCAAGAGTTCGCCCTTGTAGTCCTCAGTCTCCATCAGGCCAAAGTACTCGGGAGAGGCCAACATGTGGGCCGATACGAGGCCACCAATGACTCGAATCGTCGACTCGAATACTGACACCGTGACGTCTCGATCGAACGAGACGCTACGAATGACAAGGTTCACGGCACGTGTAAACTCGTCGCGATCGCCAAGCACCGCGAGCATGTCGAGCGAGTCAATGAGCGTCAAGGCATAGCCACCAAGGACGTCGTCGAGATCCCCCCGTTCGCGACGATCCCAGCGACGTCCCGAACAACTGAGTGGTTTCAATTCGTCCCACGGGTACGCGTGGGCCATGTAATTGCGATACCCATGGTAAAACATGTCGCGCGCCTGTTGCTGGAGATGTTTTCGCTCGGAATCGTGCATGTGCGCTGAACAGAGGGTCGAGAGGACGAGCATTGGGAGTACTAGAAGGAAGGAACGCAGGAGATGCACTTGACGGGAAGCGACCTTCATCGCTGGTGACGTTAGTGAATGCACACGTTATAGGATGGTAATCCGTATTCATGCCTAATAATAGGACTTGCTGGCTTTATTTGTACGAGACATGTAGCACTTTACTCTTATTGCGCAAATGACGTGCTATATATGGGCTTAAATAGGAGTATTACAGGCTTCTACTGACATATACCGGTACCTTTATGATAGCAGGTGTCGAGTTGGTGAACACGTACTGAGTTAAGCCGTGAGAATCAGTCAAAGGAATGAGTTAAGTACAATTTCACGTCGCACAAAATAGCTTGTTTGATTGGCTACTACGTAATTTTGTCACTGGACACATTCTCGGTGATCCCACGGTCATCAAAGGATTCCTTTTTTTTCAAGGCAATAAGAAGATTATAGTTGATCCGAAAGCTTTTTAGCTATCTTCTGCTGTGACGTGTTTGAAGGGGGCTCGATGCAGCAAAATCTCCATGGTACACGCAAGTAAACCTACTTTAAAGTAAATTACCGCCGGACAAGCGGGATATCGATGTATTTAGATGCTGATAATCGATTTTCAATTAATAATTTTACTTTATCTTGCGCCACAGGCTTAGACTTAAAAGAAGATGAGGGCTAAGCGAACTATCAGCCGAAGGCTTCTTGGTGGTCAGCATCGTGCGTAACCTGCATCTGTAGAAAAACCCAGCAAAGATGCTTCGCGTATCGATTGGGCTATTATAAGTCCTAATGTGATAGATATTTTAAGCTACCGGAACCCATTGCAGAGTAAGTATGTGTAAGATTAATAATAATAATAAAATTTTCCGAGCGTATTTATTTCGACGCGATTGAGCATTGTATCACGATATTTAAAACTGACAAGTGACTACAATTGGGGTAATTTCCTGAGCGTATAATCTTTGACGCGAAAAATGGGCCTCGGTGTGTGCAAAAACACGTTGGTCGGGGACATCTTTCGCGAAGGGCTGTCGGGGGGCCAGAAACGTCTGGGAATTCGAAAACGTCTAGCAATTACTTAATGCTCTATTAAAATCCTATACAATAAGCTCCGAGTTTGGCTAGAAATTTATTAGCACCAATTCATACTAAAAGTTGAAAGCTACATATGAAAATTGCTAATAGATTGAATACCATAATTACTTGGAAAGTTTAGCAGGTACTTAATGTCCTATTAAGTTTCAAGTGGGATAATAAATTCTGGAATAAGGCTAAATCAAATAAAGTTTCAATTTAAAATAGTATCAATTTCCATCACAAACTGGTCAGGGATAGTTACGGTTGAACGTGGCTGTCTAATTCGCTCAGAATTCATAATGAATGACAAGGGACAATGTCGTACACGTTGACGGCCATATTTATTTTTAGCTAATCTAAAATATAAAGAACAAGCGGGTCAGCAACGAAAAAATCTTAAATGACGAACGCGACTTATTAATTTGAAAGGCTTATCAGCACCAGCTATTCAAAGCATGCTTCGTGCCAAAAATGGCTGCGTATATGCGTATGATCTGGGCCACATTTCTCCTACAAAACCCGTTGCACACTATTATCCATGTTATGTACAATCATCGGAGATGCATTCAGCACATAGAGCATTAAAAACCCAAAGAAGGCGTGTTACTTATGCAAACCCGCGGTAGAAATAGCTTTTGTACACACAATTGTCTTGGTTAAACCCTCGCTGTTCCAGGATTTTGGCATTGTAGATTGGTTGACGATTGGGGTTGCTGAGCCTTTTTTGCTTCCAACATCGCCCAGAACACATAGAAACAAAGTTTATGCGCGAGCGATATCTTAGTTGTTTATCCACGAACATCAATCTGCCGTTGAAGTGCATTTTTCAGGAGCGATCGAACCCAACCACGTAATTGCTTTCGCGATTGGAACTACAGGACAGGACAATACCTTTTTTTTGCTTAAGCGCTGCTGGCGGCAAACATACGACAGGGCAACGGATACCGTGAGCGCGTGAGTGCTTGCATAGTTTATCGCTCTCAAGCCAGTGAAGTTTGTAAGCCTGACACTGCAAACATATATAGTACAACAGATTTGTTAGAGTAGACGAATTACGCAGGGTAATTATCATGTTATGTGATAGCATAACGTGATCACTAATGGAATGTTGAGTACCAGCATGACTTGCACGAAATGCTACGTAAGATTGTTGCAGGTGTAGCGTGCTAAAAAGTAAGTACTTATTGATAATGACCCTGCTCGCAAAGGCTTCATGTTATTGTTAGTTAAATCGTGCTTCTTGATCGACTGTATATAGTGCTTCGGTTACATTAATACGATAAGATAAAGCGCTAAAAATAATCGGATCGTACGGCTTTCTGTATACAAAATGCACGGTAATTTACTTAATTTGAATCAAGAATGTGAAACTGACGAAATTGGTATCATCGCCAAGAAAAGGTGTGCCTCACGTTTGGATTGGCTTAGGAACTACCCTATGAACATTAAAAAGCGCATAAAGATCAAGTAAATTACCGCGGCCTATTTGTGGTTGAGAAGGCATACTCTTCAGACGCTCAAGGTCAAGGACAGCTCATAATACTTGCCCAAGAAGGCAAATTAGGATTTTTGTAAGCTTTAAGGGTGCAAAATCTATTTTCACATTAGAAAATTCCAATCGACTATCCTTTATTCTAGAAAAACAGCGCGTGTTGCCTGCCGCACCACTTTCTTGCCTTCCGCTGCTATTTCTAGTCTGGGACACACTACTTAATTGCATTCGTCCTACTCAAGACCACCAAGCATTCACCTCGTGCCGTCCCTTTTACTTTTCCTATTCACCTCTCCGACTTTGTGTTATCAGCAAAAGCCACGACGTCTGATACAAACTGAGTGCTTATAAGTATAGATGATATTTTGAGGTGCACTAGACGCTCTACTTCTACATCTACCATGCAATTATATGAGCACCGAAAAGAGTGCTGTTTCTACGCATGACAGTGATTGCAGTTGAATACAAAAACTGCTCACAAATTCACAGGAAAATTATCAAATGCGTTCATCTTGCTACGTGAAGCCCCTAACTTATCACCGTCACGCGGCCTCTAATTTTGGTCTTCGTCTAAACCGGCACAACAGCGCGTAGCGTGTGCCCAAAACTACCCACATAAGCGAAATCTGACCTATGATCATGCTCTTTGCATTGCTACGCCATCTTATTATTTTCATGTTGCTGTGAAGCAGTCAGCATGGCCTGCGCAAAGAAGACTGCAAAGATGCGATAAAAATAAGAAGTTGACGATCTAAGCACCTGTTGTCAACTATAATCTGTGACAGACTGTCGTCACCGGCACATTAGCTGGTGAAGACAGCAACGCCAAAGGTTGTGCCCTAAAATTATAAATACATCGATATTATTCACAGGAATATGTGGTTGCAACATTTCAGACAGAGAAATTAAGGTATTTAGGCGTTCAGAGCCTTATGAGTCAAGAAAGCTTATTGGTTGGAGCATGAAATAATTCCAAATAGGGTACAGGAGAACGATAGGCTATGTAAAGTCGAGAAAATGTATAGATACCACCGAGTTTTTAAAAGTCCGTAATTGCGATCCGAACAAGCATCGAAATAAAACGTGGTTTGCAACGGCAGAGCGACTGAAACTCGTCCATCTCATCCGAAACGAAATTTCGAGTTCTATGAGCTCAGGTGCCAGAAGCTCGGCTCACTTTATCCCTAAAAGCCTTGAGTGTCGTATTCAGCAAGTCCAAGAACCTTCAAAAGGCTCTCTGGACTACCGAACTCATCGGTGCGAACAGCGTTGACTGCACGACACAATTCAGTTGCTCTCAACAAGGCTTCCGTAGTTTATATAAACGCCCTAGAAAGGCTAGCAGGTTGTTTTCAAGAAGAGGTCGTACGGCTGAGCCCCTATCTCCAAACCCAAGACAATTCCAGAAGAACAGAAAAGAACTTTCCGCATTTTGCAATGTCGACGCTCGTGTTTACAGGCGCAGCATCAGATGCAAAGCTTTGATGTTGTCAGTATCGCAAAGCGAATGGTCATGCAAATATAGCTGCCCAGGCTGATCTAACTCCTTTTACAGCGTCAGGACAATACACATTCCTCATGCAACAACTACTGCAGTATCTCAATCGGCAAGAACAACAAAACATGAAGCTACAATTCTTTGCCGTGGATCAATACTACGTCGAAAAGCGCCACTTAATGGCAGCAGAGTCGTCAAACTATGTGATGCTTTCTACGGGGAACTCAGGCAAAAACTATTTGCGATAAGCTTTACGAAGTCACAATATTGTCTCATCACATAGTCGGGAAATCACAGATTCGGTGCAGTGCATTTATAACCGACTACGAGCGCATGAGCGCACACAAGATATGATCAAATGTTGAAATCTCTACTACGAACACACTTCAGTCGTAAGGACTTCGGATGTTTCAGTTGAGGCAGAGTCCACGAGTACATCTTTGATGTATCAAATTGAATTGGACATTAATGAGCTGAGAAACGAGTTTTTCCTAAACGTATCACTAGAAGAGATCGCAAAGAAAAGAAGGCTATCAAATTGTTTCCTTAATTCATAGCTCGGATAAAGCACCTAGTGTATCGGAAAAGTTGTTTCGGACAGTATCAATGGAGTTGTGTTATCGTTCGGGTAAATCACGACCTCAGAACAGAAATCGCTCCGACAGGAGGAAGGCTAAGATCGATATCGGAATCAGTTTAGCCACATGCAACAATTGCGTCACATACCGCCGCAATGAACCTCTGTCGAATGTAATGAAGCGAATTGTTACATGAGAGGAGTGCTACATGCTATTGTAAGAGTAAATTCTTAAGGCTTTCAAGATAATGGTAAAGTCTGACTCGTCACGGTCTTGATCGACAATGCATGCAGTCTTATCGGTGTATCCGAAGCTTTGGTGAAACACGAAGCCCGTTTACTATTGCAAACCATGCATACAATAACGGATCAATGCATACGAGCACACCGATGTTAATTTTATTCGCTATCTGCCGATTTTAAGCAATCTAGCTCGAAGTGACCAAAGTTTAATTGATGCAAGTCAACTCTGGTCAAAACCAGGCTGTCAGTCGTCCCCTGTGAGCTGCGTATATTAAAGATACCTGCTTACTGATCTTTGTCGGGAGCGATCCGTGTCACCTCTATGCCTGAATATATGGAAACATGGATATTTTTATCGGCATGATGTGGCTTTGATAGCAAATTACAGATATTGACCGAAGTGCAGGAAGCATGACAGCACAAAAATCACGGACAAATTAATTAAACCTGTCAAAGCAACCTCCTGTCGAATGAGCTGCTGGACAGCACAGGGTTCACACAGATCAGTGCCGCGAGAGTTTCAGCAACTATTCGCAACAAAAACATCATGGCCGTCATAAATTGGCGCAGAATGTTGCGTACATCAAAAGACACCTTTGTCGTCCGCTTGCATGACTCCGAAAGAGCCGTGCACTTCAAGGAAATAGGGCGGAAATCTATCAAAAACTATCTGCTGTGTGAGACGCTATGCAAGCATGCGGTCACAGTCCTTCACATACACCTCTCTATTAAAGTAACTTTAGTACGGAAGCGAATGAAGAACAATCTTTTTCAGACCTGGAATCAAGCCTGTATTCGTCGAGTATTGGCGGCAGAGACCCAAAGAGCGTGAGATAATTCATCAATGAGCCAAAGGAAAGGTTTAAAAGGCATTATTAGATAAAGCACGTCTACCTTTTAGGCACCTAAAATCTGTTCAAGAAGTCTGTCAGCTGGTGTATTGTGTACGACTATCGTCACCTTCAGCTAGCGATGATTTGCCGACAAAGTAACATACTTTTTGTTTATGAAAAACCTTTAAAATTACTACCAAATTTTGTTGAGTTCTTTAAAAAATCTATTTACAAATTCTAAAACCCCAGATGGTCGATTTGAGCATATAGTCGCTCGTCTAGGACGTTTACGAAAGTTTTTTTTTAAATTTAAGGGTACTGATGAGAATTTACTGTTAAGACATTTACACGTTCACACATAAGAAAAAATTTACACACCAATCTACGGCTTTGCACCGTGGGCTCGTGTGGTGCGAAGAATAGCAACAATAGCCGCTGTCTACGGCTTTGCACCGTGGGCTCAAGTGGTGCGAAGAGTAGCAACAATAGCCGTTGTATACGGCTTTGCACCGTGGGCTCGTGTGGTGCGAAGAGTAGCAACAATAGGACAAGTTGTCTAAGTACCACTATTATGATTTCATGCCAAGGACACTTTGTTGCACGAAATCAACCAAATGAACTTTGACAGCTTAAAGAGCATCGCAAAATGGAACAAAGCCGCAATGAGAAAGTGTTTTGGGCACTGCACTCGATGTCTCAAGGTTTTGCAAGACTTTTGCGCAATTTATAAAGCCACTTATCGGCAGTAGCAAAGAAAAACGTCCTCGAAAAGCTATCAAGCTTTTGAACGATCACCTAAGCTTCTTTGCCGGACTCAAACGTCGCTTGCAGTTCCACCTGCTCTCACTCTTCCGATCCTTTGAAATAATTCGGCTTTTCGAATGAATGCCTCAAACTTCGCATTAAAAAAATGTTGTTTGAAAAGCAGGGAGAGCTGAAGTATTATACAACTTTTAGTGGTGGGAAGATGAAGCCAGCCGAGCTAAATTTCCCTGTTCGTGAGTGAGAGCTTCTCGCTACCAAGCATACACTGTAGTACGGCGCATTTAGCCTCTCGGTTGACCATTTACGGTCGAAACGGATCATAAGAGTATTGATTTTATCCTGACGCAAAAGACAACAAATTTCAGAGTGGCTCGACGTCCTAATGAGCTTACTAAGTTTCAGCCTTTGTTCAAGTGGTTTTGTGGTGAAACTTTAACCTTGGCTGATGCATTGTCTTGCAGTCCGGAATCTAAGCTTATAGCTGCTTGAGTTAGCTTGCGAGGGCTACTGAAATTGGCTGAACTTGCGAGATCGTGACGACAATCAGGATAATAGGTCACAGTAATTCAAACCGCGAAGGCAATGTATTCGTGGAAATTGAGAACTAGAGTGGATCACAAGAAGTTAATTATAGAAAAGAATAAGCCAAAGTATCTTTTGAAGGGTAATATTACCTATGACCAAATTGGCGAAAATAAATCTTCATTTTCTCGATGATGAAAATCCAAAAAATCGCTTGAAGTGTCGTCCACTCAACACTGAGTGATTGAATTCAAATGTTGCATTTGTTGGAAATAGCCTACAATGGACGCGTGCAGTTCACAATTGAAGTGTCAACGTTTGAAACGGATCTGTATTATTATCCTTATCTGCCTGATGTTGTGACATCAGATCTAAACTTTTACGAGTTGGAAAAGTCAGTCCATGGACGTTTGAGTCATCGAAATATTTGGCTCAAGATATTAATGGACCCAACGAGTGAAGCATGAAGAGCATGGAGTAGCTGTACTTGTCCGATCCTTTTGAATTAGCGACATGCTGCTTTTGGGCGGCAAAAGTTTGCACATCCGTCACGAGGGTTTGGTCCGTTGAAATAACTCGCACCAAGAAATAAGGCCCATCTTCGATCATGAAGAAAGTTTTGCACAACCCCCGTGAATGAGGTTATTGAAGGGATTAAAGCTGTGTCTGAAGGTCCCCGCTTTAGTGTTGAAGGCGTATCGAAAGCACCTCAAGTTTCGTCGTAAGGTAAAATGGTCATGTTAGTCGATTGCATTGAACTAAACCTTCTTGAAGTCCACGTAAGTACAAAAGGAACCCGCAGTGGAACATGTGGTGACTTGGTACAACCAAGAACGAAGCCACTCGGAAGCTCGGAAAAATATCTGCTTCAGAGGGAGGTCATGTGACTAAGCTGTCGTCACCAACAAGCTAGCCGGCAGTGGCAATTACGCCAGATTCTACATTGATCCAGAAATGCATATGAATTGGCACCATCCACAGTAATAAGTTGCTGCTGGGTTCAAGACCAAAAAACACGATGCTTATGCGATCAACGTCCCTTTCATCCAGGATGTGTAAGAAAGTTCGTTGAAGAACAGGAAAACGATAGGCTTTGAAGTGATAGTAGTAGATGGCTGATTAGGCTTAGCAAAACAAGAATCCGTAAAATCTTTCCGTTTAGTCACTGCTCGATTTTTTCCAAGCGACAAACACTCTCTCTTCACCAAAATTGCCCTGCTCGCCGCCAAAGGCCAAGCCTCAACCGACAATCGACCACTCAAAAGCTTCCTTTACTTCTATGTTTAAAACGCCTTCGTGACTATGAATTTTTTTTGACCCGGGTATATGCAAGCGCAAATGACGCTTATAGCAGCATACGTAGATATCATCAAAGATGCTACCAAGGTTTCAAATGTAGCCGCCGATGGCGATGCTGAGCAAAAATACAAAGGTGCAGCCCGTGGAGTTTCAAAATACAGATTCCTGATAAGGCTGCCCCAAAGGCCAGTCAGAATATTAGCAGTATATATGTATGAAACACAATTAATGGCTGCGTTAAAGGGACTACTGATGCAATCAAGTAAGTGCATTCTATTAAAATGATACACACGCAGGTTGTGAAAAAGCTTTTGCTCCTTTTGATTCGGATGTTAGAAGTGACATCAAGCTTTTAGAAAAAACAAACTATATAGGCTTCAAATTTTCGAGTACTCTCCTCATCTTCTGTAGATACAAAATGTTTACAAGCTCATCGCAAAGCTAGGAAAATCTCGTAGGTATAAGCATGCTGTATTATGCGTAACGGTAGCTAATGACAATTTTGATGGAACAAATATTTCCATACCAGGTGGTAACAAATTGATGGGTTACTTGCTATCTGCAACAAGCTGCACCAAGAAGTGTGGCTTTAGTCGTCGAGAATGTATTGCGGCTGTATTTGTAAGTTCAAAATAAATGCAAAAGCTGCGTACAGTCTGTTGTTAATGAATTGTATCAATTAAGTGAGCAGATAAGCGTTTAAATTTACAATGTTTTCTTACGTTTGTCCATTATGCCGTATGTATCCATGCAATGTCATGTTTACCGTTGAGTAACGGTAATGTCGAAGCCAGCAATTTTCTACACCTTCTTGTTGTGTAAATAAATAAGCTTTTTAGCACTGCGTATTCAAATGCAATGCAGAATAACGCATGGTAAGATTTACAGCCTATAAGCGACTTGAGCAACCGCAAAAGACAAAAACCCAACTGTAAATGAAGAGCTGAAAGGGTTTTCCTCAAGATTACGCTTATGGACGACGATAAACCTGGTGCTTATGCAAGCGAAAGCAACTAGAATAAAGCATATACGGAGCTTCAACAGGTTGGCGCGCAAACAAATGTCGGTAAAAATGAAAAATCTCACTCCAAAAACAAAATCAGCAATGATTTGGATAGCTGCTCAGCAAGCTAGAAGCTTATATGAAAAGTCATATGATGGAGGATCTCACAATAATCTCAAGATTTTGAAAAGTTACACGGCGCCTTGAACTCACGCCTCATGAAGGGGTACTTTGATAGCCGTATGAGCTTGCTAAGTTTGTGCCAGTCGGCTGGGCTAGCTTTCTCCTCCGGTAGACCTTAACTTAATAAGCGTCTAGTCCCGTGGCTCTGTTTTAAAGAAACGTAGAATGCATTCTTTGCGCCGTTTGGATATCTTTAGACGCCACAAACCTGCCAGGTTTGTAATTGCTGCTGCCTAGCTTTTTTTTGACGAACTTCTTTTAGGAGGTAAAGATGATTATAGACGATCACGTTGTCCGGCCAAGACTGGCCTCCGGGTGCGTAAGGCAAAGTATTTGTGTGAGCCAAAAACACTAACCAGAACGCGTACGATTTAAACCAACACTCACCAATTCGGCACGCACTTCATGGACTTGCCTCCCTCTTGTTGCATACTCTTCGTCGATGCTGGTTCCGTTAGCGGCCGATAAGCATTTTAAAGTGATATTGTTCTCTCTGCAGTCCAAATTTTTTTTGCCTTCATTGAAATGCTAAAATCTGATCTCGCTTTTCATCCTCTGCCAATCTCATGATCTCCTTGTCAAATTCCTTTTTCAAAGAGATTTCTACGGATATACACGTGCGGTGAACGTGCTCATTTGTCCCTGTTTATCCAGCTGACTGGAGTGATAGGTCACTGTGGACGCTCATGGCATATATATCAGTGCATTTCTGCTGCAGAATCAAGCGGTCCCGGCAGTGCAGAAGTGGCTTGGGACGAGGACACACGGAGGTTTTGTCGTATTCTCATCCAAACGTCCTACATAATGACGATCAGTCTCAAGAGAGAACCACGAGTTGGAGAGACCACAAATTTACTCGTAGTTTACATGAGAGTAGCAATACCGATCTGACCAAGTCGTCGGAGATAAATTCTGACCATGATACTGCTGGCAGCATGCCGGGCTTAGCGGCATGACAATTGAAAGATGATCGAGCGCAGTACTCTACCAAAGCTTCACTATTCGGCCTCTCGATGTCAATTAGCTTGCGTCGGGCGGACTCTATTGTTGCTCCTTAAGTGGCGCTCATTGACGGTGACGCATCACAATTGGTCGGAAGTTCATGCGCTGTCGTAAGAATTAACCAACTTAGTAAAGGCTTGACAAACAACTTCTCCCGATGTATCAGTCACTCAGCAAAACTTGCTTTGGATGCGTGCATTCTGTTGCAAAACCGAATGAATGCGCACTCGAAAGATGGAGCGTTTCGTGTGATACATCAATCGTTGTAAAGCTGTGAGGCTCTAGAACCGCCAAGAGTGGTCTCGCATCGCACTTAAAAAAAATTGGGTGGCCACTACTGAGAAATCTAAGATGTGTAAGGCTCGATGTCGCTGTCCAAAGCGCCAGATTGCTTTAAAGGCTCCAATTTCCAATCATGCTTATCATCACCAGTGACAATGTTGCACCTTTCGCGCTTAGGCTATCATGGTAGCTGATGGTACCGATGCTACTTTTGATGTCACTGATTCTGTCAAGGTTGGTCAATGGTTCTCGTGCGATTTGCAGTGGCTGTCAATACTCCTTGGTCTAGTCTCCGCATACTGCTCACACTTTCGAGTCTTATATACAATTGCAGCAGCTGAGTAAACGCCAAGAGATGAGGCTATCGTAACCAATCTGCTCCTTATTTAAACGGAGGAATATTTAATGCTGGAGTATTATATTACTAGAGAAGTGGGGGCTATATGCTCTTAAGGTCTTTTTGTTGTAAATCATGAGTCAGAGCAGATTTGATAAAGTCTCTGTCTTAATTACCGAGAAAAATTAAACGATGGACACTCTTGGTTCGTTTCACTTCCCGCTGCAGATACACCAGAAAACTTGCATAGCTCAACGAAATTTGTCTTTTGAAGATAAATACTCAATTAGTACGAGGTGTGGGGAGTATGTGTGAGCAAAAAAGGCAAAATTACACCAATTTTGTATGCTTGAGTCTATTCTCAGTCTCTAGTAGTAGCTAGCGATTGTCGAAAAAAAGCTGAAGGGGCGATTGTCCTACCAGTAGAGCAGCGACAACAAGACCAGATTAGCGCTCGCAATCAGAAGCCTCGTTTCGAACATTATTGAAACAACAACAAACTTATATTTGAGACCGACCTATTAACTTGGTCACCAGGACAAAACCAAATATTGTTAAGTCATATCAACGAAGCTAAGGATATTGGCAACATGTTTGCATATGGGCGATCTGTTATAGTAGATACCGCTCGTCATCTTGCATGCAATGGGCAGCTTCTTGATTAAATTAGCTGAGAATTTGCGTTCGGTCTCGCCTAGACATTTGAAGTTCGGGACTAAAGCATCAAAGTTGACATTCGGCGGTGTCCCACTCGCATTGTTCATTTCCGCATGTTGATCAGATCATCATACGCCTGATTACATACTTACTTCTTGCTGATTTAAATAATTAATCACGGTTAATTTATTGAATAAGTAGCTATGGTTTACCTAACAATGCGGCCGATCTCATACGTTGGTCGTCGGTGCGCAATCCGAAGATGCAATCCGATTGTACTCTCGCAATATTAAATGTAGCTAAATCAGTGATAGCGCTAAACCTCCAACCGATCAGGGCTGGTAAAACCAACGATCACTTTGTTTTATAATTCACTCAAAGTGAGGTCGGATTGACATTGTACTCACGCCCTGATAACCCAAAAAGATCGAGGCACACCGATCAACGATCCAGCCGATTATGCTATGATGCTCTTTTGAAGAATTAGGGCTGATCGGATGCGCTACCTGACTTTAACAGTTTTTTAGTACGCAATCAAAATCGGGAAGTTAGTTGCGTAACAAATTAAGGGATCAACTAATGGTTTTCGACTGAGAATCATTTACACTATACATTTTTGACACCACATCTAATCCAATATCTGATAGTCCTTATCAAATGCTTTGCCATAGTTTGGTCATCAAACTACTTCTTCTGACCACCAATAGAAGGCACCAGCGTGTTCGAGAAAGGTGGCCGTGTGAAGGACGAGAGGGTGCAGTTTCTAGCTGCAAAGCGATGAAAGAAAGTAACTTAGAGCTATTGGCGCTGCGAAATGCAGCCAAGAATTAGAAAGTATGAAGCATAGTTACGAAGTGTGTTGCGAGGTGACGCATTCGTAAACATTTGAAGTCATTAGAGATTTGGCAGCTTTATTGGTTGCGGTCTATCCGTTCGTGAATGCATTTGAGGTAGTCTAGGTTGCAAGGTAAAGTAATTGACCTCTGCTAGCTCTATCCCCACTGCAATTTTCATGCCATTTGGTAACTAACGTTGCAGACTGAACTAAAGAAAAAGATCGCATCAAAATGCAAGACGACACGAACATTTACACCACAATAAACACAGGATCGTGCTCTTTAACGAGTTCGGTGGAATTACCGAGCGATGACTTATAGTAATGCCGTATCGTGAAGCTTTCAAAGCCCCGCAGGGAAGCAATTTTGTACTATGTTTGACTCAGACAAAGATGCAAATTTAATTGCTGCACGATTGTTGAGGACTTGGTCTCGAAATCAGTTAACGTTTCTTAAGGCATACGAATTGCACTGAGCGCAAGAGGTCAGAAAGACTTAAAATGCCAACAGCAATACTGTCGTATCTCCCCGCGATTTAAGCGCTAGCGGAAGAATACTTAAGGGATTGCTCACAAAGACTGTCTAGTACACTTACAGCTTCGACGAGCCTCCATTTCTCATGTTGCGGACGGAATTCAGCGATGAGCTTGTCGTTAGATTCAACCGTATCACTTCAGCACATTGTTGTGCACAATCCCATTTTAAAAGGATAGAGACAGTTGTGGGCTCTTTATTTTATTTGTAGAAGCGTGAGCAAGACACGACAACACTAGCCTTCCAAACTGGCGTTTTAATATCTTGCAAAACGTGGAGGTATTCAGCGATGCAAAAAGTGAGCATTCTTTGCGCACAAGTATTCAAAGGGTGTCATTAATAGGTCGTTTTTACATGCTCAATTTCTATTACTCTTTCTTAGGCTGTACCGGGATACATTGTGTTGCCGGTCATGTCTGGCCATAAGTGCGGAACAAGTACGAAATTTAATATAACAAAAGGGGAAATGATACCGGGCAGGCACTTTTCGCTAATGGGCAGGCACTGATGTTCATATGGAACCCCGAAATGCATTCCCATGCGAGAAATAGATACCACATGCTAGCTATGAATTTTGTGAGAGAAACTCATACATTCTACGTAGCAAACATGTGATGATGATGATTTCTTGCGCACGGAACATCGTTTAAAACACCCAAACTTGACGTGGACATTGACATTGACGTCGATGTCAGCGTCCCTCTACCGTATTAAATCCATCATCCAAGGCGCATAGTTTACGAGGGAGTGCCATACATTACACGCGCACGCGATGGTTTATAAAATAGTCGGGGGGGGGACCTTACAACTTGGAAGATTTACCTTGGAACAGAACATCAACTAGTACATCCAAACAGCATTGGCATTGACATTGGCATCATCGGCTTGCTCATATTTCAGCATTCGCACCTCCTCTTCCCTCAAATCAGTCCGAGCTCGCAGCGCTGCGTCTGCTTCTACAGCGTCTTCTTGCGTTGCAGGTGCAGTTACAGCAGGTGCAGGTGAAGGTGCGAGCTGCAAGGATGGTTGCGATGCCGAGGATGCGATACCAGTGCACGTCGTCGTCGCGATGCCGCAGGTTGTGACGCAGATATCACGGTTGGATTGGGACACGTGCGTGAATTGTGGCCTTGTTGCCGGAAGTTCTCGCACGAGTTACCTCCTGTTGGGTTCTCTACGAAAGCATTCTCGACGTGCTCGAATGCAGAGAGATCGCGACGGGTGCTGTTGCTGTTGCGATTGTCGTTGTTGCGGTTCAAAGCGCCAGGAGGTCGGCCACGGCGGCGAACTCTGGCAGGGTCACGGATCTCATCGCTTGGTATTGCCGCTAAATGTTGCAAAAGCACGCATTTCCGGTGTACGAGGCATCTTCCAACTGCTCTGTCATGTGCTTGATCGCAGCAGCAACTTGATTTTGCAAAGGAAGAACAGGAGCTGAAATTTAGTCACTTTAGGTGGTTGTACCAACCAACAATGCTGATGGAAATGGTTCATAGTCAACTGTACTCGAGATTAGCGAAGAGCATGCCTGCAAGGTTACCCAAAAGACGCCGAAAATATGCCTTGGCACGCTCGCAAACTAACATCAACAGGTGCATCAAAGTCATCGTCAATTGCTTCTGGGTTGACGTCGATATCGATATCGAGGAGGCCGCGTCACCATCAGCAACAACAACAGAATCAGTATCAGCAGCGTCAGCATCAGCGTCAGTCAAAAAGCGCCGCCGATACTGTTTGTAGCATAGTCACAATCCAGCTACAGAAATCATTGTCATGACCCGCACAAATCGATGTCCAAAACGCATATTTGCAACTGATCTTTCAACATTGTTCTGATGGTGGATGGCGTTGAGCTGGCCGTGGCATGCTAGCCGCAGTGCTGTTTCCACGGAGAGAAGATCGCCCGTAGAGACTGAAAGCCAAGTCTTCAACGAGTGATGCGCAGACTCAACCCGGGAGGTGGTGACATGCCCGTAATGTCTAACACCATGCAAGAAACAAGACACAAATCTCTTCGTGTGGATAAGCCAGATATCTTCAACGTAACGCAACACAACGGCAGGATACTTCCCTCGCATCATGTCAAGCTGCGTATTGTATTTGTCAATGCTGGAGTTGCTGACAAGGCAATTCCAGTCCCTAGCGAATACATCGTATGCCTCGTTGTGTACGAAATACCGGCGAGTTTTAGCCTTGATGTTTTTGTTGATGTGCCATCTGCATAATAATCGATGGGAGTCGGGAAATACAGCAGCAAGGGTGTTCGTCAGCGCCAGTTCGCGATCGGTGACAAATACAACATCATCGTTGTTGTTGCCGATTATGCCGTATTCCTTGAAGACAATGCTGACATGCCTCATCGACCAGACCTAATTATCCTCCCTTTCGGCGTTCATAAAGTAGCAAACGTAAATGTCTGGTTTGTAAAGGTGACACCAACGATATGCAGAAGAGGCAGTCCAAATTCGTTTGTCTTGTACGTCGCGTTAATCGACCAAACCCGGCAAGCCGAGAACCTCTCGCAGATTTCTTTGGCGCAAGGTGGTACAATCAGTAGATAGGACAGCTGCTGCTGGTAATCTAGCTGCGTAAAGTATGTTGCTGTAGGCGCAAGGCTGTCAAGTAGATCTTTTATTGGCGTACGACCCGCAAGGAATCTAAGCGTTCGGCCTGCCGCAAGTTGTAGATATCTCTGGCCGTAATGGGGACGTTGTCGTCCCACAAGTCTGTAACAATTCTTGCGGGTTTGACGCGCTTGCGGAGGTCAGAAAGTAAACCTTGGCGCTGCTCTTCTGTCAGTTGACGGCCTTTGGGGTGTACCGATTTGTGTGCGAAGGGTGGATGGTTGTGCTCTCCATGCTGTACCACGATTTTCCAGACAGTTCGCTCCTTATTGCTGTCGATTTTGAGCCGGAACAAACAGCCAGAGCTTCTACTTGGTCTGATACGTTAACGGCTAGCTTCTGAGCTCCCAGCACCGATAGAGGCAGGATTCTTGTGACATGAGCATACAAGAACAATGTTCTTGACGTCGTCTGTTGTCGGATCGTTCTTGTAGTAGTACGTGTGTTTGACTGACACAATAAACCCCTCATTTCCGAGCTCCGTGTTTACAGTTTTGCGTGCGTCCTTGAAGAGCTGAAGACACGGTGGCCAAGAGTTTGCAGGGTATTCATGGTGATGTTATCGCGGAAGATTACGTCAAAGTTGCGTGGAAAGTCGCGGTTTTAACGTCGAAAAGTAGTTTTGAGGATAAGTTGCATCTGAGATCGGTGTAGCTTATGAGAATTGATATCATGACTGAGAATTAACCCTCCAGCCAATCACAGAGAAGAAATGCCAATCGATTTAATCTATATAAACATCAGTGCCTGCCCGTTAGCGAAAAGTGCCTGCCCGGTATCATTTCCCTACAAAAGAGTAAGGTTTTAATGACGACATTCTTCTGTTTTACCTCTTGTCCTGTTACATGTATTGACATGAACCAGGTTCTCGATACATGGACGATACAAATGTTCGCTTGCGAAAGGTATTTGTAACTTTAATAGCCTTACCCTTTTAGACAATGGGTATAGGCAGTCAAAGCATTAAAATAAATTGATCGCTTATATTATCTTCGCCTTTGGATTCGCTTACTGTGGAGGGTGATGAAATTCAATAAATCCTACATACACGAGAGCCCCGAGCACCGCGCCTAGAAACGGACCTACGATGGGAATCCAGAAATATCCGCCATGGGATGAAAATACCTTCCAGCCCCAGCCACCCAAAAACGTGAGAAGACGCGGTCCAAAATCTCGAGCAGGATTAAGAGCACAGCCACCGAACGACATGCAAATGCTTGTCAAAAGGAGCCCTACGGCTGCAGGAAAATTGTAGACACTAGCGGGCTTGTTGATCTGGTCACACAGTGCAAAGATACCACCAACTAGCAACGCCGTACCAATGACTTCATTGGCAAACGCGGCCCGGTTCGGAACTTGGGCGTTTGGGTACGTCGCAAAGATACTTTGCGTGAACTCACGTTCGGGATCAATAATGTCGAACCATGGGTAGTAGACAATGTAGAGGACCAAAGCAGCAGTGAAGGCTCCCAACGTCTGTGCAAGAATGTAGCCGGGCACCTTGCGCCACTCGAAGCGCTTGAATAGTGCCATAGTTACACTAAACGCAGGATTGAGATGACCTCCGCTTACGCCACCCGAGACGTGGACCCCAAAGAGGAGTGCAATGCCCCAGCAAAGGTTCATTGATAGCGAGTCATCCGCAACTCGCTTGGTGAGTACGAATTGTGCCGCAGAACCGTTTCCGACTAACACGAGGATAAAAGTGCCAATGAATTCAGCCATGTAAGCCCGCATATTCTGGTTACGAATGGCGTAGGGAGCCAATCGCGCATTGCCTTCAAGGTCTGCATATTCTCCAAACTTCGACATAAAATTCATGATCGAAGTGAGTCTTTGCGCTGCTCGTGTGAATAAAGTCGGCGAAGGTAATTTGAAGACTGAAGATGATTGCTGACATTGGAAAAACATTGGACAAACTTAGCATCTCGAGCCTCGTGTCTTATCTTGCGGCGATATCGATGGTGCCGTCTAAAATTAAGTTTTAGTACTTGTACTGGTAACCCCACTCCTACATTATGTTACGTAGTATAATAGCTTGTGAACTAATAAGAAATTGAATTGAAGTAGTATGCGCTATATTGACAGACTGTTATGTCTAAAAATCACACTAATTCCCACCTAATTACTGCGGCGGGTGGTGAGCCTGGATGAGGCCGACATACATGGCAGCGCCCATAATACCCCCGATAAAAGGACCGACAATGGGGATCCAAAAGTAGCCGTTACGTAGAGTCCAGACCTTCCATCCCCAGCCAGCGACGAACGTGAACAAACGAGGGCCCAAGTCACGAGCAGGGTTCAAAGCGTAACCCGTGTCGAGGCCAAAGGACATGCCAATACACGTCAACATGAGAGCAACAGCTCCTGGAAAACTGTAGGGACTGGCCGGTTTGTTGAGCTGGTCACTGACAGCAAAGATGCCACTGACGAGCAGCGCCGTACCGATGATTTCGTTCGCAAGAGCCGACCAATTGGGAATTTGAGCGTTCGGATAGGTAGCAAAAATGCCTTGGGTGGACTCCCGTGCCGGATCATGGATATCAAACCACGGATAGTACACAATAAAGACGACAAGCGCAGCCGCGAATGCACCGGTTGTCTGGGCGAGAAAGTAGCCAGGGACCTTGTGCCACTCGAACCGTTTGAACAGGGCCAGCGTGAGAGTGACGGCGGGGTTCAAGTGGCCACCGCTGACCCCACCGGAAAAGTGGATTCCAAAGAGGAGTGCAATACCCCAGCACAAGTTGACGGACAAGTAGTGGCCTGCCCCTCCTCCACCAAGCACATATTGGGCGACAGACCCGTCCCCAATGAGCACAAGGATAAACGTACCCACAAATTCTGCGAGATACGTGCGGACGTCGGGATTGCGAACGCGCAAGAATGGAAGGCGAGAATTGCTCTCGACGTCAGCGTATCCATGCTTACTCGTGCCGTATTCCGTCATTGTAGAAGCAGGAAGTGAAGGTTGATTGCTTCACAAGATGAGAAATTAGAAAATAGAAATACCACGAAAATGAATTCGAGGTCGCAGCTGGAAAATCGTGGCTCATTTGTCCATGTCCCATGTACATTTCGTAGCGGTAAAGCTTCTCACTGCATTCTGGTCTGGCATCCATTAATCGGCCTGTGTCTGTAGAACCGTATCGGATACGCCATCAAAGTCGATTTGCTAGGTCGCATCTACAGTGGTACTTCATCGCAGTCTGAACGTATACTATAAGGAAATGCAAGGCTTAGCTCTTTTTCCAGATGGAAAAGCCGCTTGTCTCGTTTGCGACTCAGCTGCGTTGGGTTGTATATGAATTTTTAGTCTAAGCAGCTTTACTTTTTACTTTAGTACTTAGAGCGACTTTTGTCAGCGAGGGTAGTATGATATCTTGCGAGCAACGTCTCTACTTTTAATACACGCATCATGTGGTGGCATCGATGACAAGAACCTCATTTGTCAAGTTTCTTCTTTCTAGAATAGACCAACTGGCTTCTTGGATCCATGTCCGAGTACGGAACACTTAAGTCTGACAACGCGAATGTTGGAGGCAACTCCCATTTGCCATTCTACGCCATCCGCAATCCAGCCGTGCGCGCCTATCTTGCAGAATTTGTTGGTACCTTTATTCTAGTACTAATTGGGGATGGATCCGTAGCCCAATACGTTATTGGTGGCGGGAACGCTGGCCACTACTTGTCGGTAAATCTTGCCTGGGGGATTGCTCTCCTCTTTGGCATCCATTTTGCTGGTGGAGTCAGTGGTGGCCACCTTAATCCCGCCGTGTCACTCTCTTTGGCAGCTTTTGGACGCTTTGAGTGGTACAAACTGCCGGGGTACTTTATTGCCCAAATTTCGGGTGCTTTCGCTGCCGCGTGGGTTGTGTTTGTGGTCTACTATCCGTGGTTTGATCTTCAAGACCCCGAGCGTGTGACTACTCAAGGCATCTTTGCTACCTACCCGAATGAGCAGATCCCTAACTGGTGTGGCTTTGCAAATGAAATTGTTGGCACTGCATTGCTTGTCAGTGGTATTTTTGCCGTCAGTGACCAGCACAATAAACCTGCGAGTCCATATACGTTTCCAGCCGCAGTAGCCTTGATGCTGACCTGCGTGGGCATGGCATTTGGCCTCGATACTGGCTACGCTCTGAACCCAGCTCGTGACTTTGGCCCACGTCTATTTACATTCTTTGCTGGGTGGGGATCCAAGGTGTTTACGACTCGCAGCTTCTACTTTTGGATTCCAATCATTGGCCCCTTTATTGGCGGATTAGTAGGTGCTGGCACGTATGTCAGTCTGATTGAGACGAATCACCCGCGCGAGTAGTTGCTGTCTAGAACATTCGGCGCGTGTCCACAGTAAATAGTTAACTGCCGCAGAAACACAGATATCGATTACCCTGAGTCTTTTTTTCTCGTTCAGTCCCCTAAAAATTACGTTTTAACTTTTTCCAAGATATAATTTGTTGAGGTGTAAGATGACACAACTTACTTATAATCGTTACTTCATGAAGTTTCTATACATTAAAATTCACCTCGATAGATCCAAACTTCCTCTCGATGTTCAGCACGTTCCTTCTCATCTCGCTGCTGCTATGGTGTAGCAACGCCGCCATGTTTCGTCTGCCCATGATCAAGCGAGACGATGACGAATTTGTGTCGTCACTCTTGCATAATATGCACACGCTCCACCGGCCTGCGGTCTGGAGCCCAGACGCGGATCTCACGATTCGAGAGCAAATTCTTGCCGTCAAAGGCACGGCCGACATCATTGTTCGCGACTTTCAAAATGCACAATACTATGGCTGTGTCTCTATTGGTACACCACCGCAACCTTTTGCTGTCGTTTTCGACACGGGCTCGAGCAACTTGTGGGTACCCGACAAGAAGTTTGGGTCGCACAATTTGTACGACCATGACAAAAGCAGTACGTACAAGCCCAACGGAACAGCTTTTAATATCATGTACGGTAGTGGACCAGTGTCAGGATTTTTGTCACAAGACATGCTGCAGCTAGGCAGACTCACCGTACCTGACCAATTTTTTGCTGAAGTGAATGTAACGAAGGGATTAGGTCCTGCCTATTATTTGGGCAAGTTCGACGGCCTTTTTGGCCTTGCGTTTGACGCAATTAGTGTGGACCACCTCAAGACTCCGTTTCACCATATGATCCAACAAGGTCTTCTCGATGAACCCGTTTTTGCCTTTTATCTGGGCGACAAGAAGGACGGCGAATTGACTTTTGGTGGCGTTGATCGAGGGCATTATACGGGGGAACTCGAGTACGTTGACGTCTCGAGTGCCACGTATTGGGCACTGAAACTCGATGCAATTGCAATCAAAGACGAAAAGTTTACCAATGTAAACACGGTCATTATTGACTCTGGGACTTCATTGATTGCTGGACCGAAAGACCAAGTAGCCAAATTGGCAAAGTTAGTGGGTGCACACAAGTTTATATTGGGCGAGTACTTCATAAGTTGCTCCGCTCCAGCCCCTGACATTTCATTCGTGTTGAATAACAAGACGTATACGCTCAACAAGGCCGAGTATACGCTCAAGAGTGGTCCAATCTGTCTCTTTGCTTTTGTCGGCATCGACATTCCCCCTCCTGCTGGTCCACTCTGGATTCTAGGCGATGTTTTCATGCGCAAATACTATACTGTCTTTGACTGGGGTACCGACTCACGCAAGCCACGCGTTGGTTTTGCACTTGCCGTATAAAGTGCAAACAATCCTTTAAAGTGCAAATTCATTGAGTCGTTTCTTACAAGACATGCTATTTCAACCTAAAAAAGGAGGTTTTCACAATACATAAAATCTGACGTTTTTGCCAATTGTTCTAACGATGAAAAAAGCAACTTTTGAAGTAATACTCCAAGATAAAAGCGAAAGACGCGGCTCAGAATTTTATGCCCCATTTACGTGCTCGATTGATATAAGTGCTTGTATGAAAGCTCGGGCTTTGATATAACAAGGCAACAAGGCAACAAGGCAACACGGCAACACGGCAGCAGGTTTGCATTTCCAAGTGAAAGCGGAATGCATGTCGTGACTTTCAAAAAAGCATATGATACGCCTTTATTTTACTATTTCAACCAATAGAAACTTATTACTGAGTTCTGAACAATAATGCCGTTCGGACAGATTGTGCTCGGGCCTCCAGGGTCGGGCAAGACAACGTACTGCAATGGGATGCAGCAATTCTTACAAGCAAATCACCGAGACGTGGCTGTAATCAACATGGATCCTGCTAACGAACAGCTTCCATACGTAGCTGACGTGGATGTGTCTGAAATGGTGTGTCTTGACAAAGTGATGGAGGAGCTTGACCTTGGTCCGAATGGCGGTGCGTCCACAATACCAATATATTAGTACGACCGTGTTTTGACGACTAGTGGACGTGGACCAGGTCTTGTGTATTGTATGGACTACATCAATGTAAACTTTGATTGGCTCGAAGACAAGCTCACATTACTCAAAGACAAGTACGTGCTCTTTGACTTTCCTGGTCAAGTCGAGCTCTACACCCACGAAACGAGCATACACAAGATCCTGCACCAGTTACAAAAAATTGGGTACCGGGTGCGTTTCGTCACTACCCTATTGTACCCCATCTTATCACTATCATATTGTAAACATCGTACCAATTGCCCGTAGCTCGCGGTCGTCCATTTAGTGGACGCCCACCATTGTACGGACAGCGCCAAGTTTATATCGGTGGTACTCTTGAGCTTATCTTCCATGGTACGACTCGAATTACCACACATCAACGTTTTATCCAAAATTGACCTCATCGAACAGTATGGCAAACTCGGTACGTTGCGTCCTTTATCTTGGTTCCCTGTACCTCATCGCCCTCGTGCCTGTACCAAGCTTTCAATCTAGACTTTTACACGGATGTCCTCGACTTGCGCTACCTCCTCAATCGTCTCGAAGACTTGGACAACGACGACGACACGCAAGCCATTACACTCGAGCCACGACACAATGCCATGGCCAAGTCGCGCTTTACCGAGCGCTTTCATCACCTGAATGAGAAGCTCATTGAAGTGATTGAAGATTTTAGTCTCGTCAGCTTTGTACCAATGCAGATCCAAGATCCGAGTACATTGACCAAAGTCGTGGCAAGCATTGACAAGGCCAATGGCTTTGTCTTTACATCCGTGGATTTCCAGACGGCGATTGTCAAAGATCCTGCGTTTCGGGACCACGACGCACCTGATAATCAAGAGAAATACCTCAAGCAGTAGAAGTAGGCAAAGATCAATGTATTACTCGCCACCATCTTATCCCTGCAGTCACAGGGAAGGAGGGGGTTAGAAAAAAATACCTCCTTCTTCGTCTTCCGCTGCTTCGTCAACATTACTCAAATATTGCTCATAAGTCGACGACGTGGGATGCAAGGACGGCATGACTACGGTCGATAACGAACTCATGGACAGCGAGTTGCGGACAGGAGCGCCCGGCCCGCCCAACCCGCGTAGCTTGCGACCGGCAATCCCACGTCCTGCCAATGCAGTCGAGGTACTACTAGCTTCAATTCCTGCTTCGGTGCTTGGAGGCAATCCTTCAAAAAGCGACGATTCCACGCCTTCAACCACGCCGTCGCTCATGTATCCAAAGCTGCCTGAGAAACGGTTAAACTCGGCGTCCGGACGCTGAAAAGACAGCAAGCCACCACTAGAACACACACAAAAGGACAGGACATTAGTCTCGAGCAAGCTCTCACCCCCCCACTCGCTTGCTTCAATCAATACCTATATGCCTCGTTCCGATCAAAGAGTCGCAAATCGTTCATACTAAAGTTCCGCTTGGCAGCTGTCGATACTTTGGTCATGGCGTGGACAATCTCCATGACTTGATCCACGTCGTTGACAAAGTACTTAGCCGCACTGGGTTTCTTGCCTACCGTGACAGTAAACATGTTGGGGCGACTGCGAACGCCTTCGAGGTACTGAAACATCAACTCATCCGAGAGATCGTCGCCCATACACAAGATGAAATCCACATATTGGCCACTGGTCGACTCAATTGTCGACATGACCCGGTCGACAATCACGCCTTTGTCCACGCCTTCAGGACGGACTTCTAGATAATCCGTTCCCGTCACGACTTCGACTTGAAAGTGCTCCAAGACTTGCAACAATTGATCGTGCAATTCCTTGGCTTGGAGTTGGCCGAATTCAGGATCTGCGTCCCGGTATTGCCACAGCAACGCACTGCCTTTTAATTCAATATACGTGCCGTGGGTCCGTTGTGTATAAATATCCATCACGGCGTGCGTCACGTCCTTCCACGAGTCATCAAAGTTGTCCTTGGTACACAACCACACTCCTTCCTCGCCTTCAAACGTACTTGCAAGTGCTTGACTTGTCAACAGACTTCCACTGTTCGCCCCCGTGCCCCACTTGTACAAGTAGCCATGCTCCGCAGCAAGTCCTAGGCCACGGACGGAGCCCAAAGTCTTTTCTAAATCCAACCGCTCCTTGCCACTCAAGACAAAGACCGTGTTCCGAGGATCCGCACACAGCAACGTCAACGACGCGAGCAAATCCGACGAAGCCTTCGGTGTCTCGGAATTCGAGACGAACGCATTCTGTTCACCACTCGATAGATACTTGGCAAAGTTATGCACGCCTGTGGATTCCTCAAGCGTGAGCGTGTTGCCGTAATCAAAAAAGAGAACACGGCGAAACGTCTCCCGATAGGCTTTCGCCACGACATCCGTCTCGAGCATTTTAAATCCAGCATTGAATTCCAGCATGCGAAAGCCTAATCCAAGACCGTAGCCCATGTACTCGCCTTCCGCCGTCTGTTTCTTGGTTCGTTTTAAATCCACGAGGATGCGTTCGGCCCATTTTGTCCGTGAATTTGTGATAATGTACTCTAAATCCTTTTCATGGCGTGCTGTCCGTTCTTCAGCCGACATGGTGAACGCCAATTCCATAGCACGCACAATCTCATCCCGTTTCCACGGATTGACGCCAATGCTACCAGTCAATACGCGACTACTTCCTGAAAATTCCGACACAATGACAATGCCAGGAGACGATGCTAACTCGTGGGCGTAAATAAACTCAAACGGGTACAGATTCACGGCATCCCGGACCGAAGTTGTCAGCAACACATGCCCTACCCGCCAGAGTGGAAGGCGCGACGCCATGTCGGTGTTTTCCACTTCCGAGTACGCAAAAACAGGCTCTGCACGATGGACGCCAAATCGATCGTTGATCCGCTTCATATGTGCCAGAATCTCGGCACGCACACTGTCCTTCTCGGGCGTTGGATTCGACGAATCCCAAATGCCAATCTGGACAAATTGTGCCTTCTCAACGTACTCTGCGTGGTGTGCCAAGAACGATTCAATCGCGCCCAGCTTGAGCAAGATTCCTTTTAACCGCTCGACACGATCCACACTCACAAAGATCGTGCGCTTACTTTTTTCGTACTTGGCAGCCAAAATGGCCGTGTCTTGTTCCACAACGTCACTGGCATTGATTCGATTCATAAACGTGGGTTCAATTCCAATGTGACTGATCGTGAGCATGACCATACGACCATTGAACTCAACGCCAATGTACCCACCGGGTTGCGCACTGTACTTGAGCCCAAGGATTCGACGACAACTCGTGAGAAAGTGACGGGCGTGTTCGTACAAATGAAATCCAATGTGATCGGCAGCCAAGACGCCGCGTAAGAGATCAGCACGGACCGAGAGAGTGCGAAAAATCTCAGAGCTTGGAAACGGTGTGTGGAGGAAAATGCCAACATTGACACAAGGGAGACGACGGGTGAGAAAACTCGGGGCTACGAGGAGATGGAGGCCATGGAGCCATACGAGATCGCCGTCATTGTAGACTTCAATCACCTTGTTGACAAAAATACGGTTCACCGTCTTGTAACTCGCCCACGCATTGCGTTGTTGACCAGGGTTCCACCATCGTGTGGGAAGCGCCCCGTAGACGTCGACAATATTGTGAAACACGGGCCAAAGGGTACCATAACAAAAATTGTGAAACGTTGACCCCAGTGGTTCAGACAGAAACACTGGTACACAATGAAAATCTTCGAGCTGTTTTGCTAAGCGCTCTTCGTCTTCTTTCGGTATGGGCTCGGCACAGTGTACCGTTCCAACCCACGTAAGGCGCATCGAATTGACTTGGTCCCAATTCGCTTCGCTATAGGAATCTTTCATCAAGCCCGACGGGCAAATGAGATTGTCATCTTCCCATTCAATATGATAGTGCCCTTCCAATGTTCGATGTACCAAAACGGGAAGGCGGTGTACCGCAATAATGACACCATCCGTCGCTTCCATCGTTACATTGTTTGCGAGTGGACGGGGAGACGTGGGTGGTACATTGGTACACACGACGTCGTCGGTCACTACACGTCGACTAGCAGGACTCAGCACGTCCTCTCTATTTGTTGGCCCTCGTCCACGTGTGGAATCATGTCGGGAAAGACTCGACGTGGGGCTTGTTGTTACTTCATTCGGTTCACCGACCACGTCGGCCACTTGTCGGCCAGATCCTACGGGCCGACGACTATTCGTGCGGTACATTGTACCACCTCCATCTTCACTACCATTGGCACGTCGATCTACAAAAGCTTGCCCAGAACTCAGTCGTGGAATGACGCCCCAAAACGTACGAGATTGCATATCCTCGTCGCTGCCGTTGGTACCATGATCCACTCTCTCTAGACTCTCGGTCCCGCCCGTTTCGGTACCCATCATCTCGTCCTCGCTACCGAGCGATGCACGGCGTCCCAGGCGTCCGTCTAATGTATCCTTTGTCTGTACGTAGCCGCCACCGACCGTGAGCTCTCTCGTGACAGGTCCCGACTCGATTGAACCCTCGTAGCGCAAGAATCGACTGCCCGACACCACTGCGTACCGGTAATGTACCACCGATCCGGCAGGTGCCACGACAGGCTCGAGATTGTACCAAATCGGGTACAACTCGGGAGTCGTCACCAGCTGCAGCCCACCTTCCGTACCAACGCCGCTCGAGTTGGGTACAATGTCGACGGATCCGCCAAGCACTGGCAAGTCGCCGACAATCCACAGCGTCTGGCCGTGGCCTAGTGCTGCACATACTTGAAAGTCTACTCGCGTACCAGGTGGGGGCGCAGGTAGTCCCCACCCTACGGCGTGGCGCAGCCGCTGCAGCATCTTGTGCGATTAAAAACCTGCAATAGAAAGGAAACTGGATGAGAGGTAAAGGGATGGGAAAGGACGCGAGCGCTGGCGTACGGTGTCGCCTCCTTTGGAGCGACTGAGGCTGACGCTTGGCCGTCTATCTGAGGCGCTCGCCAACAAAAGAACAGAAACGCTCGGGTCACTCAAGTGAAGGCGCCATCTGCTCACATTACTATCGCAGAAGCTTGAGATCGTAGTACTCTTGTGCAATAGTTTTTCTTAGATATTACAGCCGCTACCTTACATTGTAGTACTCTGGGCTTCTCTATACAGACTTTGTAGCGCGATGATAGTACTGGTACTATTATTTAAAGCCCTGCTCTGCCCTTATCTCACGTGATAGCAACCGCTGCTTTCTTACTTGCTGTGAATTATGGAATCCCTTTTACTTTGAAATGCCTCGTCTTGACGTCGTGGTGGAATCACTTTTAACGCGATAGAGGGTAGTGTGAGCTTTCTTTCCTCAAAGAACTACTCGAGGCGTCGACGTTTTTGTACAAACCAAGTTAGGCCTGGCAAGTTTCGTTTTGCAAATCCGTCATGTCTTTGAATAAACTTTTTTCCAATATGCTCTTGTGATGAAGCGGTCTACAAGATTGACAATTGAGCTGATAGATTAGATAAAGTAATAAAAATTAAAGACTGTAGCCTCAATGGCCTCAAGCATTACAAGAGCATGATCGCATGCAATCAATTCACATCTCGAGATGTGCTAATTGCAATGAGATGTTCTCAGTTAGCTACGTGCCGCTTCACACACATAATTAGAGTCTCGCCTTTGATAACTTAACCTATAGCCATCCATGCCTTGCATGCAGCGAAAGCTGACGTTGCTCAGCGGATAACGTGCAATTTTACGTGTATCGGCTGGGCCTAGCCTTCGATGCCATACTAATAGCGCGTCATGTAGCTAGTGCTGATCTCTATGCGCACTGCTCAGTGTCTTATGTGACACTCTACGCACAGTGATAGAATTTTACCTGTATTGCTTCGGCGTAAAACCACTTAAGTTATTGATGGCATGTAGCGAATGCTATTTTACGAGCACCGTTGAGAAATTAACTCGCCTCTCCAAGCACTGAGGAAGATTCTGGTCTAGTGAAAAGCCACTTCGTACGACCACCGTTCAGTGGTGTACGTGCCACAACTTTTCGTCCTCGACACTATCAGCGTATATTTCTGCAATTCCAAGGTACAGCACAGCACATTGACTAATTTTCGCGTCAATGGTCCTTTATTTAGTCGGGATAAATCAATGAAGATTCGATGAAAGCAAAGCAAATGGTATCTTAGAATTTTGACATCCAGTTACAACAGGTTTTGTGGCACCACAGCCACGTCATACCGAATGAGATTATGTCTTGCGGCCAAATTCAAGACCAAACAGCGCTCGTAAGTGTCAAAGTCGAGAAGATCTCCATTATTTACCGGGACCTTCCTTGGTTTCTGTTGCTAAGCAAACAGCGGCAACAAGATGGCGTACTCGTGGGACCTTACCATAAGTCTTGCTTTACTATCAATCGACTTCCGATTCGACAAAGATACAATTTCCCATAATGCTTACCTCGACAAGCTAGGCTTGTACGCACGATACGCGTTATGGAGTTCTTCGAGGCTGAGCTCGGTCGATCTTCAGTTTTACCTGAGTTAGGCTCTTCTCCACCCGGGACTACCAGGTGTTGCCGTTTCCCGGCTAATCAGACGGCTGATTAACCGTGAGATCTCGGCTTCTCATATCTTGGCTCTCTTGGTGTAGGGGTTGATCCAAAAGTGGCCGGTGCCACCACAGATGGAGTACTTGCATGCTGGCCAGCTGTTTAGAGGTATACACCCGTCTTGTGGACCGATCCGCTCTTGGGGCTTTAAGTTTGTAATCCTGTCTCTATTTATGCCTCTACAGACTGTAATCGCAATTTAATGCCAAACGGTAGCAACAAAAGCTGCTTTGTCCAACAACTTGAGTTAATGAACGACATGACGCTTTACAGCAGCTAAGTATTCAAGGAGTTCTGCAAATGCAGCCGCCCCCACAGTCCACTAAGAGCAGCACAAATTGTGTGTCCAACAGGTATTGATAAGTAGCGTTAGCTCCCCCGGACGACTTTAAATGCTACAGGTATACAATCAGCCTGCGACAAAGTGCCACCAGGTGTAATTTTAATCAATAAATGCTGCTTTAATATTTCACGAATATGTAATTGCGGTTCTTGGCTGCTTTGTATGCAACCTTAAGGCCTAATCGACCTATTCTCTATCTAACAAATAGAAGCGTATAGCAAGCACATTTAGCTTCTTCTATTAAATAATCTATTTTTTTGCAGAAAAAGAAGTATCTTGCAATTTAAAAAAGTGGCGTGATTAGCATTGTTTGTAATGACGCACGGTAAGAACAAACGAGTAGGCGTCATAAATCCAGAATGTACACGAAGTCCGACCAGTGCATCATGGAAAGAAGCGTAAGCACATATGATCTGTCAGCGGTCATTCCCATTGTGGCACTCGAGCGCGCTTTTAGCTTGCTAATAAAAGGGTCCAACTACCGAGTGCGCTCGCGAATGAAGGAATGCTGCAATGCCGTGAGATTTTTGAGGACCTCACCTTGTGTGCATATCATCGGGACTTGCTATACTTTTTTGGCACGGAGGTGCCTCACGGGCTGGTTCAATTCGTCCAAGTGGGACGCAACACGGGTAGCTAGTGCCATGTAGAAGAACTAGACGTATGTATCGTTTGTTTTGACAACCGACCTAATGTGTCCTATTTAAGGGTATACTAATAGTTGTATTAATTCATGTCATCTGGCTAAACTTAAACCCGGTACGAATTTGCTCGTGAGGTGCGTAGTGTGGAGTGTCTGTTTGGCCAAAATCTTCTTTTCGCCACCGGTACGCTATACTAGGAGACTCTTATACGCAATTGTCGGTTGATTCTGTAACCTTTGTGAATATAACAGGTCAAGGCTTTTCTTACTTGGGTTCAAAAAAAGATTTTCTAGTGCAGGCACGTGTAATGGTGACTACCTATCGTCGTATTTAATTACATCACTCATCAGGGGAGATTAATGCGCGTAACTGATCGAGCCTTTAATGCTTGCCGATCTTGCTGGTGTAGTGCGAGTAATAAGAAACTGGAGAGATAAATGTGCTTATTCTGATCGAGCTTTCAAAGCTTGCCGATCTTGTCAATATATTGCGAGTTGTCAAACGCAGAAAAGGTCAGTGTGTTTTACGAAGTGAATAGCCGTTTTTGCGAAAATGACGTAACACCAAAGATTATTGGTTTATAAAATCGGTCCTCGAATGACCAAAACGAATTCCAAAGGATTGATTGTTGAGACAAGTGGCGCAATTGTTAGATCATCCGAGTAGACGTTTTGATCCACCGTCAATTTAGGCTTGTTTTGCCGATATCATTTTTTTGTATAAAAGCTTAGTAGATCATGATGGCCGGGTCTACTATCCGAACTAATTAAACGACCTCACGCAATAAAGGAATGCGTTCGCAAGACACGAGATGATCGGCTGGTAGTCGCGTTCCGTTAGCCAACTGAATAATTACAATATTGTAGCTACCACTACATATGCCTTTTGTTTGCAGTAAATTGATTTCTTAAAGCACCTCAACTTGTTTGCCGTCTTGATTGAAGAAAAGAGGCGCGCTGAAAGCATTGTTCTAATTGTTTGATGCAGGCAATGCCGTTTCTAGTCTTCAAAGACCGAATTTATGCAAAAGCCCGCTACGTCATCAAGCTTGAGAAAATAAAGTACCAATTAATTGCAATTCGTCGAGCCGATTGAATTCGTATTGCGAAGGTATGTGTGCGCGTTGCTTCTGTTGCTTTCGGTGACGCATTTGTCGATTTATATACCTTAATTCACTTTTTCTCGTATTTTATACAATCCAAATAGAATCTCAGTCCATTTGTATGGGCACCATTATCATCTAGTCTCGGTCCATTCGAAAAATTGAGTATGGGCATCACTATTATCGTTACCAATTGTAGCGGTTACTTTGTATATAAATGGTACTTCTAGTCGTCATACTTAAAATGTTAAGCCAGCTTTAACAGTGCTTAAATTTATTTTAAATAATATTTTGTCGATCGGACATTAGTAAGTCTAGGTCGATTTGGGTCTCTGGTGTGCGCTGCATATAGTGAGT
Organism: Plasmopara viticola; assembly: GCA_001695595.3. Classification (NCBI taxonomy): domain Eukaryota; phylum Oomycota; class Peronosporomycetes; order Peronosporales; family Peronosporaceae; genus Plasmopara; species Plasmopara viticola. The sequence continues at coordinate 644,693 of MBPM02000018.1, forward strand.
TTGCTCATTGAAAACAGATTATTCCGCCAGAACATCCGCTTCGTGTATAGTCCTGAGAAGATTAAAAACCACTTCACCGCTTTGAGTGCAAAAAAAAAGCTGTTTGTATTCTCACGCCCAATCATGTTGTCATTGCTCTGTATTGTATTGTATGACGTTGTCGCGTTGCCAACTTATACATGTGCTGGGTTCAGTCTGGCTAGTCCACGGCATAGAGTGGTGTCCGCATACGTCTGGTCTCGTTCGGCGGGCAGTGCAGTCAGCACCGAGGTCGTGAGGGTCTTCCATTATTCTGTTTAGCTCTGACATGGTAAGAGCCCAGGTGGCGCCCTGGTGCTGGAGACCGTCGCGTCGAGAGTGAGACTCGTTAGAGACCTGCAGATGCCCGAGAGCACCTGCCCGAAGCGCGCGAGCATTTATCCCTCGCGCTTGGAAGGAGAGCGTCACCCCAACCTTTTCCCTGATTGTCATTGCTTTATCTTTGTTAATTCTTCAATCTTATTATTTCTGATTGGTCGTCCAATGGTCTCTTCGAAGTGCGTTTAAGGTGGACCATTTACGTATAGAGGAATAACGCCTGACCGTCATGTTCGATAAACTCGTCCCAACACCTAATCTTATGAGGCGTTGAGAAGAGTTTATCGAACATGGCGGTCGGGCGCTCTAGATTATGACTTAGGAACAGCTGCATTTTACCTGTTCCTATATCAGAATTTATTGCGTAAAGCGTAGCTGCGGAGTTGGTCTCAGTCTGAGTCTATTCACCACAATTGACCGTACCTTGATCGCACTGGCGCATATATCCTGGATCACGTTGTATATTTTGATCTGATGCGACTTCCAGAACAAATTGAATAGACTACAACGGTCCAAGTAGTTTACTAAAGTCTACACAATTTGCTTAAGATTTGCAGGCTTTAAGAGCTTTATTTATAGACCGTGGTTACTTAATATTACTTCGTGTTCCGGTGTGCACGACGCTTTCTCTTCTTTAACATGAATGGTCTGAATATGAACAATTTCTGGCGAATCGCGCGGCTTTTGCCAAGTCGCTACAGAATTCATGAAAACTGAACTCAATATACATGCACAATTTACGTATACAACAGGCATTTGCTCCCATTTTCTTTCGCAATGGCATTTGCTTTTCGGTAAAAGCTCAGTAGAACGAAATATAAATTATTGCGGAGAGGTCCAATGGGTGCGGAGTATGTCAGTTCTTTAAGTGCTTGCAAGCACGGTTTATAGTTTACGCACCAAGTTTTATCTCTCTTAGTTGGCTGTCAGTCTGCAATTTACAGCCAAATTTTTGTGCTACAAGCTTCCCGTTAAAACAAGCCTCGATGAGAAATAGTGACTCCTAGGCACCCTATCGATATTTATATCGACTTCTAGATGAAAAAAATATAGTGGGGCCAAAAATGGATGTAGTCGCTGCCTAGACCGCAGAGTTATACCAGTTGCTAATAAATCAAGACTTATAAGTAGGACAAAGGTATTTTGTTGTGTCAATTTCATGCGAATGAGTTTGAAAAGGCAAGCCCAAATGAGGCAGTATACTGAATAACAAATTATTGCATATCAAAGCCCAAGGCTAGTGAGTGGTCACTTATTTGATTTTTTAAATTTCGCATATCTTCTTGCACGCCTTCTTTGTGACCATGCCAATGTTTTATCTTGCAGTCAGATTTGCGCCCACGTAAGCAAAGTAAACAAGTCAACCCTAAAGAAAGTATCAGCTACCGTTATGATTCTATTGGAATAGTAACTCGCACTGCTCGGAAGACTTAGTGACTTATACATTTGGCTGCATATACCGCTCTCTCTGGTGCCAAGCAGCTTTACGAGCAAGGTATATGTTATAAGGCTTAGGCAGTACATCCCCAGCGGTAACGCTTATTGTGTGGTGAGGATAATTTTTATCCTCTGGTGAACCTTTTACTGAATTGAAAAGGTAAAGCTGGCTTTTGATGTAGCCTTACTCCCGGATTATAAGGCGAGCGGATGTTAGCAATATAGGCTATATTGTTATTTATAGACTCAATCGTAAATAACTTAACTTGAATGTTTATGTCCTAGAAACTGATGAAGAGCAACATTCCTTAGGACACGTTTTGACTCCCGCCTGCGCTCACGCTTTCTTGCCTGCAACCAGGGAATGCACGAGCACTTACCAATTCGATAGTTTAAGCTACCAAGATTAATATGAGATCACCGGATCTCGCTCCACGATGTCTGCTTGTACAACAGTAATAAATGGAAGCTGTCGGCCTCGAACTACCGGGGTGACACGTCCGAGCACATTAATTCGCCATCCTTATACTGTTTTTTTTGGGACGGGCAGCAACGATTGGAAGGCTTCCTTCAATAAACCCGCAAGCAGGTTCGCTTCACCAGAACACAATAAATGAGCTTGTTTTATTTTTCAAAACCACAGTAGTAGTGTGGGGGCTCATCATGCAATTGCTTCTGGAAATCGAAATAACGCGATTATATGAGTTTAATTATTACTATTTCACTGGCTTTTTTTTACTTTAATACAGGCATATAATGCTTCAGCTTAATGCTTTAATCGATACTTATTCAATATTACACTTAAGTAAATCTTTACAAGCTTTTAAAAGTTTTAGGTGCAGAATTAGCTACTTTAAGTGCCGAATATTTATTTTTATATTGGATTACTAAGTGCTGACACGTAGATTTGTCCTAGTAGCTCCAAGCGCTGCCAAAAAAGCAATATTAGCTGGGTCTACTTCGGTACGTTAAAGCATACGGTGCATGCCTGTTGAACCTTCCTTAGTACTTCGTGAAGCTCCATTCGTAGTACCGGTGTCAAAATGCCCGAGATAGCAATTAAGTGAGGGCAAAACAATTTATCAGTTGGGTAAAATAGTTTGAATAACACAAAACCACAAGACGTCAATACGGGCGGGTAGCGTAGCTCCGCAATGATAGCCCAGCGATGCGATACATGATCGATATCTACACGCTCCTTTGTTGACTGAACAACTTTATCTACAAGAATAATTGATAAATTAGCGCATTTCATTAGGAGGAACTTCTACAGTTGCCAGAATTACTCAGCTCTAAAGCACTTGATGCTACTGAGGACTTTACTTAACAAAAATTGAAATGTCTAAGAGATGCTGGTTTAAAATGGATCCTGCTCAATATACATTTTTCGTTTTAGACAAAGATGTGTTATATCAGCCTTATACTGTGTACGTTGTGTATGGGCTAATCAATCCTGTAGGATCCGGCATATACAAAATATGCTCAGATTTGGTGTCCAACGATTTAGTATTAAAGCTACTACCGTGAGATACGCGATTGATCTCGTGCCAGGCATGAAGCACTGAAGCACTAGACAATTGCCTCTCCCACATGAGTAGTGTGAGAACATTGATTCTTTTTCGATGAAGAGGCAAAGTATGGCATAGCTTAAGAAGCGAAAATATTGCACTTGTCACCGACATAAGTTTCAATAAACTGAGAAGAAAACGACAACTTCTTCATGCTTAAAATGAGCCGAACAGTTCAGCAGTACTTGAGCAAATATCCATTACTATAACGGGCTTCTTGCTTAACAACATGCCCGAGCTAACCTCTCATAGTGCACCAATTTGGTTGATAAATTTCCTACAAATCCGATCGAGGAAGTTGGATATACCGGTCATGGCAGTCAGTATGGTCACGCAGATGTTTCGACATACCACGACCTTTTTCGTCAAAGTATGTCGGTGCAGAATCCCGCTATGGTCAAAAAGTATCTGGAGCGTGAATTAACTTTAGTGGTATTACTAGCCACTTCCACAACATGCCGCTATTATTACAAGGAACAGAGAAGAAGCAGAAGAGCGAGGAAATATACAAAAGCAGTGCAAGCTTTCTTCGAATGCAACCAGAATCTTTTTTGGTGTTTGTGGTGGTACATGCGGAGCTTGTGCTCGTGTGACGTAAGCGTGGCCAGTACCATCGACAAAAGTATTTGGTGAGAAAGAACCACGACAGCATCAACATTCGAGTCAGCAAATTGTTTCGATGCTGATAGCATGCATCGAACCTACAATTTTGGGATTCAATATATCAGAGATCGCAATTATTGTTGTTTCATTGACTCTCGATTCTGTCAAGATTACGTTTTATTGGAAATCAACCAGAAAAAAGTGTAGTCTAAAAACCTTCAATCTGTTCTATAAAAATGGGAATTTATACTTTCACAAGTGGTAGAAAAGCATATTCTTTTGCAATGTATTTTAGTGAAAGCTTATTCATAAGCATATAACCATCCATTCACAAAGGAGACTTTTTTCATTGATTGACCATCACCTTTCTTCTATTGTCTAAATTATCACCTGTTTTGGTCACTACGAAAAGTGATGTACATATACTGGATTTCCGATTTTATTGCTCTTACTTCTTATCTGTTGAGTTGCACTATTGTTGCACCACATATTTGAGACAGTGCATACGTCGAGGGCAACAAAATTTAATTTTTAGCGAAAACGACGACCCGCGTCGATTGAATATTAAATTAGAGGAAGCATATAAGCAGTCGTTAAAAATAGTAATTAAGCACATCACCTAGATGTTTTTGGTGACGACTCTATTCTAATTCTAAAAAATCATATGCTTTTGAGGAACAAGACTAAAAAGCACACTTGCCATTTTAGTTGCTCCCAAAAGTCTTGATAAAGAGCTGGATGTTAAGATCGCAACACCTCAGATCAATACTGGCTTTTAGGCTTGGCGTGCGAAATAAGCTTTTCAAGGCTCGGAGAGATTAATACAAACCTGCCAGAAAGCGCGACTAACCTTGTCAAGGTAAATACACACATGAATATTTGATTTTTTTTTCAAGGTGGTAGCTCGCTAATTTGGTGTTACCGTGATTCTAACAGGACAGCAAGCAACCAATTACTCTCATTTCATAGAAGCACAGGCTCCACTTGCACCACCACTATGGAGAAAGTAGAAACGTGGAGATATTTGCAGTCTTGGCACTGCGTTTGTATTTTTTAAGTTGTTTTCCTCATTCTTCAATGCCCCCCTTTGTTGTATTATGATGTATGTATATTACGACCAAAAATGTTTGCTGTGTTGCTGAATTTGCTATAAAAAACTTTTACCATTCCGATTTCGCCGAACCTCAAGTAATATCATCGTGACACTGTGTGATCGTTAGCATCCAGAAAAAGGAATGCGAGGTGACAAGAATTAGAGAAAAAACAATACACCTTTTTTGTGACACGTCTCTTACATTAAAGTCGATACATGCAAACGCATGTATACCGAGAAAAATCAACGTGCTGCACTATCGATTCCTTCCGATACAGGATCAACGTCATGGTCGTAAACCACATTGTCGTATCAATTGTGCGGTCAAATGCCCCGTTTAGGATATAAACCTTTACCATGTCAAATCCAAAGTTCACCTCAGCTGTTCATGTTTTGTATGGCCACAGAAGAAGCAGGCAAACGAGGAGGGGCACATATCTTTCGATACAAAAGCAGTGTTCAAACTGCAAACGAAAGCTCACGACCCAATTTTTGTCATAGCGGTGGTGCATGCGGAGCCTGTGCTGAGAGTGACCACAGACCGATAGCGCAACATTAGTTTCGAATGGCAATCTTTTTTTTTGTTAACAAATAATTAGATACTTACGTGAATTAAATCAACGACCAAAACTCGACACCTTCGGCCTCATCTGACAAACATTTTAGTTCAAAAGAGGTACTGGTCAACGACTAGACATTTCACGTGCCTAGTGGACCCTACAACACAAATCGCGCGACTCTTTCACGACGTACACGTCACGATTAGACACAACAATTGGTGGATGTTGAAGAACATTTACTTAGAACGGTCGCAGGGGCGATATACTGCAAGCGGGTCACATTCTGAAGTCGTCTATCGGCATTGTACGCAACGCTGTTATGATTGGGCAGGTATGAGCCAAATTTTGAGCCCATTGATTCGCTAATGTGTTCTCTGACGTCGGCAAGTTCCAGGACGGCAACATTCGATGTCACATGCGTGTTCCTTTGGATTGTGGTGTCCAGCATGCGCTTGGATCCAAACAGCATCATATCATGGACTTTAGGATGAAATACAAAATGGCCTTACGCTTGATCCAGGCGGCATTTGTGATCATGCATAAGCCAATTATATTGCGCGATGACAACGCACTTTCTTAGAAGAAATTATGCTCCTGAGATGTGGCGTACCGTATAAGTATTACGACAAGAAATATTTGCTTCAATTTTTACGTCCATAGTATCGCGATTTTGCCGTGCCATTGTGTGACCATTAGCAAACTTGAAAAATGTATACTGAGCCACACGAAGATGTTTGCAACTCGCCTCTACGATTGCTTCAATTGATAAGACGAGGACATTAATTGTATTAGTAATACAGTTTGACGAGGTTCGTATGATTCGACAATCGCTGGTGTGATGACAATTTTATGGCATGGACCACTTCTCGATATCCATCCACTCTACCAAGTCACACTCTTCAAAACGCACCATGGCTCTACTCCAATTCTCACTCCTGTTTGTTGCTGTCGCTTACTATGTTGGTATACAAGCTACAACTGCAGCCGTTGGCGTCAACTTGTCGAGCAGAACGCCCGAGGTCACGGATGGCTCTCTCGCGGACCACAACGCTAGCTCCTTTACCAAAAGTTTGTTGAGGAATGGCAGCGAAACTAACAGTGCAGACGAGGATCCAGAAGAGCGTTTGCCAACATGGCTGGGAGGAAAATTAAACCTCCAAAATTTTAAAGACAAAAATGTCGATAAATTTCTGGCGCAAGACGTCGCGACTATATCGAAGAAATTTTCAACTATAAGTGATAACCCTCAAAAAGTTTACATTGATATGGGTGGGCCGCAAATGAGTGATAAAAGGTATGAACTTTATGAAGCGTTCCTAAAGTGGTATGGAATATTCAAACCGTAGAGCTTTTAATAAAATTTACCGACTTCGTTTTGCGTTGCATCAACAACATGACCTTAAAGAAAAGGCTAGGGCATTCTTTAAAAGCACGCATGATGAATATCTACTATGTTGTACAGGTCAATGAAAAAGGCAATGTTTCTGCCTTTGCACTGGTACCATGTTGAAGTGCAAAACATGATGTGCGAGATTGCCCGATCAAAAGGAAAACCACTTTGATTTTGATAGATAGTTACACCACTCAGTTAAATGTAAATCATCTGAGATATCGCCTCCTCATCTAGGTATTTAGACTATTACACGGAGTCTGCCATCTGTAGATATCATGTCTGTAAATACTAAAAAAAAATTAATGCGAAAAAATGGTAGCACTCTCTTCTCTTAAACATCGTCAGCAATGGATTTGTGCTGTGCGTTGTACTCTGTCCCTCACAACGTCCTGGTTACTAAGCTAGCAATGTTTTTCGCAGACGTTCTATTCGGAAGCTCGGACATCGGTCTAATCATGTTGACGTTGACGGACTGTAGTTGATAATGAAACTCTATCTACGTGATAGCTGACAGCCCGAGCGGTCGTTGTGTCACGGCTAGAACGTTTCAAATGCAGGCCCTCTAGAAACAGTGTCAAGATTGTTAAATCGCAAAGAAGTCGAAGCTCTTGAGGATTAGAAGACAAAATTGTTGCAGTGGTGATATATCTATAGATAAAAAGCTTTTTTTTAAATATCTATACAATCTCCGTTTTAGACAAAGATGTTTTATATTAGCGTCTGGATTTAAAAAGACTGGGTTTTTTAAAAAAAGCCCTAGTATCCTTATAAAATCAAGGGAAAATTGCAAAATGTGATACAAATCAAAAGTTTTTGCATAAGGTGATACAAATGTTTAAAACAAGTCAAAAAATTCAGCAGTGTCTGATCCCTCATGTAAAATATGTGGAGAGATGATTTTCATCACACAAACTCAACAATCACTCGATTATCGCAGTCTCTGTGATGAGCGAACACGGAGAAGTCGATGCCTTGAGGGCGCAGCGCTGGGATACTGGAAAAACCGCAGTAGACGCCATCAAGGGCATCGCGTTTGGAGAATGGAGGAGGGTGCAGGGCAAGTAGAGGCGGTACATTTAGGCGTTTGAAGTGTCTGAGCGACGGAACTGGGTGTGCGTGGTTCGTCACAACATGCCGTGCGCACTCTCCATGACTCTTTGTGGAGTTGTGCAATCAAGCAGACTTACAATAAAAACTTCATCCTTACTCTGTGATACGACACCCCTCAGTATACCTGGGCCGCTGTGATATTTGGTCGTGGACACAATGCACTGATACGTCAGTGCACTCATCGAACCGCTATTAGAAGGGCACCCGACTTCTAGTACTAAGCATATTGGTGGTCAATCTGTTCACACTGAAAGCCGGCTGGTCGCTTTCACAGTTCTAGGGGCACCGGCTGTATCGACTGTGAGCTAGACACTCTTTGTAGCCATCACTTTGCAGCCATGTGAGCCAAAACTCGTATTTTACATGAGGGATCAGACTCCGCTAAATTTTTGGAACTGTTCTAAACATTTGTTCACCTTATGCGAGAACTTTCGATTTGTATCACGTTTTGCAATTTTCCCTAAAACCAAATAGTCAGATGTAGAGTCCATCGAAACTCCCACAAGATAAAGTGGTCGCGCCAGGACCAGAGAAGTTTTGCACTGGACAATGACCGCTGCATCGAGAGTTGTGTGAGTTGATATTTTTCTTTTTCGCTGTTGACATGGTAAAATTTTGCTTTTTTATATTCGAAAAACAAATGGAATGGTTACTAGTTAAAAAATGGCGACTTCTTTAAGCCTACAGAAATCTGAGCGATATAGTAGTGCCTTCACGAATACCTGGATATGCTGCTCAACAACATGTCGAGTTGTGCATTTTACAGAAGTGCACACATGGCTACTAATGGTGAAGTCGGATATTTCTCTCGAAGCCGTACTCATGCTGTGAGAGTGATTAGTGATACCACAAGGCAAGTTTTATAATCGCTTTAGTTTTTGCTGTCACACACATCATTTGTGACAGAAGATTGACGTCATATCGCACCCTGGCTCTCATCTTGCGAGGCTTGGTACCCGCTTTTGGTGAAACTTCGTCACTTACTGGTAAACACGTGTTATCCTTCTTGCCTTGCAAAATTGCTTTCAGAACTTTGCGGCCCATAATTTATGCGCTTTGTTTCTCTCGCTGTGCCTTGTTGGCCAATATGACTCGCTTGTGGAGCTTAATTATCCGCAATTCGCACCCACTTGTATAATTGTGTTATCACTGTGTCTCACAAACCTATGCTATTCGCTTCCAGAGCTTTGCGATTTGCAGCTGATGATGCTGTGCTACCGATTTTACAAGTAGATTATTCGTGTTTATAACTAATAATTTAGCTTCTGTGGCAGCTAATGCTGCCTTAAAATTAGGTATGGCATCGAGAAAGGTTTCAATGACGTCGTCACGTTTACCTTCGTGGAAATACCGGCACCATCGATACCTCTATATTTATTTGGGCGTATACATGCCCAGGCTTCAATTTGGTGGATCTGAGCGCATAATAGGTTTGGCAACACGACTTACCTACGGGATGATTTAATTAACACGTATAACCTTACATCACCCATCGATCGTGAGATTGTGATTTTCTAGCCACGAATAGGCCAGATTAGAGGTATATAAGGATGGTTGGCTGTCGAAATTCTCATACTTTACAGCCAGCTCTGTTTCAAATCTAAAGCCGTAATAGGTCATCTTATCAGCCAGTCGGATTAAAGCTTAAAATTGCTGCTCTCTCTTATTTGAAACATAAGCTAGTCTGTTCTAGCTAACTCCAAAGCGCACGAAGTTTGTTGACGCGCCAGGGTCCAACTTGAAATAGAATATTTGTATAATTCCTTTGCTGCTAGCTTCTCCTTTGAGAGCCGTAAATTATATTTACCAAACTCACATGTCACGTATTAACAAATACTTGTCATGAGAGCTTAATCAATTTCCATTGGGGCGCCCCACTTCCCTTCAAGAGCCGTAAGTTTATATTTACTGATCTCACATATCATGTATCGACACACACTTGTCATGAGAGCGCAATTAATTCCCAGTAGGGCGCCCAACTTATAGTTTAGTTCAGCATTTTCTGGCTCAAACGGCCTAAATTCTGCCATCGACTTCTAAAACTCTGCTCTAGACATAAGCGTACTTTGCCGACCCCCTTCATCACACGCTGTTCTTGTATGCTGCAGCTAAAGAAGCAAATGCTGCTTTGCTCAGCAACGTTCAAATCTATTATGCTGTATTCGAAATAGCGTTCTCGCGGACAGGCTCTGCATGATGTTCCATTTCAAAGAGAGAATACAGAAAGCTTTGAGCGATGTTCTCTCGCAGTACCCGGGGATATCCTACGAAAAGGTTTACGTCGTCACGAGTGACGATAGAACGTAAATTGCTCACTCTGTATGTCATCGGGCGTGGGCTTGGCGAGCATCGAACCAACTAAAGCAGTGTTTCGGGCCGACACAGCTTTCTCGGGCATTATTTACCATTTGTAACACCAAGTGACGCCTCGCATGAGGCGCTGATCCAGAATACACACAACTACACCCCCCTCTACCAGCTCGAGCGAGACAAAACCAAAACAAAATGACAATCGATGCTTTAAACAACGCTAATTTACGTGCAAGAGTTATCCACAGGTCCACAATACGCTAACGGGAGATCAATAAGCCACAAAATAGCTCTTTGCGGCAGCCTCGCATGATTTTATTGGCCTTGCTTGTGCAAGCCCATGCGAAGATAGGTTCGATTTGCTGATATACTTAAATTATCACACTCGCCGCCGATAGAGGGCTTGAGCCCGAAAATAATGATCTATGTATCCGGTCATCTTGCTGATTCTATAGGCTGCGTAGGATTCTTCATTTTGCGGATTACTTAGACTGTATGGCGAAGATAAGAGTTTGACCATTGCGAATCTTGTATTGAGCACGTATTATGGGCCTCTGCAAAAACATTTAGAAAGATGGTATTACACGAGACACACCTGTTTTGCTACGGTTGCGCATCGCATTTTTCGTTGAAAGACTTCAGCCCTATCATACTGTACTTTTTTCGTATGTCTCAGGGGTGCATCTAGCGAGGAACCTCCCCGTCAATCCTGCAAGGCGAGGAATCCATCCAACCTAGTGCCCTGTGCACACGGGACAGTGTATATCCTTGGCGTACTAAAGACGTGCTACTTCACCTAGCAAAGCAGAATCACACATTGCGTTTCATTAGAGCAGCTCAGTAGTCATCGGTAGGCCTGCTCAAGTGCATTAACTGCTTGACCGACTTCTCGTTGCTCTTTTTCATAATGCTGGAAAGCGTGGAAGAAGAAAGTCCGATGACTCAATCGTACTCCCGCATAGGACATACTTTACCTTCTCATCCAGAATATGCCGGATGTCGTCCGTGATCACGATCGGCTTCGCAAGAAGACCGTAATAACTCGATATAAGCAAGAAGCAAGCTGAATGAGTCGACGGAGCTCAACTATAATGAGAATATCGTGTAAAGACAAGACGAAGGTAGCAGTACTTTGTTGAAGATCATGCGCAGCATCCTATCCGAAACCACTTAATGTTGATGCACGGCTTCTAATGAAATCATGACCATCAGCTTACATCCGGCAAGTCTTGAACTCTCGGTTTATATAAACCTCTTGACATTGTTTAGCACAATCGGCTTTTCGTCCACGCGTTAGCAACTATCTCCGCTTTGCGCATCTGCTTTTACACCTAATAAATGCACATCAAGGATGCCAAAGCACTAGCATTAGATTGACTTGCTATTCGTCTCTTTGGGAAGTCGGGAGTGGTCTTGCATCGCGCCTACAGTAGTGAATGTGCTCATCCTCGATCGATCGTATAGTAAACATAGCTTATTTTTGGGACGGACCACGTAATTTTTGTGATGGCTCGCTACAACTAGTCGCGCGATTTCCTTTTGTGTTGTCAGCGATAGTGTCACCATTGTCGCGGATTGGATCGTCATTGCAATCGGTAATATTGAGACGACTTTGTTTTCGGCCAAAATTTTCAAAGAAGATTTTTGTCGTCTTCGCACGGAAGGTTAAATCGGTCAATGACACATCTGCAATTTGCAGCTACTCTTTTACAGTTTGTCCGAAAACTCATTCACACCGCCGAGTCTTACGTTGGAAATTTAATCTTTTAGTGTTTAATCACGCAGTCTAGTCTTTTGGCATCGACAGTTTGCCTAATAACGCGCCTTGCTTAAGATTCTTCCTTTTGGTCCGATTCAGTCCTAGTTATCGACTCTTCATTCAAAAGTCTGGGTATCAAGTCAGCAGGATGGAGGTGCGGCTGTGCCTGATGCTCTTCTATTGATATTAGACGACCAAAGTAATTCCCAAACACTCCAAAATGTACACTTAGCTCTACACAAGCCCACGAAAAGACTTGACAATAGTGCTTGCCGCTGAATCTGGCAAGCCTTTGAAGGCCTCAGGGGATCCCAAACGAGCTGAAGTGGGTTTTTATCTGAGCAACTTTTCGACCGCCTCGCAAAAATGAGCTGATTCGGTCAAAGAGTTGCGATAAGGCGCATTTCCGATAAGATTGCAAAGTCAATTAGTGGTAAATTCGTTTTTGTAGTTTGTCGAAGTATTATCGGCTATGGCCATCTAAGACTTACCCATTTCATGCGCATCCGTTGACGGCAATTTAAGTGAATGTTCGGATTTTTAATTTTAGTTTTGGTTTAATGATCTCGGATCCATTACTCATGAATTGGCTAATTTTCCGCTTAGGACGAGTGCCTAGTCTTGCTCTTTTAGAAACGTTCCTTTAAGTGGAGTGCCACCGCCAGTCATGGATGTCCTCAGTCAAATAGTTGCTGGGCTAGCACTCGCTTTGCTGATGGTAAATATATGAGTGCCCAGCTTGATACTTCATCTCCTGTCTAAGAGAGTGCAAATGGCACGCAACCCTAAGCACTTGCTACCACTGGGCTGCTTTAGTGACCACCTTATTCGCATTCATTCAAGCGAAATTGCTTTGCCCTAAGAGATGAGAACCTCAAGTTTTAACGGCTGAAGTTTGCTAGAAATGTTACCGCTGAACCTGTTTAATGATATGCTGTCAAAGTGTGAGAGCATTAGCGTCGCTCATAGAGCTTAAGTGCCGTGACGGTTCCAGGGCACTTAATTGCAAGAAGCGCTACAAACGCGACTGGTTTCTCAGGTTGGTAAGTCTTGTGAACGGTGCACGCTATGCGTTTGCCAGATTGGAGATGTGGCTAAATCCATTTTAAAAAATAGTGCGGGGTAAAAAAGGGAAAATCTATTTACATAGATGTAAGACTGATTCTTAAGTGACTTTAGGCCTTATGTCATCACTCAGAACTTTGCACAAAAGAGATGTGCAGATAGAAAAACACTTAATTGATGACCAACCATGCATCCCTGGCCGAAATACTCAGCAAAACGCCATCTCAATGCGAATTCGTTTGGTGTAACGCTTATGCTACCTTTAACTTTTGATAAGCAACAATTTACTACCCCAATTCCGGCAATTATTTTTTACGCTTTGGTATCGTGTAGTATGCAGATCTTACAATTGATGGCACGTTGACCAGTGCGCACTTAACCCCACCAATCTTTTAAGAATACTTTAGGCGAAAGCCGACCATCGGCTTCAAAGCTCGCTTTCAATGTATGACGCTTTACTTCATTGTGTCTAACACATCTTATTTAAGTAAAAAAAACGTGCGTCCGTCTACTCATCATAAAAATGTCATTTGACCTGGCAATGCATAGATTTTAGTGTACAAAGCAGATCTGCTTTATGCGCTTGCCTCCACTGCACCAATATACTTTACTAGCGAAATGATTACATTTATTCAGATCCATGACTACACTACATTTAGACTCTCTGACTGGCTGCAGTGTGATTGGCTTTATTGGTAATACAGCTTTAACATCGGCTGATAACAATATGATTGTTGTTTTAATCATTTATGGTAGCCCATGGCAATTAAATTCACCACGCAAATGGCGCTGTGGCCAGCGGCGGCCAAAGGAATAAGCTGCACTGGAAATTCACGACCATTCAGCAAAAGTTTTAAAACAGCATATTTGGTATATCTTACGCCTGACCGACGAGTATAGTGAACCCACAGACATGTTTACGGCTGCATGAACTAAGTATAAGCACATATCCGGCTTTACGATTACTCTTTGCATAGTTACGGCTAGAAAGTGATGTGTATCTCGCTCAATGGTTTAATGCTCTTTTTACTATTGTTTGGCTCTAAAAATAATATACTTCCAGCATGCGTGAGTTTTTCTATGAATAAACTTTATCGTATTTACAATGAACAAAGTGCTTAAGTATGTATATTGCAGTAAATTATGTTCTCAATGCCTTCCGAAACAAGAAATTGTTATTATAAAATAGAATTATCCTGATATGCAAAGGCAAAAAATATCTTCGAACAAAATGACGCTAAGAGCTCAAATAACGATTGCCGAAGTAAATTTTCGAGTAGTCACAAGTAAAGACTAGGGACGAAGTACTACGAACGAAATTGTACACATGTGGAATACTGCTGCCATTTTTTTTTATAATTCGAGAGGGTCTTCGTAGAAGAACGGCAAATAGACAAGTTGTAGATCGTATTCGACTGCGCAATATACGCATGACCAAGTTGTATCCTCAGGGGTGGTGCTTTTCACCGAGATTGTGATTTGATGGATAGAAGTGGGGTTCGCTACTTGCTGCCTACATTAATATTGATCAAGAAAATTGTATGTTGTGTCGAATAAAGTATGTAGCAGAACATTCTAAACACAAAGGTCAATGCAAAAGTATCGCTGTATAGTTTTTGCTGCTTCTGTCCGAAGAAGGCCCTTCGCGCGAATGCCATTTGGACCCATACGACCGAACTTTGCTCACACCGTTCAACGATACACGATTCCTTGTATAGACCTTTATAAGGGATGATTAGGCTCTATCTGCGAATGCTACTTAAACGGCCAAATCTTATCAACAGCGTGCGAGAAGTACGTACGAGCTGTGCGTATTGTTTAGAGTCTCCATGAACGGCTGAGAATCATTACAAAGACGTAAACGGCTTTATATTAGTACCGGGTTGGTCAACAAAAGCACAGCTATCCACTCGATGGACGCCGTTGATCAATCTAAGGTAGTTGCCGGACTCATCACGGACGCGTAAGAGAGTTTTCATTGTTTATAGGGGCCCTCTATTCCAGTTTTCTGTCGACTTTGTGGGCAACGCAATTACTCCAAGCAGCGCATCGAAAGGTTCAGTACCTAGGATACAAGAGATCGGACCTTTTTAAAGAGTGAAGAAATATTTTACGAGGCATCTGAGTAGCTTAAATCGCTTTAAAGAAGTTTGTGCAAGTTCGCTTCGTCGAATATGCATCGAATAGAAAGAGCAAATCATTTGCCGTCAAATGGCGCAAAAAGCAAATGATCGCACATATGTAAAATGGCATGACCATGCGCCACAAAAATAGCAAAGTCAGCGCGATGAAAAGTTAATAATCGATGGCGATGACATGCACGATCGTACATTGCAGGTCTCTTCCTCAATGCTCTCCGCTGTTGAGGGTCACACAATTTATTAAAACGCCGTACACGATAAAATGTGCGAACGTCGTAAATCGATAGATACTCTAGGAGAATACCATGACCTTTGTGCATTCAATGAATGCTCAGAAACCCTTTCAATCAAGCCAACGACCCAACATTGTGGCGCTTGGCTCACGTCAAGGGTATCTCTATCAATGTATAAATAGTGCGAAAAAAAAGCCAAAATATGCGTCTAGACTCGGTAATTTTGAAATCCAGCTCTGCAGTTCATTGTGATTTGAGCATTAAGCCAGAAACGACACCCACGACGAAACAAATCAGGTAAAAATGGTGGTATCTAATCTACTTCCGTGACGTCGTTACAACTCGTTTCACCCAGAGATGGGCGGAGGTGTGGTGTCTCGACCGATCGGAGGAGTTGGACGCTGCTACAGTGCGTCGCACTCGCGTAAACTCTGTATGATCAATTTAATCAATATTTTAATTTTTTTGTTTGTTTGACGTTGAGGTAGCCATGTCGGGAGCACTGGGACTGAGCCAGCAGGGGGTCGAGCTCGAGAATATCATGCGTAGCGTCGAGGGCGTCGAGCGCAAGACGCGTATCTTTTGTACCCTCGGCCCCTCTTGTTGGACGGAAGAGGGACTTGGCGAGCTCATTGATAGCGGAATGAACGTCGCACGCTTTAACTTTTCCCATGGTGACCATGCGAGCCATGCCGAGACACTCAATCGCCTTCGTGCGGCACTGGCGTCGCGCTCGCACAAGAACATTGCGATCATGCTCGATACCAAGGGGCCCGAGATCCGCACGGGCTTTTTGGCCAATAAAAACAAAGTGACGATTCAAAAAGGCTCGACGCTGGAGCTGACGACCAAGTATGAGTTCCTTGGCGACGAAACGAAGATTGCGTGCTCGTATCCAGAGCTACCTCAGTCCGTCCAAGTGGGTGGCTTGATTCTCGTCGCTGACGGCTCGCTCGTGCTTACGGTCGTGGAGATTCACGACGACAGCGTGGTATGTCGTGCAAAGAATACTGCGGTCCTTGGTGAGCGGAAGAACATGAACTTGCCTGGCTGCAAAGTCATGCTCCCGACGCTCACGGAGAAGGATGAGGATGATTTAGTGAATTTTGCGCTCGTGTATGGCGTGGACTATATCGCGGCTTCGTTTGTGCGTACGGGTCAAGACATTGACAACATTCGCCACGTCCTTGGTCCTCGTGGTCGTGCTATCAAGATTATCGCCAAAATCGAGAGTCAGGAAGGACTTGAGAATTTTGACGAGATTTTGGCCAAGACGGACGGGATCATGGTGGCTCGTGGGGACCTTGGGATGGAAATTCCACCCGAAAAGGTGTTTTTGGCTCAAAAGATGATGATCCGTAAAGCCAACATTGCAGGGAAACCCGTCGTGACTGCCACGCAGATGCTTGAATCAATGATTAAAGCCCCGCGACCGACTCGTGCCGAGTGTACGGACGTGGCCAATGCCGTCCTTGATGGTACAGATGCCGTGATGCTATCGGGTGAAACGGCGAATGGCGACTACCCTGCGGAAGCCGTGGCTATGATGTCCAAGATCTGCGTGCAAGCCGAAGGTGCTATTCATTACAACGAGCTGTACCAAGCTCTACACAACTCGGTACTCGACACGTATGGCCAGATGGATACACTCGAAGCCATTACGTCGTCGGCTGTGAAGACAGCGATCGACATTAATGCCAAGATGATTGTAGTGCTGACCGAGTCTGGTAACACTGCGCGTCTAGTGTCGAAGTTTCGTCCTTCGATGCCTGTATTGGTGCTCACGGCGTTGGGCGTAACTGCTCGCCAAGCCGAGGGGTTTAACAAGGGCGTGACTGCGCGCTGTATGGGCTCAATGATTGGGACGGACTCGATTCTTTACCGTGCCACGGACCTAGGAAAGCAGTTTGGCTGGGTGAAGTCAGGGGATAACGTTGTTGCTTTACACGGTATGGTGGAGGCCCGCTCAGGCTCGACCAACATGCTGAAGGTGTTGACTGTGGAATGAGTAAATAGCTTTACGCGGCCTGTTAAGAATCAGTGTTGAGGCAAAACAACGACGAAGAAAAATGAACGTTAATAAAATCTATGTAGCTTTGGTATTGAAAACAGTACTCGCTTTTATTTTCTTTGTGAGAATGCAAGAGTTTAGTGTGAGTGGCATCTCAAGACTTAGCGACAGCATGAGTGGGGCAATGGCGAGCGAGTAGATTGATAACTACCAACTTTGTCGGCCACAAGGTCCAATATGAGCGGCATCTATAAGCTTTAAATTGTTTAGATATACCTGCCCAGTATCTTATGAGCTTATTGCAAAGGCAAAGGAGCTAGAGGTAAGTTGCCAAGCGTATTACTTTTGATGCGGAAAGCTTCAAAGCTTTTTATCATACTTTTTTACGCAAAAGAAGTCGAAAACAGTAGTATATTGTTCCTCTGCCCTCCCGTCTGCATGACATTCGCATGCAAATGAATTTGTATCGTTCGCTCTGAAAGAAACATGATAGTTTTGTAATCGTTGTATTTAATATACTCACTCTACCCACAAACGGTGCTTGCAATGCTGCCGACTATAAGGAACCACGCGCTCAGCGCTTTTTGAATCCATACTTTTTGCGCTCGTAGAAAAGGTCTGTTTTAGATGTGCCCAAGTTTACAATCTTAGGGCAACCATCGCGATCTTTCTCCAATTGCGTACACTCCCGACAATAGTAGGCATCCGAGATGCCGGGCCCGCCGCAAATGACGCAGCGCCCCTGGTACGACCCATAGTTACACTCGTCGCAAATGCGCACCAATGTGCACGGACGCACATACGAGTCACAAATCACACACTTTCCGTCGTCTTTTTCGCAAAGGCGACCAATTGCCACACCCGGCTGCTTCCGGCACATTACGAGATCAGGATGATGCTTTGCCATACTTGAATGGTTGTTGAGCAAAATAATTTAAATTCCGCAATAGTCTGATATTAATATTTTCTGCTTTTGCTACTCAAATCGATTATAATGAATACAGCTTTGTAATTTATACATACCTCGGTATGCAAACTGGCATATATACTATGTATACCAGTTTGCATACGAGCTTTTGTGGGGTACTTCACCGCTATGTATTACATACATATACGTATTACATACATACATAGCGGTGAAGTACCCCACAAAAGCTCGTGGCTCCATAAGCATAATAGTACTCGTAAGCATAATGTTCTTTTTTGACAAGACGACTAGACTTAAAGTCACACTTTATACGTGGCTCAGTGGTTGAGCATCTGTCTTGTAAACCGAAAGTTGTTTCACTGTCAGTTGGACTAGGAAGCTTACAATAGCCTCTGAACCTACTGCATGCATTCGCGTGTCGATGCACACGCTGCAGGGGTCCGTTTTGAGTCTATTGTCGTACTGGTAGTATTTTTACCGTGCACCTTATACCCGTTAGCTAGCTTTCGAGAATTTGTCAGATACGATCTTACTGCTTTCGATCTCCCTTAAGATAACATTCTGGACATAGTATAGTGCTGTCTTTCAGGATTTCGACTACCGAATACTGTACATTAAGTAGCAATACTATTATTTAAATAGTAACACCTTTAACTGCTTCAAATCTTGCACTCGATCATCCCAAAATTTTTTAGAAAAGTAAGCTTTGCACAAGACGTCTTCATTGATACTACTTGGCGTTGCAAGAACTCGGCGAATTAGCCGCCTTCTTGCTGTTTAATCTACAATCAGCACCTTGAGCATATCGGTCGAACCTGAACGCGCTTCTACCGTGCCATGAAGAGCAACAACAGTGTCACCCGAATTCACCCATCCGTACTGCTTTCCCAAATCCGTTGCACGGTACAGGATCGAGTCCGTGCCAATCATGGAACCCATGCAACGCGCCCTCACGCCCTTGTAAAAGCCCTCAGCCTGGCGAGCACTGGCAGCCATAGCCGTAAGTACCAGTACCGGCATGGAAGGACGAAACTTGGACACCAAACGGGCTGTACTACCCGACTCCGTCAGTACAACAATCATCTTGGCTTTAATATCAATGGCCGTCTTGACAGCCGATGATGCAATAGCCTCTTGGGTAGACAAGGGACCATACGTGTCCAACACAGCATTGCGCAGCGACTGGTACACATCATTGTAATGAACAGCACCTTCAGCCTGGACACAAATCCTAGCCATCATCGAGACGGCTTCGACCGAATAATCCCCGTTCGCCGTCTCTCCCGACAGCATGACGGCGTCAGTGCCATCCAGCACGGCGTTCGCGACATCCGTACACTCGGCACGCGTCGGACGCGGTGCTTTAATCATCGACTCGAGCATTTGCGTAGCAGTCACAATGGGTTTGCCCGCGATATTGGCCTTGCGAATCATCATCTTTTGCGCCAAAAAGACCTTTTCGGGCGGAATCTCCATGCCCAAATCACCACGTGCCACCATAATCCCGTCTGTTCTGGCCAAGATCTCGTCAAAATTCGCCAACCCTTCGTGAGATTCAATTTTGGCAATAATCTTGATACTGCGACCACGCGGACCTAGCACTTTGCGAATATTATCAATATCTTGACCCGTGCGTACGAACGACGCGGCGATGAAATCAACGCCGTGCACGAGGCCAAAATTCACTAAATCGTCTTCATCTTTCTCTGTCAAGGTCGGGAGCATCACTTTACACCCAGGCAAGTTCATGTTCTTCCGCTCGCCCAAGGTCGCCGTGTTATTGGCCCGACAAACGACGCCATGGTCGTGAATCTCCAATACAGTGAGGACCAGCGAGCCATCGGCCACGAGAATGGAGCCACCAACGTGAACCGACTGAGGCAGCTCGGGATACGAGCACGCAATCTTGGTCTCGTCACCAAGGAACTCGTAGTCCGTCGTAAATTCGAGCGTCGCGTCCTTTTGGATCGTCACCTTGTCCTTGTTGGCCAAAAAGCCCGTACGAATTTCGGGCCCCTTGGTGTCCAACATGACGGCAATGTTCTTGTGCGGCCGCGACGCGAGTGCACCGCGAAGACGATTGAGCGCTTCAGCGTGGCTGCCGTGGTCACCGTGCGAGAAGTTTAAGCGGGCCACGTTCATGCCGGCGTCGATGAGCTCGCCAAGACCCTCCTGGGACCAGCAGGCTGGGCCCAAAGTGCAAAAAATCTTCGTCTTGCGCTCCACGCCCTCGACGCTGCGCATGATGTTGTCGAGCTCGACACCTTGGCGGCTAAGTCCGATGGCTCCCGACATGGTCTAGTGGAGCAATGGCGATTTAATTTGTGGACACTTGAGTGGAGATACGGACGGACCATGACCTGGTTCGTGTTTCGAAATCCTGGACGTAAAAGATTAAAATAATAGCACTGGCTTACTACAAAAGTAGTATTAGTAGTATATTGCTTTGAAGTCCCGGATAGTGCTACTATACCGCGTCAATGTAATGTGTGTGACTGAGAAAGTCGAGTGATAAAAACAGCTTTTGTTTGTTCGACAAAGTCTTATAATAAAACTTGTCTGATAAATTCTGCTAAATGTTACTACAAAAACTTGTCTTTTTCCTGGACGCTTGTTTTTGCTTCTTTCCAAGGACTAAACCTGAAGTGTAAAGCTTGTAGAATCGAAATCGTACATTATGTATCATGAAGTATTTTCAAAGTGAGTGTGGTCATAATCGTCATTTTATACTAAACAAATCGTGATTGAGCTTCATTTTCCAGGACTTTAGTACCGACGCTATTACTAATGTATGTAAATGCCGCGCTTTTGAAATGAGTAAGCGCTCCTGAGTGTGGCTTCGTCTGATCAAAGCCCGGATCGATTATTGAAAAGCCAGAGCCTGTCGCATTGTATGCTCTAAACGCCTCGTAATACTTGTACCAATGCTTCATGCTGCAGTGTGAAAGCTAAATGATAAACAGTTTTACGATAGCACAGAAAGCAGTGTTGAATATAGTTACGAATTTCATTCTCAGTAATGTGACCGGGTTTATCTGTGTGACCTGCAAGCTATGAACGCCATATTCATCAAATTTCGCCTATGCCTTTTTTATATATAAATGAATCACTGAATGGCTTTGTGTAAAGGCTCATATTAGAATGAATGCATCACTTGCTGATGGTGGCTCTTATTCCTTATTGTCTGCTTGTCCCGTAAAATCTGTGAAACGAGTGGTCTTCCTGTAGCCTGTAAGGAGTGAATGCAAAACAAACAAGCTTGATGTCTTGCTCGTCAACAGCAAAATTAGTTTGATTTGCCTTAAATGAGTCGTCGTGTGAATAGGCGCGCTCTCAATATAGCGTAACGGTAAAAGAAATTTCGCGCTATTTTAACAAACTTGTTTGTGGCCGTCGAAATCTTCATTAATCATTGAACGGTGTGAAGTAAAATTGGTCGTACAAATCCATATGCATTTGCGCGAAGGGTTTCTTTGGCTAAACTATGTCACACAGAAGCTGCAACTACTATGCAGTGTGCACTTGATAAGTACATTTCTTTCTTACTTGCATCGACACTTATGTATATAATGTCCTGCTACATAATTCAATTCGACTCAACATGATAAGAAGCACGTTTTTCTTGATCAATCTTAATGTGAGCAGCAAGTAGTGGACACCACTGCTATTGATCGAAGCACGATCTTGTCGAAAAGCACCACGCCTCACACACACGGGTCATAACTTGATCATGCGTATATTGTGCAATAAAACACGATTAACATTTTCTCATTTGACATTTTATTTGAAGGGCTCTCTCGGATCATGAAAAAACTAGCTGTAGTATTCCACATGTGTACAAGTTCGTGATCGTACTTCGTCCTTTGTCTTTACTTTTGACCACACGAAAAGCAACTTCGACAATCCTGCAAAGCCTTCCATTCGTTATTTTGGAGCTTGATGTGCTCGCAATTTGTTTTAAAATAATACTACTTTTGATTGTCTTTGCGACTTTCATCGTGTAATTGGAAGGCTTTAAGGGTATAAACATACTTAGGTACTTTGTTTGATTAAAATTTATTTATAAAAAGGGTTTCCATGACGCCAAAATAGATGAGAGAGTTGGTACGAAGAACGCGTTGTGCTAATGCGGCGGAATGTTGTTGGGAGGACCACTGTCGTTGGTCCGTCACTTGGTGGTCGTCAACCCATTATGGGTTGAGTACGACCAAGTGACAGGACATCTGATGAGACAAGGTGGAGTAAAAATGCTCTAGAACAGACAGGCGAAGCTTCTCGCACGTTATAAATACCGCATGGGAGATAACAGTGTGATTAAGATACTTTCCAATTTACCGTCTACTTATCAGGTTATAAGCCCAAACCTTTCCTGACTGTGTGTAGAAGGAGAGAATGATAAAGAAGTCCGACAACCTTTTGGAAGCGACAACTATTACCACTGGGAATTTAATTTGAAGATGACGCTCGCGCGGAAGGGCCTCCTGGATCAATTTCTGGAAATGAAGTCAGAAGACGAGACGACGGTCGATTGGATGGTCAAGGACATCGAAGCTTACGCCATCATCGCACAAGTTGAACACCAGTCCAAAATTTTCCATGCACGCACTGCAAAAGAGGTTTGGGATACTCTGCGAGACTACTACAATAAAAGCAACCTTCAAAACCGAGTCGCACTTGCGCGGCGACTGCACGAGTGAAAAAGGGCAACAATATGGCTAGCCACCTCAACCGTTTCGACGAGCTTGTACTAAGCTTGGAGGCGGTTGGTGGTGCGATGGATGAAGCTCGCCAGATGACTATTCTACTTGATAGCTTATCGGTTGAGTATGAAATGTTGGTGGCAATCATTGAGAACTCTGTTGTTATGACGATGGGGGATGTCAAGGAGAAGCTCCTGAAGGAGAGAGGAAGCAAGATAAAATAGTCGCTGAGGGTGCTTTTCGAGTCGGTCGTGTTCATGTTCGCGGACGCAGCACACGCCAACAACGCAATAGTGAGAACAATGCAAAGAAGAAGCAACCATTCCGTGGTAAATGCCATCGCTGTCACAAACAGTTTGAATGTCCCTCAGGCAATAACTACAACGGAAAAGAGATGGAATTTACGGTGCACACGGAAGGAAAAGAAGGATGGTTAATGGATTGCGGAGCCTCGTCTCATATGACACCTTCCATAGAAGATTTCTATAAGTACCATGATTTGATACATCCCATCCAAGTAATGACCATGCGAGATGTGCTCTACGTTCCAAAACTGGACAGACGGCTGCTGTCCAATGCTAAAATTATCCAACACGGGCATGACGTTCGCTTCGGTGAGACTTACTGTTGGATTTACAAAGATGATGAGCTTATGATCTCGGCCAAACGCAATGGAAACGTGTACACGCTGAGGATGGACCACGAGAACGCAATGTTAGTGGTGCATGAGAACAAAAATGACGAGTGAGAGCTGTGGCACGCAAGAATTGGCCACACTAGCTACAATAACTACGAGAAGATGCAAACGGCCACCGAAGGGCTACCAAATGTGACGACTTATACGGAAAAATGTGTGGTGGATGCCTTCAAGGCAAGATGACTGTGGCTAGCTTTTCCAAAGAGTCAAAGAAGAAGACAACGCAACCGCTGCAACTTGTCCACTCAGACGTCATGGGACCAATGAAAACAAAAATCACTGGTGGGTCACGATATGTGGTGACATTCGTGGACAATTATTCTGGACTTGTAATTGTGTATTTTTTTAAAGCGAAGAGTGAAGTACCATCAAAACTCATCGAGTACAGAAATGGGATGGAGCGACATTGTGGAACGACGATCAAAGTCCTGCATCCTGATAACGGTGGCGAATACAAAAACAAGCGACTGACAGCGTTCTGTAAAAAGAATGGGATTGTGCATCAAAAGACTGTGCCATACAGCCCGCTGCAGAATGGCGTCGCGGAGCGCATGAATCGGACAATTGTGGAGAAAGCCAGAAATATGATGCACTACAAATGTGTAGCTACGAAGTAGTGGACCGAAGCCGTGAACACGGCAGTGTACATAATAATCGGAGCACAAACAGCAACAGCAACACCATGAATCCGTTCGAGTTGTGCTTCACAAAAAAAACCACAGCTTCAGCATCTGCGCGTATTTGGGTGGTTAGGTTATGCACATATCGAAGATACCAAGCGCACGAAGTTACATGCGAAGAGCTATCGCTGTATGCTACTAGGGTTTGCATCCAACACGAAGGGGTACAAGGTACTCGATCTTGAGACAAACACTGTCAAAGTGAGTCGAACGGTCGCACTTGATTAACGAGAGGTAGGCGGCAGATATGAAGACAACACAGACAGAGCAGTGACGACAGCACTGGTGATCAAGTCTAAAGACGATGACGTGGTGGACTGGGAACCCAATGATCTACAGGATGTCAATGATGATGTGGTGTTGAATGTAAAATCGGCCGACGACGATGTTGAGATGAGCACGCCGAATGATAGCCATGAAATAGTTGTCAGCAAACCACGTGGATATATGGATTTCACGAATTTTCCCCGACACCAGGAGAATCCGCAACATATCCAACAAGGACCTCGCCATCGAGAACTCTAACATAACGACCAAGTCGACTCCAACGCGATGGTTTTCCGACCTCATGTCACACGTAAGAGCCACCCTGAGTTCCAACGACGTGTTCTTGCTGACGTGGTCAGTGGGAGAGATGGCCCTGTGCAACGAGAGAAAACTAGAGATGCACCAAGGATTAAATATCGAAGGTGGTGTGGAGGACAATAACGGAGGTGACATCGTTGTGTACGATGAGAGCAACGACAACAGTGGGAGTAAGGACAGCGAAAGACCCACCAAACGCTCACGATTGGATAGTGATACGGCTTTGAAGGCAGAGGTTGCCATGGCAGCACGAGATCTTCCATAATCATACGAAGAGGCAGCGAACGGGCCAGAGAGCTAGCACTGAATCAAAGCCATTGAGATAAAATTCGAGACACATGAGCGAAACAAGACATGGACACCCGTCAAGCGCCAACCAGGAATGAAGACTGTTGGCTGTAAGTGGGTCTGGGTAAATTAGACTGATGAATGATACAAAGCCCGATTAGTGGCACTAGGGTTCCTACAGATATTCAATGTGGACTTCTTCGAGTCATATGCAGTAGTAGCCAACATGAACTCCACTAGGGTACTATTGACAGTGTGTTGTGCGGCGGGATTTATCATAGATCAAGTCGATGTTGACACTGCTTACCTTAACGCAGACCCTGATGAAGGGGTGTATCTTAAGCCACCGAAGGGAATGGACATCGCGCGAGGAAACGTTCTCAAGCTCAATCGTGCACTGTACGGACTGAAGCAAGCTGCAAGCGCTTGAAACAAAGCCATCCACAATGCATTGTTGAGGATGAATCTTGTCGCATGTGCTGGTAATAAGTGCGTCTACAAGAAGAAAGACGGTGGCAACTGGGCGTATGTGTGTCTCTATGTTGATGATATGATAGTGGCTGCAAAGTCACAAAGCATGATCCAACAAATCAAGAACGCGATAGGTCAGCGCTTCCAAACAAAGGATCTCGGTTTAGTCAAACCAATACTCGGCATGGATATCTACTACTACAGTAAGAAGCGAGAAATGTATATCGCCCAACGAAATTACGTCCATGAGACCGCCGAAATGTTCCGCCAAGTACACGCTCGCCCTACGGCCAACCCATGTGACATAAGTACCAAGTTGTCAGGCGATGACAGCCTAAAGACGTATGCAGAGAGAGAAGCCATGAGTCAAATCCCATACCGCCAGCTACTCGGACGGCTAATGTTCGTTGTAACAACCACAAGACCTGACGTGTCGTTTCCATTAAGTCAATTGGGACGTTTCGCCTCTAACCCAGGCCCTCAACACTGGAAAGCACTGATCAAGGTACTGCGCTACCTCCTCTCGACAAGTAACTTCGGGATACACTACAGTTGTCAACCCATTCAACAACAGCTCACTGCGTGTAGTGACGTCAATTGGGGAAGTAATTTAGACAATCGACGCTCGATGTCTAATGTCCTTTTGATACTCAACGATGGACCTGTGGTATTCAAGTCGAAGTATCAGCGTACTGTACCGTTGAGTACTTCCGAAGCCGAGTATATGGCATTGAGTTTGTGCACTCGAAAAGTGCTGTGGGCACGTATGATGATGTCAGACCTTGGATACGCACAGAATTTCTCCACTATCGTTTGTGAAGACAACCAAGGAGCAATCGCACTCGCCACGAACAATGGATACCACGCAAGCACGAAACACGTGGATTTTTGCCACCACTTTATCCGAGAAAGAATCACATCAGGTGAGATCAAGGTGGCCTACAAGGAAACGCAGTCTCAACTGGCTGACATTCTGACGAAGGCACTCGCCACCAAGCGATTCGAAAATCTCCGTACCGGCATGAGCATCACAGCAAGCAAGCTGAGAGAGCAACAACAGTAAGTGAAAGTGTTGGGAAGACCACTGTCGTTGGTCCGTCACTTGGTGGTCGTCAACCCATTTGGGTGGAGGACGACCAAGTGACAAGACATCTGATGAGACATGATGGAGTATGAATGTTCTAGAACAGACAGGCGAAGCTTCTAATATACTTTCAAATTAATCGTCTACTTATCAGATGGCATACCTAAAACCCTTGTGTTCACCAAGAATCTTCGCCTTTAAAGATGGCACAACTTTGTGCCCATCGCGTGGAAAGCCAGGACACGCGTTGCAAGTGGCTTTCGTATGCTTGAATTATATTTAAAAGCCAAAAAATACTAAAAACGAGCATTGAACAGCCAGGCGATATCGTAGGCTATAAACTCCATTACTAATCCGTAGCTATTGCCAAGAAGTAATCGAAAAGCCGGATATGGGCTTAAATTCAGTTCATAAAGTCGCAATTTTTATGAAAGTTCCTTATACCCGTCGGCTAAGCATTGGAAATAAAGGAAATGCTGTCTAAACAATATTAATGAAATTTTGTGAATTTTCGGTGCAGCTTGATTGCTTCAGCCGCCGCTAGCCACAGCGCCGTTCGTGTCGTGAATTTCATCGCCATGGTCGACCATAAATAATCTAATAAGTAATCATATTGATACCAGCCAAAGTTTAATCTGTGTTCACAACAGAGCCATAACCAACTGCAGCCAGTCAGAAAGTGTATATGCAGTGTAGTCATGGGTCTGAGTTAGTTTATTCCTGACGCTAGTAAAGTATATTTGTAGTATTGGGGCATTTGAAAGAAACAGATAAAGAGGTCTAGTACGTACACTAGAATTAAATGCACTGATAGTCAAAACAAAATGCCTGTGATGACAAGATGAACGCATGAATTTCTTTTACTTGTTAGACACAACGAAGTAAAGAGTCATACAATAAAGGTGAGCTTTGTAGCCGATAGTTGGCTTTTCACCATATGGATTTTGCAAATAGTGATGGCCTTGAGTGCAAGCCGGTCAACGTACCAATATATTAAGGCCTGCATACTACACGATACCAAAAAGAAAAAAAAATCATTGTCGAAATTGGAGTAGCAAATTTGTTGTTTTTAAAGAGTGAAAGGTAACATAAGTATTGTATCGAGCAAATTGGCAAATAAAATAACAATTTGCTGGGAATTTTGGCAATAGTGTGCGGCTGGCCGCCAAAAAAGTGTAGACATCTCTTCTATGCAAAGTACTGTCTGATCACGTTAAGACCAAACTCACCTACAAATCCATCCTACGTCTATGTGGTTAAAAGTTCCATTTTCAACCCGCATAGGTTCTAGAATGGAGCATGTCACATCTCCAATCAAATCAACGCACAGCGTGCAGTGTTCATAAGATTTACTGTCCTAAGAAGTCAGCCGCATTTGTAATCCTTTCTATGATTAAGCGCTCGAGGCCCGCCACGGTACTCAAGCTCTACGAGCAACGCTTATGCTCTAAGACTTTGACAACATAGCATCTAACAGCTTCAGCGGTAGCGTCTCCTGCAAAGGTCAATCCGTTAAAACTCGAAGCTTCTCATCTCTTAGGAAAAAGCATTTTCATCCGAATGGATGCGATAAAGGTGGTTCCTGAAGCAGCCTGGTGGTCACAAGTGCTTAGGTACGCGGGAAGACAGAGTACTAAGCTGGGCACTCACGTCTACGACCAGCAGAGTGAATACTAGCCTAGCAAATATTTGATTACATAGAAAACAGTACGCTTCACTCGTAAATCGGCAGCACGAGTAGAGCGCAACACCCACCTAATCGGTCAATCATTCCTGTTTGTAATGTCTTTTGTCAACCACGGAGTCGCTCGTGACACTCAAGTATCAATTTTATATCGCATCTTTGTCTCCTTCTAGTGAATCAACGTTACCTTCTTTCTTTAGAACTTCGATACCTTTACGCCTGTAAGCCTGTGCTAACAACTGTTGCCCATGTTTTTTTCTTACCCGCTCGTGGGATTTATTACTCGCAATTGGTGGCTTATGTTACTAACTTATGAAGCTATGTCATTCATTTTTTGAGCTAATTCAGCAGCTAATCCTGCCAGCGGAGCTAAATTACCCGCTAAAAAAGGCTTCAAAGCCGTTGTCGTATCTACTTTCAAAATATCAGTCTTTTCGATACTTTCTATACATATTTTGGGCGCTGGCACCCGCTTAAATGAGTAGTGCGCACAAACACGATGGAGACACTGTCTCACCCAACGGGCGAATTTGGGCGTCGAACACCTAATACCAACTATACCAAGTGATCTAGGGCTCGTTTCAATCACATGCAGTTTCTTGTTCTTTACATAAGTATGGCCAAAACATTGTCGTCCATCGCCAGGGTAAGAAGGCACTCCGACCTGTCAATGCTCTCAAATGTCACAATCAAGTCTTTCTCGACTCTAGGGACGTCTACAACCGTCCCACCAGTATGCAAACTGAAACCGACATTTTGCTTCTCATTTCTCACAGCATCCGATAGACCATTTTGTCGACCTTACTCGTGTAACGTTTTTTGACGCGCTGGGGTCGACCAAGACTGTTACTTTTTTCTCATATGTAAAGTTCAATTGTCTGCTTTTTTGGTCACTTCTGTGAGAGCCGTCAAGTTGTCTAAAGCTAAGTTTGCATGGCGTCTATCAACCTTACGCGAATCCTGAAAATTTAGATCCTTCCGGTATTCACCCGCTTCTACTAACTCGCGTTCCCCTGTAACCGAGGGCATAGTTTCTGTAAGAGCCCTTGGGGCGAGACAAATGTCCACTATGATGGTCCAGGCACGTCATTCGCCCTTGCTTTTGCAGTCAAAGCATCAAATATTGGTTTGCTCGGCAGCACGAAAGGTCTTTAAATCTGAACTTGAGTCAACGAGCCCATTTGCATCATCTTGCAAGCAAGAAAATGCCATCTACGGCATTTTGGAAGACGGAGTCTGTTTGTGGCCGCACTCGTTTGAAGAGTGATTTGATTTACCACTTCCGTAATACTTTAGAGATAAGTGGAGGTGGGCTTGACCTTAAGCTGTTTATAAATTCAGTCACCTTGATAAAAGTGGCCGTCGGCACCCTTTAATATATATATGAATTCTCCACTTGCCTTGCTTGCAGGCAAACATTGGATAAACACAAAGATTGCAAGAAGATACATTGCTCTTGATCGACACTTTATGTGCTCTCTCAACATAAAGCACTCACTTTTTGTCTCTTCACGACTGAACATCCAGCCTTTAGCCTACTTCCAGATAAAAGAGTACGACCGCCACACGCACCTGGTCGTCTGAGACCAAGACCGCCTTAGTCCATATGAAAAGGTTAGAATACCTTTTTTTCAAATGAAAAGGCCCCAAACTTGACCGACTATTAGGCCCTACTGCTAGAACAGAAGCCTTTATGCATAGCTTCTACTGGCCAAGCTCAAAGCTGTGACGCGTTCCAGCTGCTTGACAGCAAGGACGGCTCGAAACGCAACCAGCAAATTAGTGACTGACCTCTCTTCACCCAAGCCTTGAATGATCGTTTACAAGAGGGCATTGAGTGTATGTGGTTACACAACGGTACCACGTACCACATGTGTTCCACAGCCTTTAGAGCTCCCTGGGCCCATGGACTTCATGCGCCAGCTGGCTGTCGACCTCCACGCGCTGCGGACCGAGGCCAAGCGCAAGTATCCTGTCGTCAAGGAAGCCGTAGACCGTGCGTTGGAGACACTCCCAGCACTGCAGCAGCAGTACGTCGCGTCCTTGCGCATCGAAGGCCGCGCGCCTGGGCCTGGCCACGGTGTGTTTCAAAGCGAGAGCGTCTTGCGACCGTTTCTACTGGCGTGCAACCACACGAATGCATCGCACAAGATCCTCGTCGTTGCCTTGGCGAGTCTCCAACGCCTCGTGAGCTGGGACGCCATTGCCCCGGCGAGCGTGGGCAGTATCTTGCGTGTCTTGCAGATCCAGGCCGAGAAAAACACGCACGCCGACGTCCAGGTAAAGTTGCTCCAGACGTTGTTGCAGCTCATGACGCTGGCGTATGAAGAGACGAAGCGAGGATTGCAGAAGCCCCTGCAACCGGTTCTCGCCAGGCCGCCACGCGCAGGTTCGGCCACTTTGGGCACTTTTTGCCGTGCGAGCTAATCCGTGCGTTCGTTCTTTGCTCTGTGCTAGACACTGAAGTCGTGGGCAATGAAGAGATGGTCATGCAAGCCGTCGGGATCTGTGTCTACTTGCACGCCTCGAGCAGCAGTGCCAGTTCCCTCGTCGGCAACACCGCCGCCATGACCATTCGCCAAGTCGTCTCGCTTGCGTTCGACCAAGTTGATGCGAGTCTTGCCGCAAAGCACGTTGGCGTGCTCTTGTTCCAGGATCTATGCGCCATGAGTCGAGAAGAGAATGGCGTGTGGCTCAAGCGAGCCATGTGTTCGTCCATGAGTGCAGCGCTCGGGGTCGAGCTCCTCGAGACGGTCTTGGCGTCGCACTATGGTCTCTTTCGACTCGACCTCGAGTTCCAAGCTGTACTCAAGCAACACATGACGGCGTTGGTGCAATCGGTGCTGGAAATGGGCTGCAACAATAAACTTAGCGGCTCGGCAGGCGCAGGCATCGCGGGTCCCACGACGTCGTCCGGTACTACCAGCACCGTCAATGCCACCCCCGGTCCATTCTTCCCACTCCTCGTACGTGGCATGCGGCTTGCCAGCACCTTGTTAAGTCACTTTGCCGACTGTCTTGCCAACGAATGTGCGGTGATTCTCCACGTGCTCTTGGAAATCATTGCCACGGGGACGTACGCGACGTCGGACACGGTCAAAGCACCGCCTACGCCGACAAAAGGATCCGAGTCAAAGTTCAACGCAGGAAATGCGATCGCCAACTTTAAAGACGCCAAGAATTTTCTCACGCAATCCACCTTGTCGAACGCCAGTGCGTCCAGTGCTTTGACTCCAGGGGGCAGTGTCAACTTGGTGACGTGGCCAGTGTTGCTGTCCCTCGAAGTGCTGAACCGTGTGTGTCTGGAACCGAATATGGTCGCAGCCATGGTGACGTACGCGGACGGCGTGCTTGTTGCCATTACGCGGACAACGTCGTCGGTCATTCTGACGTCTCCTCCTGGGGATTTTCGCCCGCAAGGTCCGGAGGGAGCGACGCCACGCTCGGGCCTGGAATTGTTGAATGACCAAGAGACGCCCGCGTTGCAGCAATTCTTTCTCGCGATTCGCGTCGCTGCTTCGTGTCAAAGCAACATGGCGGCGTCCGTCTTTGAGCTGTCGCGGTCTGCACCCACTGAAGACGTTTGTGAAAGACTGGCCAAAGCGTGCGTGGCGGTCGTCGCACCGGCGGTGGTTCAGACCATGAATAGCGTCATGCGCTACTGTCGCGAAGTCGATCTGGTGACCATGGCCCTCAAGTCGTACCACGTGTTGGCTACAATCGCGTCGCGCCTTCGAAGCAATATACAGAGCCCACAGGCGCGTGCAACGTGGTGTAAACAGATGGACGACGTCGTGCTGACGTGTTTACGGGCGCTCTGTGGCTTTTCGTTTCCATTACCCGATGGCATTCGAGGCAATGCCAAGGGCGCGATCGCTACGTCTGGACCTGGAAGTAGCGCCGCGATCGACTATGCCGACGAAGCCGTGACGGACGATGGCGAAAGTTGCGTCGTTGTCTTTGGTTGGCGTCAAGTGCATGCGATGAAAGCGCTCTTTGGGGCGGCTCACGTCATGGAGGAGGAATTGTCACAGGGCGAGTGGTGTGTGCTCTTGGAAGGCTTTGAAATCATTGTTGGGTTAAGTGATCCCAAGCTGAAGACCGGTCAGCAGAAATTACCGACGAAAACCTACCGCATCAGCACGTTTCGAGTCGAAGACGAAGACGTGGAGCAGCAGCTCGTGATGCTCAGTAACTCGATTGTCGATTTCTTTCGGGATGCACTGAAGCTCAGTCGTGGCGCGTTGCGGCGATTGCTCAGTGCCGTGCGCCGCGTGGCTTGGCATCAAGTGGGTCTCCCCGTCACGCGCGATGCCGAGCTGGTACTTGAGTCGACGGCATCGCAGGACGAGTGGACACTGGTGGACCAGGAGGACACGTGTCCTGTTGCGAGCGATCACCACGTGAGGATTTATCAAAGCTACTTGGGGGTGGGATTGACTGGAACCGGTCCGTTCGTGCCGTGTTTCGCGCTCCGGATGCTGACGCAACTGGCCACGAGCAGTCCCTGCTGTTTCAAAGACGTCATGCGGGAGCTTGTGCGCATGAGCACGTTTGTGCCTCCAAGTCTGTTCACTGCCGCGCAATTGCCCCAACTGAGTCAGTTTCAAGTCTATACGACCGAGAGTAGTTTGCAACTGATGCAAACGGCCTTGCAAGCTACGACGACTGGTGTTGCGTCCCCGGCAGAGGCACTGGACGCAAGCAACCGCGAGCAAGTTGCGGATGGGCATGTGGTGGACCAGCAAGAGTTGTTTGCGCCGCTGTTGAAATTGGCGCGGTCAGACATGAAGGACCGGGCGTTGACGGGCATGTTGGACTTGCTCAATGCGTGTGGCCACCTGATTGGCGCGGGGTGGCCATTGGTTCTAGCGGCAGTGCAAGAAGCGTGTGAGAGGGGCGACGGCAAGACGCAGGTGCTGGCCTTCAAGTGTTTGCGTCTGATTGCCGACGATTTAATGGTGGCGATCCCTCGTCCTTACTTACCCGACTGTATCAAGTGCATTGGATGTTTTGGGTGCAAAGCCAAAGACGTCAACATTAGCTTAACGGCTGTGAATGAGCTCTGGAGTGTCGCGGATGTGATTGGCAAGGCAAAAGTGCGTCTCGACGGGGACGACGCCAAGCCGGCACGTGGCCAGTGGGAAGACATTTTTGCCGAGTTGAGTGCCGTGGCTCTAAACACCCGCGCCGAAGTGCGCAACAGTGCACTCAACACGTTGTTTGGCACTGCCGTGACGTACGGCGCCCAGTTTGAACTGAGTGAGTGGCAAGTGTTTGTCAATGCCACCGTGTTGCCACTGGCGGCCAAGCTGTGCGACGTGCCAGCGAGGACGAGCTCGAACGAAGAGGAGAAGGAGGTGCCAAAGAGTTTGGGGCACTACATGGTGCACCACTCGCGCGATCATGCCGAGAAACAGTGGAACGAGTCGCGCGTGCTCATGCTCACGGGCATCAGTCGCGTCTTGGAGACGAATTGGCCTCATCTGTTGCAACACCCGTCATGGTTTGCGTCCATCTGGCGCGATTTGTTGCAGCACGTGTCGCTCAATGCTGCGTTTGGGATGCCAAAAGAAGTAGTGTTGGCAGCCGTCAAGACGCTCCAGACACTGTTGCAAGTCTCGTCGGCTGGCGACTTGAACCACATTGCGCAGTCGCAACCTGTGCGTGCAGGCGTTGGCATGCGTGTGGTGGGCGGAGCGCTAGTCTCGGCTCCGACGCCGACTGCGGCTAGTGTAGTAAGCTCGAAACGGGCGTCGCCGGCCAGTGTACCGTGTGATCCTGCGTTATGGGAAGAAGCTTTTGGCCAGTTGCTCCATCTGTGTGACCAGAGATGGAGTGCTATCTCGCAAGCCAAAGAGCGTGCAGTGCCGTGGAAAGAAGACGACGAACAGGAGATCGCCAGCGCCGTCGTGTCCGTGTTCGTGGCCCTCTATACGCAAGCGAATGCCTTTGAGTTGAAAGACGGACGCAACGTCGAGAAGATGCTGGACTTGTTTGCAGTCTTGATCGATCGTCACGTGCTCGACACTTCGGCGACAAGGCCCGTCGTGAATCTCACAACCAACAGTTTGCAATCGCGCGTCTTGAACGCCTTTGAAGAGTGCGGGTCGTTCGTGTCCCACCCCCAAGTGCACACCAAGATGTTGGATCAACTGGTCGGCTACGTCACCCGCTCGTTCGCGCACGACCTCGTCTTCTTTACGCGTCACGCGCTCACGTCTTTGGTCAAGCTGTACGCCAGTGTGTCCAAAGAAGCGAGGGACCAGCGCTTCTTGGCGGTGCTCTTTTGCATCCAGCCGTTTTTAACGTTTGATGCGATTTCTTCGCCGTCGACCTCACTCACGCAGTCGTCGGTGGACAGACCGTTGACTGCCGCGCAAAAAGCCGCTACGCAGCTCTGGAAACACGCGCTGCGCGTGCTCTTGGTCTTGATCTCGAGTGGGCTCGTGGCCGTGCACTTGGCGGAAGCGTGTTGGCGGCCATTGCTCGAGACCATCGCGGGCTTTGTCCAGCCACGGGACGGCAAGTTCCCGTCGTGGATGCAATCGGAAGAAGACGAAGTCTTGGTGCTCAGTGTCCTCGAGTGTGTGGTCGATAGCACGATCGCACTCCTCAGCGATGCGAGCGGCGTCAAGTCGCGTGCGTTCATGAGTGAGCTGGTCTCGGTGCTGTGTGCAGGAGTGAACGCCGTGGCGCATAACAAGGCCATGCTTCGGTGCTGTGTGCGTCAATTAACGACCCTGTGCATGCAGGTCGCCGACCGGGACCTGGCGTCGCTTGCACGGACTCAATTGGTAGCGTGTTGCAACGCGGCGTTGGTACATTTTGCCGAGGTCGACCGCGCGTGTTCTGCCCACGGCCATAGGATGAACGCCGCGTTGGAAAGCGATGTTTCGACTGGTACGGACGAACAGGAGGTTTTTGCAGCGCAAGAACGAGCCGTGGAGCTCTTGACCAGCGCGTTGGAAGCGGACTTGGACCCCCGTCGGGTTCTCGAGCTCTTTCCAGCCTTGTGTGGTTGCATCTCGTCGTCCGATGGTCAAGTGCGGCAGCTCGTGCAGCGGTTACTGATTAGCAAAAGACTCGATGAGGTCTGCCTTGCGCTCATGGATCAAACGGGTCACTAGAAGGTTAGCAGCACGAGGTTTTCGTGCAACTTGTTGCTCTGTTCGTAAGCAGTCAATTGTCATCACTTGCATCGCTGTCCTGATTTGATGTCCCATACATTAATAATCGGCTTGAAGTCATCACGCCTCCATTCTAGAATATAATTAGATCTTATATTTATAATATCTAACTAGAATTGGAATCGATGGTGGCGGAAAAATAAAATCTTCTTAGTTATCGGCATCGTAACGCAAATAGTCGTGATTGACTTTTGCAATCTCCAAAAATAGTAAATTCAATCGAAAAATACTCTTTTGGAGCCATGTCACGTGCTTTTCCTCTACTTTTTCAAGTCTGCCAGCTCGCCATCTTCCTGCAGCTGTTGCACAATGTCGAGGCCCCCAATCAACTCCCCATTGACGTACAGTTGCGGGAACGTCGGCCAGTTCGAGTACTTTTTAAGGCCTTGACGCACACTATCGTCCGAGAGAATGTCAAAGTAGTCGTAGTCAAAGCCTTCGGTATCCAAAATCTCGACGAGCTTGCGGCTAAATCCACACTGCGGTTGCGTGGGCGTTCCTTTGATAAAGATCATGACACGGGCGCGATTGATCAGCTGATGGTACTTGTTTTCCTTCTTGCTTCTCTTGGTCACACCCAGCTGCTCACTGAGGTCGCCGTCCTCCGCCATTTCGTTTAAAATGTCTAGCCCACCAATCAACTTTCCTTTCACGTACAGTTGCGGGTACGTGGGCCAGTTGGAAAACTTTTTAAGGCCTTGGCGCACTTGGTCATCGCTTAGAATGTCAAAGGAACTAAACGCGATCTGATGCTCCCGAAGCAGTGCGACCGTCTTGTTACTGAACCCGCACTTGGGATCCGAGGGTGTGCCTTTCATAAAGAGAAGCACAGGTGCTGAATGCACGAGGGCACGCAAGCTCGCTTCAAACGCAGCGTCAGCGTCTTGGACATTCTTCGTCAGCTTGAGCTGCTCAGCAAGCGAGCCGTCGGCCTTCATTTCGTTGAGAATATCCACGCCCCCCACAAGGGAACCATTTACATACAATTGTGGATACGTAGGCCAGTGGGAATAGGCTTTCAAACCTTGACGCACTTCGTCGTCGTGGAGAATGTCAAAGGTCCCGAATTGAATCTTTTCGGCGTCGAGCAGCGCGACGATCTGGCGACTAAAGCCACATTTCGGCTCGGTCGGGTTGCCTTTCATAAAGAGCATGACGGGAGAGGCAGTAATCAGCTTCTTAAGGCGGTACACGAGCGTCTCGTCCAATGCTTTCGAGGACTCCGTGGCTGCGGACGTGGCGGGAGAGGTCGGGGGCACGCTCTTGCTCAGCTTGTCGACGTGCTTGGCCAATTCCGCCACATTCGCGCCTTCAAGCTTTTCGAGAACGGAACGACCTTGGGCAATGACAAAAGTGGGTACGACAGCAATCTCGAAGCGCTCCGAGAGCTCGGGGAGGTCTTCCGCCGCGACCTTGAAGAAGCGAATGCGCGGGTGCAGGGTCGCAAGCTGGCGCACGACGACGTCCAGCTGTCCGTTCGGACGACAGGCTGCGTGGAAATCCGCCCAGAAAAAGGTCACGGAGAGCGTCGCCTCGCGCGCCCTCGCTTCTTCATACTGCGCTACGCTCTGCACGGTGATGACGCTGCCAGTCACTGCTGCCATTTTAGATGTTGAAAGTGAAAAAGGAGGTATGTGTTCGGTTACCTCCATCAATCGATTACTTGCATCAATCGATTGAAGCGAGATTTGGAATATGCGACACATGCAGGTATGGGCAGACTTGAACATTTTATTGGATCCTAACATCGGAGGATTCGAGGGACGAATGAAGACATATTTTTGCATTGGAGTCGCTCACTGAAAGCGCACGCACGTTTCCTTTGTGCAAAGTGCTGTGTCTTCCTTGTCAAGCTTGGTGGCAGTTGCAGGTAGACTACCTACCTGAACCCTTTGCGCAAAGGTTTTGAGATGGATAAGACCGACTTCTGACGTTTGTCGGACGCACATTTCGCACATATTGGAAGAAATTGTGACTTTTATGGGATTTACGAGGTACCACGCTATCGCAAGCAATAAGCTGTGATTTTATTGGTGAAATTAAGGGGGTGGCGATGGCCTTCAATTTTTTAATTTTTTGAGGCATATGGTTCTCTTTGGCATTCATTATATCTTCAAGTTGCGCAGTCTATATTACCAATGGATTCGATCGGTAAAATAATTCATAATCTGTTTTAGACCTTTATGGCGCAATAGTGGCCTTTTGTATGAATCTGGCAAACAAATACGATATTTATCATATCGAACGAAGCTGTGGCACTCGCAACCTTATTTACATGCACAAAGTTGCGATCGGAATACACAGGCAATAATGCGCTTCCTCGAAGTATTGCATGAATATACAAAAGTTAACAGGGAACTGATTGCCATTCCTCAAAAAAATTTAAAGATAGTATTTACCAGTAGAATACAATGCGAACCATGGTAAAAATTTAATGCAGACAGAGTATTTCCGTTAAACTGTTTCAAAGAAATTACAACAAAACGGTGTCATTTAGCCGCTGATAATGATTCAGGTAGTGCAACGGGCGGGATCGGGAGGTGCGCGAACACCGTCGC
This sequence comes from Plasmopara viticola, assembly GCA_001695595.3. Classification (NCBI taxonomy): domain Eukaryota; phylum Oomycota; class Peronosporomycetes; order Peronosporales; family Peronosporaceae; genus Plasmopara; species Plasmopara viticola. The sequence goes on from MBPM02000018.1 coordinate 683,198, forward strand.
AAAGTTTGCTACATCCAAGGTTGCTTAATTCGCTTCCGGGCAGCACATCCAGAAATCACATACGGTGTTGCGAGTGTGGAATACATAGTAGCAAGAACATCTTGTGAAGCTAAAAAGGCCACAAAACGCTGTACGAAAAATAATTTTTGCCTTTTTATTGCGAATGTGTGGCCTAGGAAAAAAAATGCAAGCGTGGTGTACGTTGCACAGCGCGCTTATCCACTACCGCAGCAAGCAAGTTGCTTGAATGATCAGTTTCGAGATCTAACTTTTACCTGTGCAGAAGCTTTGTCCTTCTCGTCAGCTCTAATAATGCGAAAGTCCGTCACATATATTAGGCTCCTATGATACCAAAGACGATTGTTTTTTTATCGTCTGGTGAGTCGCACGCAAAGTGCTCGAAAAGTTGCACATGATTTCAGTAGCTCGCCTGTACTGATGCGCATAAAATAATGCACGTCTTTTTTTTACGTCTTGTGCAAGCTGGCGTACATTTTTTTATTCTTGTGAAGAACACCTGACCGGATTTTACCAATCATGTTTTGTCAAGCGACAATGTCTAGTGGCGACATTTAACTTCACATCGACCTGTGAGCGTAAGCTCAAGTAATTGAGCTGCAATACGAATCAATTCAATCAAACCAAATTCACTCTCTCTGGTTCTATCGTTTCCTTCTTTGCACTTTGTGCCTAATTGACATGACATTGGCCCGTTGGCGGAAAAGGAGCGACATTTTAAAGTTTTGCAAATGTATTCTTTTTTGCTCCAGCCATGCCTATCGGAGATCGAACATGAATAAAATATGTGCATTTCAGAATATGTTTTCCAAGAAATTAGCTTACACGCCTTTGAGATTGGGTAAATCATCATGTAAAGTTGCAGTAGCGCTCAGAGCTTTAGACGCCAAGAGGCACTTTGTCAGCGTGGGACTCTCATTTTCTTGAGCGGCTTCAATGCATACTGTATCGACCGATTTACGCATATCGTGCACCTCAGAGCGAGTGGATCTATCTTGCAATAGTTATTTGGTAGCCAGTGTATAAAAAGTGAAGAGTGGATGCTAAACCCACAATCGAACTTCGGGAATCTAAGCGGTAGTGCTAATTGCTGCTTTTACCAATTTGCAGCCCAAATATGGAAGTAAAAAAGTTGTTAGGCAACTCGCGATTCATTCTTTAAATGGATTGGCATGAATAAATTTATTGTAATTTGTATTTTGTACTGAAGTACTAAAATCGGGGCATCGACATATTCGATGGTGCTACTTTGATTTTTTTTATAAAAGCAGGTTAGTTAAAGAGGTAGTACCACGATTATTTGATTTACCGAATTTAATTCGCACACACCTTGCAGCACGCCTACTATCTGGCCATCGGCCACCAGATGGGATTGAGGTCCACCTCGAAGTCTAATGAAATCAAATCGACCATCTGTTTCCGGTCGCTCGCCTGGAAAGGTGACAGCTGATCTCAGGTAGACATGCTACCATGTGGTTTTGGTCCGTTGCAATAATGATGGCCTCATTAGGGTCATCGGAAGCATACAAGGCTTAAGACACCTCCTCATTACGCGACATTAGCTACGCAAGCTGTCTTTTGTGGGTGAAAGACATTTGTTTCGCAGAATCTTTGTCGCTGGTCTGCAAACATATCTCACAGAAATGAAAAGGTGTGGATTCACCACACAAATAATCTGGATTCTTCTAAATTTTTGCATTAAGTAGAAAGGGACTAAAATTTCATTTTGGGCGTTCATGGATACAATAGTTTGCCAACTATCAAAAGTATGTGTCGTAAGGCACGAAACTTCGCCGCAAACTTGGTTGCAATAAAATAGTTATACGTGTTTGCCCGAAATGTTCTTTTTTACGAACGGAGGCTTATACATTGCAGTTAAGGTGCCCTATTCAATCAACGTGTTTTTTGCACGTGTTAACATATTGGCTCTGACTTTTTTTATAAAAAAAAAGACAGCACCAGCTGGTGAAAATGGCTCGTCAAACAAACCTCCCATCTCTGTCACCTTTGTCGGATAAAGAAGGCGTGCCTAAGGATGAAATCCAACCGATTGGCTTTGACTCTAGAGGCACTTCACTTTTCGTTTCAACGAATCGGTTGTACGGCCTCAATTGATTAGAATCCACCGCTCGCGCCAGTATGTCAATCAGTGGCGACAAATTTGAGAACGCTTACGTCGGCGTGCAAGAAAACGATGTCATCATGGACTACAAACCCTTGCGACCATGCCAAGTCGAGTCGCAACTCGTACGCGAGTGTTTCGCCGAGTTCCTCGGGACTTTTGTCCTCGTCACGTTTGGGGATGGCGTCGTAGCGCAGGTCGTGCTCAGCGAGGGCACGAAAGGGGAGTACCTGAGCATCAGTTTGTGCTGGGGTCTCGGTGTCCTCTTTGGCATTCACGTCTCTGGTGGCGTCTCGGGGGCTCATTTGAACCCAGCGGTCACGACCACGTTGGCTTGCTTTGGTCGAATGGACTGGAAAAAGGTCCCGTGCTACATCCTCTCGCAATTTCTCGGGGCTTTTGCCGCGGCCTTTGTCGTGTGGGCCGTATACTGTCCTCTGTTTGACGTCATTGACCCCGACAAAACGTCGACCGAAGGTGTCTTTGCAACGTACCCGTACAGTCACGACGTGCCAGTCGGGACGTGCTTCCTCACCGAGGTCGTTGGCACGGCGTTGCTCTTGGGGTGCATCTTTGCCATTGGAGACGAGCTCAACAAACCCGCGAGTCCGTACTCCCAGCCTGCTGCCGTGGCTCTGGTCGTCGTGGGCATTGGGATGGCTTTTGGGATGAACACTGGCTTTGCCGTCAATCCCGCACGGGATCTCGGCCCGCGCCTCTTCTCCTACGTCGCGGGCTGGGGATCGCGCGTGTTTACAGTTCGGGACGCGTACTTTTGGGTACCGATTGTCGGCCCACTGCTCGGTGGACTCATTGGTGCGGGTCTTTACGTTGGTCTCATTGAGCACCACCATCCCCGTGAGTACAAACACCCGATTGAGAGAATTAGTCAGCAGCCATGCTAAGCAAGACAGTTGTCTATTTGCATGGAATGTATCCTATTGCATTCAGTAGCCCCACAAGTCTCCCAAAACAGCAACGTTTGGTTTTCATTTTTTGCACTTTTTAACTAGTATCCATGAATAAAATATTGATTTACTTGGATTTACGCCTATTTAGTTTATTAATAGGCTTGTTTTCATCGCACATTAACAACACCATCTCGCTAGTCGCATCGTGTGTTTGCCAACGTGTCCTCATCGTTGTCAACGTCGGCTATTGTCTTACTAAGTAATTTGCTCAAGGTTGCGCAAATTTAAAGCAAGGACCTCTTTTGTTGCCACCTCTCTGACACTTTTTTTGTATCACTCCATGTTTTGTATGCTTGACTGCTTAACTGCTTGATAATCCAAGAGCAGTAAACGATTGTGAACAACTGCCATCTTACAAAAAGATAATAATGGTCACCAACCTTTTGCTTCGCCCAGACTGGTTTCATTAAGCATGATCAAATTGAACGTAATTTTTATAAGATTTCCCAAGTACCAAAAAGAGCAAGGAAAATTTATCTAGAAAGCAAGTCGTTCCTATCGCCTAGAATGTCAGGACGTCTATCATACGATACCGAACGTATGCACAATTTCATAGCAGTAGCGTTTGCAAGCGATCGGTCTTATTGCTCGTTGTTAAATGGGCCTTACATAACTTAGTATTTCGTGATGAGGTCACACAGCATCTTGCAAAAAGAAGGCGAGTAAAGAATATATGGGTATGTCTTACAAGAAAGGGGTTGTGTTTTAGTCCCAAAATTGAGCAGCTAAATTATTTCGCAAATCAGGCCAGGACTATAAATATATTGAAATCTATGTTTCGCCCTGTTATTACCACGAATTAGATAATAGTAGGGATTGGGTGAGAAGCGAAAGAGGAAAAATTATTACAATTAGGAGAAATGACAACCTATGGCTTGACTCAATCAAAAAAATCAACCCATGTGACGACCGTAACAAAGACGGTCCTGCCCGCAATCCTTCTTCTTTTACTATCTTCCATCCGCTTATTTCATATTACCGCATCCTTTTCGTACTTTATCCTCCTTAACCGAATATTCGCGTTACGATCCCAGCAGCCAACGTCTTGCCACGGTCGCGCAAAGTAAACCGTCCAAGTTGTCGGTAATTGGCAAATTCTTCGAGGCAAATCTTACGGTTGCATGTAATGTGCACGACGGCCGAGCGTTCGCGCGTGATACAGCGCGGTCTCTTCTTTTCGACGTCCCCCGTCTTGCTAACGAGACTCACTAATCGCGTAATGCTCACTGGCTCGTCAATATTGTGCATATGAATCGTCACCCACGTGCCTTTCACGAGCGGCACTTCGACTGCCGGCATGGTCATGATCTTGGCTTCAAAGTTCGTCACCAGTGGCACTGGCGACGCAATCGAGCACACAATACTGCCAGTACTGATGCAAAACCGGTAAAATGAGCAACTATTCTCGGCAACACGTGAAAAAACGCTCATGCTTACGTCAACGCGGCCACGTCAATTCCACTCACGCCCATTTCAATCGTGTCGCCAGCACGAGCGAGGGCACAAGTTTTGCCATCTTGCTCGATACCTAAATAACGATGAAAAGGTAAGTTTTAGAGAGTAAAAGTTTAAGAAAAAGCAACTACCTTTCACTAGCAAAGGAAGACCGATGGGCATCAAGAGAAACTACCATAAAGAATCAATCAAGCTCATGACGTGAGTATGTTCATGATCTTGCCTCGTGATCAAGACGTACCGAGTCACCGACGGCTGCAGCGCCAGCATAGACGCGACCAGACAAAGTTTGACCCAAACTCATCGACTTTGACACGTCCGAGACGGTCATTCGGAATGCTTTCGTGAGCTGACGTTGCGGAGGAGCAAACGAGTCTATACAATCGCATCACAACTCAGGTATCAGACACTCTATCAAGCACTTGCGTCAGCCTTGCGATGTACCAATTGCTTCAACGAGCGACGGCCCCGTGTACCACGCGCACGCTTCCTCGCCCCCTGTTCTTGTCAAATTGACGCCCGTCATGCCACTAAGAGGAACATAGCGCACGTTCTTGGCACGAAAGCCTGTCCCGACCAAAAAGGTCGCGAGGGACGCGACAATCGTGTCAAAACGCGCTTGATCCCAATGCACCTGGGAAGAAAGCGCCCGTCAGCTATGCCACCTCGAACGCTTCACGTCGACGTCAACGTACCATGTCCATCTTATTGACTGCCACGACCAATTGCGACACGCCGAGACTGCGCACGAGCAACGTATGTTCCTTGGTCTGGCCCGACGTCTCGAACGCGGCTTCAAACTCACCGGCCACGGCCGGCACGACCAAGAGCGCGACGTCTGCGTGGGCAGCGCCAGCAAGCATCTTTGGAATGAAATCCCGGTGGCCCGGGGCATCGAGCAACGTCACGTGTTTGGTCGCGGTCTCAAAGAAACTCGTGCCCACGTCCATCGTGACGCCCCGAGCGCGCTCGTCGTCGTCTGCGTCCATGACCCACGCATACGCAAAGGACGCTTTGCCAGCTTCCCGCGACTCCTTTTCGTACTTGTGCATGAGTCGCTGGCTCACGTACCCGAGTTGATAGAGTAAATGACCCGTGATTGTACTCTTGCCAGCGTCCACGTGGCCAATGACGACCAGACTCATCGTGGTCTTGCCTCCCGCACGCGCTTCTTCCTCCCTTTTCAACGCCTTTTCCTGCGTCTTGACCTCAGCCCGTTCAAATGCCTTGATCTCTGCTGCTGTAAACTGCGTCTGAGCTCGAGCCACGGCGGGACCCGTCGTCAGAGCGTCCAGATTTGCACCGCAAACCTTCTTCTCGTCTTCCGTCTTTTTGCATAATGTGCCAGTTGCACCAATGGCCACTTCTTTGCCTTTCAATGGCGTGGGCATCACAATCGCCTTCTTGAGCTCCACATTTGCCTTTTCTTCACGGTCAATGGCCACAGCCACTGCGTCCAGTCGAGGGAGCGCAATCTCCACGGAAAGGCCAGTCTCGGCCCCTTTGTCCTTTGTCAGCAAGGCCATGACCGTCTGGTCCAAGTCATAATTGGCACGTCGAAGTGCTTGCGTAATCTGCTCGATTGTACACGTTTTGCTGACCGTCTCTTGCACCTTGGGCACCATAGTTGCCAAGATTTCGGCATCGTGGGCCTCGTCTCGCTGGGAAGCATTCAGCTCGAGCTCTTGGTGCTGCACGAAGGAAAAGACAAAGTGCTGACGGCTGGGCGAGTCGCGGCGATACATGAATTCATCTGCGTAGTGATATTAGGTAGTCACGTGAGCTTTGGCATGGGAAAGTATGGGCACACTCGGCTTCGTACCCGCATTGGGCGATTTAGGAGCATTGTCGTCGTCGTATTCGTCATATTCTAAGAGGAGGATGGGTGGGATTAGACGCAAGAGAGGAGCAGCAGGTGTTTAAGAACTTGCCGTCGTCTTCGTAGGAGTAGGCGCGGTTGCGCACGTTGCGATGGCGAGACATTGTTACTGTTGCTATTAGTGCTATTGCTATTGCTATTGCTATTATTGTTAGTATTCCCGGCTAGAGGTTTTAATACATTTTATTGAAAGCGTGTCATTTAAGTGAGGTAGGCAAGAAACCATGTCGCCGGAATTTTTATATATGTCGAAGTTTATGTCGTCGAATATACAATCGTAGCTGTGGTCTTTAAAATCATATTTCATGGTAAAAGCAGTGAGTAGCTCGCATCGTCTAAGAGTGGTCGCGACCGGGTTTAGTTAACAGGCGTTTATCTGTTACAATCTACATGCCTTCTGTGTGCAAGGTTCTATGCTACCCCGTCAACTCTGGTAGAAAAGGTAATGAGAACAAATTAACTCTGGTGGAACTTACGACCAAATTCTTGAACACGCAAGTAGACCTACTATAAAATCGCAAAGGTTCCATAATGAATTGTATCAAGTTGTCTTATCTGTCGGTCAAGCGGTTTGCTTTGCCTGAACGACATTCTGGCTGATATTGTTTTAAGGAGGCGGCTGCATTTGCAGTCCTTCCTGATGTTAGGATTGTGACGTTTGAACTTTTCGAGCAAAAACATGTCTGCGGGCTCAGGCAACACAATTGTGGTATCCCGGTAGTAGCAATAGATTTGAAACGTAATCTGGTGAAGCTAGAGCTTCCATCTTCGAAAGAGATAAAAGCGAAACCTCATTTCTTTGGATAGAGACGGCAGAATTGTCCGCTAATCTGGTGCGCATGGTTTTTGCGCTCACTTCCATGAGGTTCCGGGCCAAAAGCTGAGCACTCACACGTAAAGTAATCTCCCCGAAGTTTATATAAATGAACACTTAAAAGCACCGAAATCTTAACGAGCTTAAACTTTCTGTAGCACTCATGCTTCCTTGTCATAGAGCAAGGAAGGCGTGAGCTTTATTATAATAATCATTTCTACCTTCTAAAGAAATGAGATTCTACAATATAAAACGAATTCGCTGGCGCAAATGTAATTAAGTTCCAAACCGCTTTACAGCGGAAGGAAAAAGCAGCCGGTGTTCACTGCTCATTATTTACGCGCGTGTACTGAGATGGATGTAAACATTTTTAAGACTTGATATACTCTAGCGCGTCGCGTAACCTATTGCCGTCAATTAACGATTGATCAAATCGAGAAAGCAGAAGAAGTATGTTTCGGTCTAATAGAACGGCATTGGACTCTATTAAAGTCGGAACGGACCTGGTTGAAAATTTGTAAATTTTGACACCACGAAGTTATTTTTTGTCTTTCGCTTGGACAGTTATGATTTGATACCGGGTAGCCCTAAATGCGGGCCGAGGATTTAGGTGGCTAGCAACTAACTTGCCGTAGTCAGTCATGTTTGCAGCGCTTTTTTAATATACTATAAAAGAGAAATAATTCTCTAAAAAGGAACGTGACGACGTCTTTGCATTCTCCCGCAGCGGGTGACGAAGTCTTACTGGCAGTGTCCGCTTCAAAAGTGCCAAAAAAATTTTTAGTTTGCGTGAAAAGGTTGTATAAGTGGTTTTTTAAGCGCAACCAGCGAAGTGTATCAAAAATCACAAGCCGGAAGCCTATATTTGCAAGACACAGTATGTAACACAGGCTCGCAGGTGGGTAGCAAAACGTTCAAAAAGGTCTGGTCAGATCTCTTCGTAAGAAGAGAACGGGGTGCACAAATCTGATCCCTCGATGTCGTACGACGACTCTGAGACTTATAGTTAGGCCTCATCTGCATACAGTTAAATTGGTTGGTGCGTCATAGTAGGTGCGTTTTTGCCAAGAGTGTCAGAGCTTCCAATTCTCAACTGACCCAAAGCCAAACAGCTCTTAGCTGATTCAAGAGCCAAAATTTCTCAGAGGCGTTGATGCTCAGAACGAAAAAATATATTGAGCCGCAAACGCATTTCCCACATAAGGTAAGATGTTTTGAATCAACCTTATAGGCAGCGTACGTTGCACCTTGGCTCAGAGATCCTATAATATTCCAGAGATCCAAGGTATCTTGAACAATGAAATACTTAAATGTAATGTTTAGGAATCAGCTATCAAAACTCGTACCAAATAGAAGACTTTGGCACGAAATTGACTTCGTGCCATGCTTGAGGTACTCCGTCACCTAGCAATACTCACTGCTATAAAGGCATTATGAGCTTGTTGATGCCTACTTTGCAAAAAATGCAAAAAAACACGAGGTGCGGGAGTCTAATTTTTTGCACTCGCTGCCGACCATATGAGTCGGTTGCCTCACTGATAGTCATGACTGGCTCATCTTTTAAATAGCTGAGCAGTACCACGGTAAGTACACAAATGTTCATTTTAAGGATGATGTGTTGCTTAGCAGCATGTTCAGGTGTTCGTCGTACATTGAATAATTAGCATCAAATCCAAATGAGGTGGTCAAATATACTCCCAATGATTAGTACGATTAGAGGCATGCTATAGAAAGGGTTGTTGATGCCATAAGGGCTACCTGACGCCAAGACGACGTTTTATTCTGCGAATACACAATTATTTCGACAGTTACGAGTGTTCGTCCGGGCATATTATGACGATGCATTTCTACATATTTGCATTGATTATATTCAATTGGCGTTAAAGGCCCATTTAGGCCAACTGAGGCAGAATTGAGGAGGGCTAGCCAAATGTATCACAACATAAACAAATGTGTCGTTAGGGCAGTAGAATTTCAAATCCTTGGCTGCTTTGTCAGTGGACATGAGCCTCGCGCAGACTCTGACGGAATTTGGTATGCCATACTTCGCAATTAAAAAAAAACTGGGGAAGTAATTCGGCCTAACCAATTGTTAGCACCCGAACATTTCTGTTTCTGTAGGTATTTCAGAGCCTTTGTCGAGTTGGCAGAAAATAACATTGATCGATGCGAGAGAGCCAGCTTCATAATGCTATTCAAAGCATTAAGTATGGCCTTCGGCAGGCCTTAGTCTTGGCTCTGTCAACCCGGATAAAGCCATTTAGCGTCCTTTGCGACGCTGCCAGCCTTGCTACAGAATGTGCGTTATTGCAACTCGATGCATTTCGCTTCAGTCTAGACAGCTTTAAGTTTGACAATTCGTTATGACAAGGATAAATTACGCACTCGTGGGAATTGGATGCATCTTTTCGGCTTTAAGCATTTTGTCGTCTATTTAGGCCATGCATTCCGAGATAGGCAGTAAATTATCCTATAAAATGGCAAAATGGCTGCTATTCTCCGAGAATTATAACAGGACAAAGCAATGTTCGTGCCGATGTTTGGGCCACACAATGAATCGGAAAGCTGTATTGGCAAACAGATTTCAAGCAATAATATAAATGCTAGTCAAAAGCTCCTGATAAATTCTTTGATCATGCCGAAATCGAATAATTAGCCGCTCAACGACGATCACAATTACATTGTAGTGAGTAGCCAAAAGGTTTGCTCCACTATATGATTTATCTGGCAGATCCGATCCAAATTGTTGTATTAGACAACGAAGACGTGAGGAACTATATGCTCCTAAAGGCACATATTTTTTCGAGTAGCGGTGACGTTATCCGGAAAAGAAGTTTTTCTTGGTCTCTACAGCTTGTAGAGGCTCCAAATGCAAAATTGGTTGGCCAGCCTGGGGAACTCACCGGACAAGCTCGCACCAAACACATCGGCTTCTTTTCAGCGCTTGCCGAAAGCGGCAATCATAAACGTGTCTTTGGCTTGCCAAAAGCTGATGGTAACCTGGGCATGGCGGTGTTCGTGTGCTCTTTAAACCATCGTGGCGCTCTGAACAGGTGCGGCTGGAGTAGGTAACAAGATGACGTAATTTTTACTTTCTTCAGCAAAAGACTGCTCTAAAAGAGACATCTATGAAACCTCGCAAAAGTTTGGCTGGCTTTGATTGGCTGACCATAAGAAGCGCATAGCGCATGCGTAGATAGTGCTCACACATTGCCACGTGTGACAAGATTGACCCAAATCCGACAAATTTGCTTCTGGTCCATGCGAACTGCTCATATCTTGCTGGACAGAAACTATGCGAAGAACAGCTCAGTGTTAGACATACACACAAAGTCTGTGCAGTAATGCACGATGAAAAATACTGACATAGACACGAATATTCACTTAGAGATAGTCAGTCTATATTTAGCAAAGACAGCATTTCATGACGCTTATCAATTAGCGTAAGTGGTCTCGCCTAAAATTCGAAGTCTAACACCTAGCTATATACGCATTCAAAATTGAGAATCGGTACGATAAGCTCGAACTTTTAGCAACCGTGAAAAATCTACTTATATTGGACTGAAAATTAGTCGTAGAAGTCCAAGAAACCTGCAAGAAAGACGGCATAGGCGTATCGCCAGTCATCATACCTAAAAAATAGATGTTTTATCGGCGATGTGTGGTGAAGTGAGCTTAGAAGACACTAAGAAGGCAATTTACGGATGGAATGGACACTTGGTTTCAAGGAACCGTCAAATTTGTATTGCTTACTGGTGAAGGAATATTAGGACGAGGTCTTACAAAACTAGTCTTTAAAGGTTAAGTTGGCGGCATTATCACAATGTTTTGTGCAAAAAACGAGCCAGAAATGGTTGGGAAGAGTAAGATATCTAAGCTACATCAAAGTCCATTTGACAAAAGCTGGTGGCATAGTGGACACACTTACAATATGTTGAATAAGGTTATAATTTCGACACAGACGTCACCTTCTATAAAGAATGCACTCTGAAACATTGTTGTCAGATGTACAATGTACACGCCTTAGTCAATGATATTATTAATGAGAGAAACACATATCCTTGATCACGGCCAACACTAACCAGTTTACTGGCTTTGCTATAAAAGCTATCAAAAGATTTTGCTTTAAAATTGCAAGGCTTATACACTAGCAACATAGTCCTGCAGAGAAAGAAAGGACGAACGATCGAAGGCGCATTGTTTACTCATGAGCTGTGCTTAAGCGCGGACGCATTCACAATCTTTGCACAAATAAAGACAAGCACATCTTCGTCGCAGAGGAAGTTTGACTGGAAAGCATGGCCTTGCCGTTCTCGATAAATTTGGCTTTGCCAATTATCGACATAAGCATAGCGCGATTTTTAAAAAGAGCGAAAGCTAAGCTTTTGACAAAGTCAAATGATACAATTTCGGATAACATCTATGCCGGTTTCAGAGTGAACATTCGTGACGCGTCAAATAAGCACTTTGAGGTTGTTCAAACAGACCCCAGGGTAAGATCGAGCATTTGCGTCTGCTTACAGACAAATTAAATTTGCAGAGAAGAAGTATTTCATCCAGAAGTACAGGCTATTAAACATGACGTATGCCCTCTGTCAAGGTCTGCCAAGCCTAAGCCATTCTTGGTGCAAAAAATGCGTGCGTCGTTATGCGCCGTGATACACTCTTTGCACCTCTAGCAGAAAACGACCAGGTGGCTCTCCTTCTATGCGGAATAAAACATCAGCGCAAGTCAAACAAAATTCTTTTAGTCAAAGCTTAATCGTGTCGTCTGAAGTGGTACGGATCGAACTCGGGCAGTGTACTGGCGGAATGCCATGTACGTAGCTCTACAAAAAATGTTTGGCGTAAAGGTTCAGACACAACATTCTTTTGGCGCAGTTGATGGTTAAATGGATTACTATATTGGATTGTGAGGGCGTGCTCAAGAAGTTATGGCGCCCACGATTGATAGATATGGGAATAGACCAACAGAAATCGATGGATGGTCTTTGGTGTTTTAATTACATTCCCTTGGCACAACCATATGTATACGCGATCAAGTTGGCATAACTGGTCACGTCAAGCGACTGTAAGCCATTTAAGTCATCTTGTTGCTTCAACCTATTTTTGAGCTTAAGGATTATGAGAGCGCGATCGCACAATTTAAATTGGTCAGCTACGCAGCTAGACTTCACATATTAGATCGCCCCTGATCTTCTTATTTGATCAAAGGAGTGTAATCTATTAGGTAAGTGGACATAAGATTCGACTGAGCGTAAAGATTCGGCATCAATCATCTTACTTGACTACCCATTAAGTATACTAGAAGAGGTCTTACGACCACCTGCAGCAAAACTGTCTCTGCTATCCGATGTAAGGAGACGTGAGTACAGGTCCGTGACCATTGTCCATTACTTAGAGACCATAACACTTCCTGCCAGTTCGTGTTAGTCTTATACCAAGGCTTTATATTAATCTGACATCTTTAAAAGAAAGCTAAGCTTCGAGCAGGATTTTGACTGAATTCCCTAAAAACGAGAATACTGTGTCTTGTACTCATTACCGGTCATTCTTGTACCGTTTCTTAAACAAATTTAAGCCATAATAAAAGGTCGAAACTTTTACATATGCCGTGATTCTGTTGGCCGTTTCAACGAGGTGTGCGTGTAGAATATAAAAATTTTAGACAGCAAACCGAAAAAAATTAGAACGTACAAATCTCTTTGAATTTAAAAGAACGTTTCCTTACCGCTTTAAAAAGAGTTATGCACTTCTTCTACGTTCAAGCTTGGGGAAACATCCAGCAGATTAAAGTACACAAATATACAACAGGAGATAATGACGGAAAGACAAAAGAAGAAATGAACGACATTAAATTATAGTAGATTGGACTTCTTTGGAGTTGAATGTGAGTAGGGTAATATATAGTATAGAGTCGAGTCGCTACCGAATTAATCAAGCCAAATATCTTATAACGAATGGGTATCTCAACCTTAACACTTGCTTTGTATACGCATAAAGAACCCAATCGGCGATCTGATTAAAAATTGACTCGCGGCCATCACCCATCCCGTATCTTGCGCGTAATCTCCCGCCAACTTCCTCGTACCCGCTCCTCTGTACTATGGACGTCAAGGCGCCGCTTTCACTTGACGCCTTTATCGCACTAGCTTTCAGCCTAGAGGGCCGAGACAAGCTTCTCAAGGTCAGCTTTAATCAACTTGAACGTATCTAGCGTCTCGTTCTTAATTCCCTCTTGACCTAATTTCTAATGTCCTATAGCTCCTTCAATATGGCAGCCGTGGACTGGCCTACTACATTTTGTCTGCTGATCCCAAGAGTGATGTGGGCCAGCGCCTGCACGCGCTCTTTAAACTTATGCAGCAGTCGCGTAAGGGGTTCAAACTGGGAAAAAGCATCACGAATTACAAAAAGCTCCAGTCCTTGTCCAGCAACAAGAGTCTCACTGAGCCGCAACGTTATCTGCAATTCGTCCAAAACCTTGGCATGTTGGGCTACTTTATCATGGACAATACGGCTTTCATGAGCAAGAACAAAGTGCTCCACTTTGACGCAAATGACGTCGCACGTCGCGGTGGTGTCATGTGGTTTTGCGCCAATATTGCTGGATTTTATAACGCGGTGGACACGCTTCACGCTGATGTGGAGAAAGAAAAGTGCGTGAGGGACATTTTGGCTTCTGAAGAAGACGCTGCACGTGTTGAAACCCTCCAGACGCAGCTGGAGACGCTGAGGAGTGGCCGCTTTAAGAAGCTGCTTGCAGTGCTCAAAGTCACGTGCGACCTCATCGTGTCGTCCAATACAAGTGGCGTACGATTACCCGAGCGCATTTCGGGAAAACCACTACACGACGGTATTATTGGACCAATCGGCTGCGTGTCCGCGGCAATCGTGTTGTATACTACGTGGCCCAGTCTAAAGAAGCCCAAGACGTGATCGCTTCAAGGAGCGTTTTGCAAGCAGAATATAAAGTTGCCCGTAATTTTCAAGCTGCGTGTTTTTTTCATGTTGCCTGTATTTTTGAAGTTGCCCGTAATTTTAAAATACACTTTTTTTGGTCAACCTTCGCGTCTGTTGAATGAACCGGCGCCACCAAGGCGGTACGCTGAGCGAGCGACTCCGAGCCGAAGTCCAAGTGTCAGCAACACGATGGCCGACTAAACCTCGTGCTGACAATGGTGCAGCTCTTGAAGACGTGCAAACACGTGGCATTGGACCATCGAGAGGAAACGCGTTGGAGGCAAAGGTAAGCGTCCATCTCTTACGTTGTTTCCAACGCTCGCCATTCATCGCCTGCTTCTAGCCTGAAGTCACGCATTCATGCCCGCATCACGTAAAGTCCCAACTCTTCTTTTACAAGTATCTCCAGCCACTTGAGACTGCACGTACTGACACTCTCGGGCCAAAGAAGGCGTTGCCCCGAAAAGTGCGTCTGAATCTACCGCTCACGGTCGTGTGTGAGCATTTTAATGCTAAGGAGACGGTCCTGTGGCTATATACGGATGCCCACGGTACTGTTTGTAGAGAAGACAAGACACTTCAGTGGCGTAAACAATTGTCGAAGAAGCTCTTGAGTGGCATACCAGCCACCGATGATCGGGATCCCTTGTTAGCAGTACGACGTGCTGCACGGTGGAAGAACAACACTGGCTCGAGTGGAGGAAGCGCGTTGGTATTGTCGAAAAGTACGCTCGAGCCTATACTCGCGGCGCCGTGTGAGCTTCCGACCTGTTTCCAGCAATTTGTGCATTGTCGAGGGACGCAACCGAGTGTCTACCGCATCTTTTGGTACCAGCAGCTACGCAAGTGCTTTGCAGTGAATTTAACCATCAGGTACGTTTGAGTGCCGACGAGGTCGTGTGGCTATACTTATTGCCGTTGGTAGTGTAGCTTGAATACCACTGAAGCATTGGCAAATGGCGATAGACTTCATCTAGAGACTGAGTCGGGTGCTACTTCAATGGGTAGTAACGTGTCGGGATCGACAAAGAGAACGATTTTTGAAGCCGCCATGAGGAAAGCGACGCAGATGGCGCAACTTTACTGTGTCACCGACTCGCCAGATGAAAGAGCATGTGCGCGGTGGCCGAAATTGCGTGGATCTTTGATTGCGGAAGGTGTTGAGGCTACTTCACGGATTGTAGAACACGCCCAGCTGCGGCTTTCGACTGTTCGATTTCATGCCATGGTTGTTGACTTTATTAAAGACACGAGTGGCGTGTGGTGGTTTATGCGAGTCGTCGACTTTAACGCCTTAAGTTTGGTCGAGCCACCAACTACTGACGAGTGTATTGATATGCGGAATTCGGCAGTGCTACTTCCAGCAAGTGTATTTACAAAACATAGAGTGTTGAGTATGGAGTCACAATTGGAAAACCCGGCGTCTTCTTCTCGAGACTCGACGCCATTGCGCAGTGCTATGAATACGCGTTCGTGTTTTCTCTGTGGTTGCTCTTGTGAGCTTCCTTTAAAGTCGAAAACTCAAATCGAGGCTTTGGTGCAATTTCCAAGCTCGGACGAAGTTTTTGAAAGGCACAAGATTTCGAGTACAGCTCCTGTTGTTGATGGATGTCGAATGACACTTACAATGGCGCTCGATACAATCTTTCTTATGCGACAACGGGGTGTGAGTCTTTCAACTTGGGAGCTTGCGGTCAATACAATGCGCAAGTCCCGATTGCGCGGCAATTGCGACTTTGCCACGTGTTTCCTTTGCTATCAAATATATCAACAGCAGAGTCGCCTCCAAAACCTTGCGAAGGAGCTTCATGGCGTGCTTTCGTCTACTGTTGCGAACGTCAACAGTGTGCAGGAAGACACTCTGGACGTGTTGAATGCAGCTTTTTTGCCAGAGGCAAACAAGACCATTTCACGCTTTGGATCGTCTCAATCGCTTGACGGATTCCCATCTTCTCACATTGAAGCAAAACCATCCTCCCTCGTGCTGCGGGGAGACATAATGAGCTCTACAGAGACACTGTTAAGGCCTTTGCGAGAAACGGATATGGATCCTACAGCTTCGCAGCTTCGCCTGGTGTTTTTCTTTCATGAGTTGCAAGACGCTGGACCTGATTTAATTCCTACCGACTTTTATTTGGAGTATCAACTCGGTCAGTCGATCACACAAGTGCACCTTGAAGGCAGTAAACGTCACACACCGAATCGGTGGCAACTGTGTGAAGCCCGAGTACATTATGTATGTGCCTCATTGGAGGCATTTAGTGGGTTTTGTGCACGAAAGCAAGTTTTGATTCGATTGAAAACGCACTTTTGCGACGAAGATGATGTTCCCATCGGATCAGCTCGTATGGAGAAGGAGACTATTTTCGGGTATACTTTGTTGCCGCTCCAGGCTGTCAATACAACTGCGAATTTGTTGGGAAAGTCGCGGCATTTGGAAAGCCGCACGGATTTTTTACTAGAGTTGCAAACGGCTTCGCATGGCCTTTTGATGCTGAAACTAACGGTCGGACTTTTGGTTGATCCTGTACCACTACGTCAGCTGCGTGACATGATATGCGATCTTCTTTTCCAAGAGGAAAGATCATCGCGTGGAGTCTACTGGCCTCCAGCATCTCATTTTCTTTCCGGGTTGGCTGTCCCGCAAGATTGGATCGATGCACTCATGCCTTCTGAGTACACGAAACAGTCGACTATGTTTCGTAAAGGAGCTCGTCGAACTCGCAAAGTTTCTATACAGCCTCCACCCACCGCTATTATCACTCCTTTTCATCCGAAAAGATCCTTTTTGCGTCGAACTAGTCCCGAGGTAGCAAATGGGAATGGGAAAGAATATATCGCACGAATGGCAAGCACTACAGTCGATGAAAAATGGATTCAAAAGTCAGCGTCTTGTGATGACATTGGTGACAACGCAACCGTTGACCAAAAATTATTTGAATACAGATCGCAGTCACCATCTGTGGCAATAACAGAGTCGACGCTGTCGCAGGCGTGTTTGATAGCAAAGCGTATGGTTTCTCAAGTCACTGAGGACGCAGTGACCGCGAAGTTTCCCACCCTTTTGCTAGCAATTATTCTGCGTAACGCGAATCTAATTACCACTTGGAAGTCGCTCGCCACCTTTCATTTTACACGAAGATATACTCTTGATCGCTTGCTGGCTGAAGTGAAGCCTGGTCTCCTACCGACGTTAGCTTTGCTAGGAGAATTGATGCTCGTTTTGCTTGAGAATCAAGAGCTGCCTGTTTCAGTAGACGCAAGTGTACTGAACCCTCTGCTTGAGCCATTTTGGCAGCATGAAAGTGAATTTCGCCTCGTTCCTCGCACTCAGACGAGTTGTTTGCCCCGACATCGGGTTTTTTGGAACCGTGCTATACGACGGTGGCAAGCTGCTAGCAGTGACAATCTGGTGAAAGACGATACAAGGGAGTGTGCTGACTCGACTGAGTGTAATAGACTAAAGCTTCAAGCCGAAATCGGGGACTTTCGAGCACAAAAGTTGAAACTTTTGCTGTGCGATTTGTTTGAGCAAATGGAGGCATCGGATAGTGGGTACATTGAAATTGCAGAGTTGCGCTCACTGGCCAAGTGTCTTGGTGAGCAACATGAACAGCGGGTTCCAGTGCAATTGGCTCCCGACGTGGGCATGCGTGAACGATTAAGGCAAAAGGATGTTTTGATCATAGCAGACCTGATTGAACAGCAACGACGTCTGTCTCTATGGAGTTTACTCTACTCCCTTTTGAACAGTTCGATTCTAGTGGCAGCTCTTTCTCGATTTGATCGCACGGGTTCAGGCGAAATGAGTTTTGAAAGTGCGTTGCATGACCTTTTTTGTTTGCTCTGGAGCTAACTTTTGTGAATTTATATCCTTTTGCATTCGAGTAGAATTTGGTGAGCTCGCTAGTGAAGCATTGTTAGCGCAACGCCACGTCTTGCGTGCTCTTCACGAGGAACCAAAGAAAGAACACGACGGATTTTGTTTGCGGCATGGATTTTCGGAAATCTATGCTTTCGATAGTGTCTGTGTACACTGTGCAGTCAAGGTTCGTGCGATTTTCCATTTACTTTTCCATGTTATAATAATTTGTACCACCTTTTGCTGTTGAAGGATGAAACATCGTCAAGTCTCCAGATTTCATCCGCTGATACTTTAGAAAGGCTTCAGCCGCTTCAAGCTTTCAATGACACAAAAGTTAAGGTTGTACATGAAAGAAAGAAGAACAGCGATGAGGGGAACGTGGTAAGGAAGAGCTCCGAGATAGTCTTGCATGGAACACGGGGACGGAAGTCTTTCAATATCCGACGAGCATCGGCACCAGAGATTAAATTGCTACCGTGTGATGCAGGTAGTACAGCATCCGATGAAAGTTTTGAGTTTGACTTTAGTGTAGAATCTCCAAGACGACAAGAAGTTGCTGAAGGAGGTTTAAATTCTCAAGAATCGGATAAAGGTCCGGACAAAAAGATGAATCGGCGCCACACCAGAGAGAGACCGGTTGTAAAAGAGCAAGATGCTGTGGAATTGAATCAACATTCACTTGAGGGCAGTGCGACATTCCTCGCTTCGTCTACTGTCGGTTTTAGTAATGTAAAGCACAAATCTTTTCAAAAATTGACCGACTCATCGCAGACGTTGGGTCAAGTTGAGTTGTCAAAGATGGCGGAAACGCAAACGAAAAAGAAACTCACGACGAAAACTTCGCATCATGCTAGAGTGAAACAACATTTAGAACCAACATCAGAGCCGCTTTCGAAATTGTTGCGCATGGAATTTTGCGAACGAACTCAAACGTCACGCGCCAATCGAGACATTATCGAAAAGACCATGCAAATTGACCAGCGACGAAAAGAGGTACGCGTGTTATTGTTATTGATGTAGTATCGAAGACCATTCCTGTCGCTAATTGGGAATCATTGATGGGGCAAGCTTGATAGTCTGTTAGTGGCTGAAGTCCAACAAGTGAAGGAACGCCTTGCAAAGTTACGTACCAGCAAGTCGTGATTTTCTCTGTGATCATGATTCTTATCGACAGTCACAGATGCGGTACATGTACCACCGTAATCCTCCTTGGCGCTCGCTCCAGTGCGGCTTCCATTGTAAAATTCGAAACTATGACAAAATTCTTGTTAGCTTCCATGTTAATGAAAATTTCTCAATAATTTACTCACCCCAATCGACAACACAATTGCACTGTCGTTTAATTGCGTTTCCAACCTCTCTGCAATACTGGTCAATGTCTCTGCAAACGCATAGACAATAACTAGCTTGGCATCTGAAATGTCGGTCTGCATGACGTCCCCCACATCTACTCGAATTTTGTGCTGGAGACCCTTTTCTTGGACTTGTTCCTTTGCTCTCTTTCCTAGCGACTCGTCCAGTTCTACGCCAATGGCGTTGCATTTAAATCGTTCGACCCCCGAGATCAACCAGCGTCCGTCGCCACAGCCCAAGTCTACGAGCAGATCTTCAGATGACAAATGCATGTGTGCATGCTCAATCTTGTTCCAGACTGCATCAATTACAATGTTTGGTGTTGGACTAAAGGGAGCAAACAGCTCTTTATTACAGTCTTTGTTTGTCAGTGTCAACGCATTGGCAGCTCGTGCTTTAGCAGCTTGAAGCACGAGTTGACGTACTTGTCGTCGTCGATCAGTCATGGAGTGAATGAGATGTGATTGGTAGATAGTTCGTATATCGATTTTGGATTGGTCAAAACGTTGACTGGAGCTACTAGAGGGACCACATTGCATTATGCTCCAAGACACGGTGCCGTTAACACACGACTGCGACAGCGATGAGGCGCCCGAAGTCGTGACCAAGCAGAGTGCTACAGAGCAAGCATTTGCTCAGCAGCAACAGGAGAAAGTGGCTCACGCACAGGCGAAAGCAGCCAAGAGGTGAGACACGTGGGTCTGTTGTGTCAATGTGGGGGTTTGAGTATTGATGCATTCGTTGATGCATTAAAGGAAGCGAAAGGCCAAACAAGAGACGACCGAGGAGGATGGGATACAAGAGCTGCCGGACGACGTACTGTCGGCTATTGCTGCTCGTAAGATAGAAGAAGATGCAGAAGAGTCGGCGGCAGAGCTGCACGCGAAGAAGCGACGTGCGGATGAGGACGCCAAAGTGGCCAAGTTGCTGGAAAAGAAAAGGCACACGAGACAGTTTGGCAACATACAAGTTCAGACTTTGGAGGCACTGGAGAAGACGCAGACAAGAGCCTTGTCCGTCAGTGCCAAGGACTTTTTAATTCGGCGCACCGCGCCATTGCGGGCGAGAATGAATGTCATGGAGGGACATCCGTCGCAATTTACAAAGAAACAAAAGCAACGAACGTAATGTATCAAATCATGGGGATTTTATATACAATAAATGAGTTGACGATATGAATTTTTCGGTAATTTTAAAAGCGATGGCTGTGTACCAAGTTACTTTACTTTGAGACGGCGGCAATAGTTATGAGATCACAAAAGTATGTTTTTTTCTCCTAGATAGTCGCACAGCTATTGAATGTAGAAAGAGCTTAAGGCATCAGAGCTGACACGTCAATCAGGATCAAAGACTGGCAGATCTTCGGCAAGTCAAGAAATTGTACACTTGGATTCGGTGAGAAGAAAGCCTGCGTTCGCGTACATATTGTTTATTGCAGAGCACTGAATTTCAATATGTTGTTATGGAATGATAAATCTGATAAAACTCTTATAATCAAGCAATTCTCAACAAATTTGAACTTGGAGTCATATTATACCCCATCAAGGACGGATCTTGGTTTTCTACAATGATTTGCTCGGATGTATATTTACTATACCAAGTCGAGGCGATATCAAGACTAATGTGGTAGCAACTTTTAAGTAATCGCGCAAATTGGAGTATTATACGACAATTGTCAAAACAGCTGCAAAAAGCTACTTTTTTATTCATTCTCCACTGCTAACAAATTCATCAAATTAAAAGGAAAAAAACTGCTCATTGACTTAGAAGATTTAAATTTCTTGCTTAAATACTCAGTTTCTATTCGTTAGGAATTAATTGCCGACTTTGGCATGATGCTTGGCTCTTTCGTGCATTGCCTTAAAAAGGAAGTTCGAGCATGTCTTTTAGCGAAATATCACGAGCAAGAAAATGCCAGATTGAACGCTTTGAGCGAATTGGCTTTTCTTGTTAATGGTGCTATAATACTTAACAAAGGTCATAACTTTTTCACAGTCAAATTCGTAGCAAAAAGAGCATTTTAGAAAGGCAATGTGCGACGCAATCTGCGGCATTGACTAGAGCGTAAGACTTGGAAACGTCGTGGGCTTTCTGCGGGGCATCCAAAAAGATGTGAAACGTCAGCGTCTTCACATAGCCGCATCTCCTTGTTATCCTTTATTTATTTACGTCCGTGCCGTTGACGAGAAAAACTCTTTAGCTCCCACTACAGCCACAGGATCAATCGCTACAAGGTCAAATGCCACAAAGTGCATCGTACCACCTTGGAGAGTGCCAAGTGGCAGCCTATGACCTACCAGTGGACCCGAACCAATTCGACCAAGCGACAAGGATCAAATTATGGAGCATGTTGCGACCTCATATGCGCATCTTTCACTTGTCGTGGATGTCGGGTATCATGGGCTTTGTTGGGTGGTATGCCATTCCACCTCTTATGCCAGTAATCAAGACTCAATTGGACTTGACGGAAGGCGAAGTCTTGAATTCCGATATTGCTAGCACGGCCAGCACGATTCTTTCACGAATTGCATCGGGTCCGTTACTGGACCGATTTGGTCCCCAAGTGGTACAAAGTTTTGTGCTCTGGTTTGGTGCCATTCCTGTCATTTGTGCCGCTTTTGTCAAGTCGTCCACAAGTTTAATCCTTGTCCGGTTTTTTATTGGTCTCGTCGGTTGCGTCTTTGTATCGAGCCAATATTGGACAACCATTACTTTTGCCCGCAATGTGGCGGGGACGGCCAATGCCATCTCGGGGGGGTTGGGATTATCTGGGATCGGGCTTGCTTTCCTCGTGTTGCCGTTTCTAAATGAAGCACTTCTTTCGAATGACCATATTTCGGAAGATTTAGGCTGGCGGATTACTATCGCCATACCTGCTGTGCTTATGATGCTAATGGGTACAGTCATTTGCTTTGCTGTGGATAGTTGTCCAACCCGCGACTTTCAAGAGCTCATGGCTTCTAAGCGTTTAAAAGAGCAAACAAGTCATGAAGCTTCTTTTCACACAAGCCCTTGTAGTGTTTCCACCACGCAACTGGAGCTAGACAAGCCATCCTACGCTACGACTTTGTGGCACTCGTTTCGTCTTGTCTTGACAGACACGAACGTTCTTATCATGACTGCTCAGTATGCTGCCTGTTTTGGTACCGAATTGCAGCTCAACAATATGGGCGCACTTTATTTTCACACTCAATTTTTGAAAAATGGGTGCCTTGCAACCGACAGCACTCTTTGCTCTATGCTCTCGAAAACAAATGCTGCCACAGTCGCCTCGTCGTTTGGCCTCATGAACGTGTTTGCTCGTGCTCTCGGTGGCTTGGCTTCGGACGCAGCGAATCGTCGACTGGGCATGCCTGGCCGCCAGCGGGTCCAATTTGGCTTATTGTGTTTATTGAGCGCAATAGTGATTGGCTTGAGCCAATTGGACTCACTTGGTGCTTGTATTGCATTCTATGTGCTTGTTGCTATTGTTGCACAGGCAACCGGAGGAGCCACGTATGGAATTGTGCCGTATTTAAACGATCACCATACGGGTACTGTCAATGGAGTGGTGGGTGCCGGTGGCAATCTCGGTGGTGTCATTTACGGTATTCTCTTTCGGAGCACGGATGGGTACAGCGCGGGGTTACTGTACATGGGTATCCTCATCCTAGTCTGTGCAGGGCTCACTCCATTCTTGAAGCTCACTCACTTGCAGCGAGACCAACTAGCGCCTATCGAGTAACCCTCGCAATGCTTTCAAACGATCGTTCACCATTCGAGACGTAGATTTTGCAGATTTTTTCTTTCATAATCGCATTAATTGGCAGCAACCGATGATTATACCACATTTACGTCGGGTACCAGTAGTGATTCCTTTTTCGTCGCGACATTATCCTACGTCGATCTGCGATCGCTCCCGAGCACGCAAGCGCCGTGGAGCTAGCTGTACGCACTTCGTGGCCTGCCACGAACGCAACCTTAATAGCTCATAGTTACGTTCAATATAGCTCGATCCGTTTCACCGTGCCGCGTCTTGAAATGCCTTGCCTCCACGAACCTTAAGTCACGATGGAGTCGACTCGAGCCGCGTCCACGTCTCCGTTGCCCCACGTCGCTGCACCCGCTCCACGTCCTGCGTTGCATCCGACGCCCACTCCCGTGCAAGTAGCTCCATGTCCCTTGACGCTGGCGGTCCACGCCGGTCAAGTGCTCGCATCGACTCCACTGCCGCCTTTGCCAACGCACGCGCACGAAGAAGCGTACATTCCTGTCGCGCTCGCCCGCGCGCAGTTGCGTCACGTCGTGGCGGACATGCACGCCATGAAAGCCGAGCACGTGGACAAGTTGCATGCGATTCTCGACCACTACCGCACGCTAGAGACCGAGACGCAGGAACGCCACGACGCACGGGTGCGGTCCCTCAAAGTCAAAGGCGAAGCCAAAGTGAACGAACTGCGCGCGCGCTGTGCTCAATTAGAGCACACGAGCGTCGTGCGGGAAGCGGGCTTTGCACACGAGAAAGCGGGGTGGATGGAAGAGCAGGCGACGGCACGCCGTCAGTTGGCACGGGATCGGGACGACTGGCGACGGGCCTTGGAGTGGGCCCTCCATGCGCACGAAGACGCGGCGGCGAGAGAGCAGCAGGCAGTGGGGTACGAGCTTGCGCGCGTTGCTCACGCGGCAGCGTTGGTTGGCCGCGAGACGCAAGAGCGCGTGAGGAACGAAGGGCACTTGGAGACGGAAGATGCGTGGGGGCACGTCATGCGGTCCCAAGAGCATCTTGCTACGCTTCACGTGGACGTCAAGGCGCTCCACGTGTCGTTTGCACACGCTCAAGTCGCGATGCAAGCGCGGTTTGAAGCGCACGTGACCGTGGCACGAGTCGTCTTTCGGTTGATTGACGCTGTGGTCGAGCGCCAGGAGCACCAGACGCACGTTGATCGTGCGAGGAAGGTGCAACGAGAGCTGGACGAGCTCCACGCCAACGTTGACGCGGCGAAGGCACGTGAAGCGAGCCTGCAGCATCGCTTGACAGAGGTGTGCGAACGGTACGAGAGGATGGAGGCTCACGCCGTGCGTGATACGGGGCAGTTGCTCGTGGATGCCGTGGTGGGCACTTTGGAAGCTTTTAGGGCCACGACGGCACATGCACGGACACAGACGCCTGGGTTGGAGGGTGAATGGAAGGTAAAGGTGGAAGGTCAAGGCTTGACTAGGGAAGACGGGTCCGTTGCCTTGCCGAATGAGTCGCTAACGTTGATGAGCGAAGCGGACGTTGTGTACGGATCGGATGATGCTTTGGGTCGGTCGAAGGTCGCACTGGCTGAAGCAAAGGCGAAGCTCGAGGCTTTGGCACGCGAGAAAGCGATTGTCAAGACTGCAGTCAAGACGTGGCTTGCAGCGTTCCAGCGTCGATTTGGTCGGGAACCGACTTTGGAAGACCAGGCGCAAGTGCAAGACAAGTACGCGGCGTTCAAGGCGGCGGAACACGCCGTCAAGACACAGCGAGCAGTGGTCGAGACGCTCAAGCAGCAACATCGTACTCTTGGACGTCAAAAGGACGATAAACAGCCTTTAGCGCCTGCAGGAGCTCTCGCTTCACGGTTGGCGGACGAGAACCAGCAAGACACTGAGCAAGAGGCACGTCTTGATCGCGTCCCAGCGTCTGCTTTGTTGGTCTCAACGGTTGAGATTGGTGTCGAAGCTATTGTCCGTACGACAGACACGGGTACGGATGCTGGTGTCGATGAGCGTAAAGAGAAGAGAGTGTCAATCATGAAGAAAGAGTTGGAGGAGTTGCGGTCGCACTTGACACTTCCGTCACGTGTTGCCACGACATTTGAGGACAAGGCAGTCCAGCTGGAACCTTCCGTCGCTTCGGCCGTAAGCGATCAAGTATCGAGTACTGCGTCTTTTGTCGATGCTCAATCAATTGAAAAGACGGTCGAGCGAGCACGTGAGTGGGATGCACAGCAGCATGAGCAACGTCTAGCTGGTCAAGACGAGATCAAGCGTTTAACGGATGAGATTGAGGCGCGAAAGACCGAGAAAAGTCGTCTGGAAGTCGACATTGAGCAGTTGCGATTGCATCTCGAACTCTCGGAAGCTCGAGACAGTGAAGAGCGTTTACTCAGTGAAGCAAAAGCTCGTTTTGCAAAGGACGTGCTAGCCGTGGACGACGAAGCAAAGAGTGTTGGTGAACACGACGGCGAGGAGGCGGAAGCACAAGAAGCGTTAATAGTGGCCGAAGCCAAAGATGAGGACGATCAAGATGTGGACGATGAGAAAGAGATAGGCGATGCGGTTGAAGTGAGAGAAGACACGGCGCGATCGCTGCAGGTCGTGCAGCTGATTCTGGACGCCGTGGCGCGTGGAAAGACGTACTTTAATCGCGGCGACAAAGCCAAGTGTTATCAGACGTACGTACACTGCGCGACGAAATGCCTTGCCGAGCTCCACGCTGTCCACGACAAGCACCTGCACGCCCTCGCGTCGTCGCTCAAGCGTGTGGTCTCGGATTGTGCCCGTCTTCCACCGGCACGAGGGTCGCCTGCTCTTCGTCGCCAGCTGGACGTGGTACGGGAGACGTGCCACGAATGGCTCGCTTCACGCGAACAGCAAGCCAAAGCGCGACAGTTGGAACGCTCTGCTCGAAAAGAGACCACGGTTGTCGTGACGCACAAGCCGCAAAAGGAGGATGGCAAGAAAGCGTTGAGTCTTGGCGGAGACAAAGCACTGGACGACGCAAAACACAAGGTACGTGCGCTGGAAGCCAAGAGCAAGGCCGATCGGCATACGATCGCGCACCTGGAAGCCGCGTTGGCGAAAGCAGAGACGCTGCAGGCAAGTACTGGCCCTGCTGCCCTTGGAAATGGGCCCGCGGCGCTGGACCGACGCGTCGTCGAGCTAGACAAAAAACACAAACGGGTGCTGGAAGGGACGGAAACGCGGTTGCAAAAGGACGTGGCGGCCTTGACGCTCGCGCTCGCGGCGGCCGAGGCCCGGTCGCACGAGTTGCAGCGTCAGACGGCGGGGTTGCAGCAGGCATTGAGTGCCGCGAGTGGCCAAGCGACGCACGTGGGGCACTTGGAAGCCGAAGTCGCGGCCTTGCGCGACCAGACGGCCCTCGTGGGTCCGTTGACGACGGAGCTCCGGGACGTACGCGCCCAGCACGTGGTCTTGGAGACGCGGTATCGCGAAGAACAAATGCTCCGAAAGAAGTATTACAACCAGATTGAAGACATGAAGGGAAAAATCCGCGTCTTTGCCCGGTGCCGTCCCATGAGCACGTCCGAGCGCGAGCGTGGGTGTACGACGTGTGTCAAGTTCCTCGACGAGTTTTCGCTCGACGTGAGTGGCGGGACACGCGGGGCCAAGACGTTTGCGTACGACCAAGTCTTTCCGCCCGCGAGTACCCAAGCGCAAGTGTTTGAAGACACGAAGAACTTGCTCCAGAGTGCCGTGGACGGGTACAACGTGTGCATTTTTGCGTACGGCCAGACGGGGTCGGGCAAGACGTTTACCATGACGGGCACCGACGGCGACACGGGCTTGAGTCCACGGGCGATCCATCATTTGTTCCACTTGGCCGACGACTGCCGCGCGAATTGGCACGTCACGTTCCACGCGACGATGCTCGAGCTCTATAACGACGCGTTGATTGATCTCTTTCATGTCATGGACGGCGGCAGTGCCCACGACGTCAAGTTGGAGATTAAAAAGAATGACAAGGGCATGGTCGTGGTGCAGAATGCGATCATGAAGCCCTGCACGTCGCCGGACCAGACGCTGCGGTTCTTTGAGGCGGCGAACAAGAAACGACAGGTGGGGGCGACGAAAATGAACGCAGAGAGCAGTCGGAGCCACCTGATCTTTTCGCTCTTGGTCGAGAGCTTTAACAAGACGACAAAAGTCACGACGATGGGGAAGTTGAGTCTCGTGGACTTGGCCGGGTCGGAACGGGCGGGGAAAACGGGCGCGACGGCCGATCGGTTGAAGGAAGCGCAAGCGATCAACAAGAGTCTGAGTGGTACGTTTAGGACGTGAGCTAGAGGGGGAGGTGAGAGAGAGAAACTCATGTGGCTTGTGATTGGTACGTGCAGCGTTGGGCGACGTCATTGCCGCGCTGTCGAGTAATGAAAAGTTCATTCCGTATCGCAACAACAAGGTAGAGAGAGCAGGAGACGCCGCGCTTTCCGTCTTTGTATCGAATCTAACGTGCAGCGTGGTGGCCTTGTAGTTGACACAATTGATGCAGGATTCATTAGGCGGCAATGCAAAGACAGTGAGTGGCATGATGACCTTTCTTTTGGCACCTAACTGGACCTGTGTGTGGTTTTTTCTAGCTCATGTTTGTGAACATTTCGCCAGCCGACTATAACCAGGTACACTTGGTTTTGTACCTTGCGTGTTGACCTAGTGATAATGTGATGCGGGAGTGTATTTCGTAGGAAGAGACGGTGACTTCTTTGACGTACGCGTCGCGCGTCAAGCTCATTACGAACAATGCGAATAAAACGTCCGAGAGCGAGCAAGTGAATCGCCTGAAAGCCATAATTAAGCAACTGCGCGCCGGCAAGAGCGACGTTGATTTAGAAGGCGTGCTCGACTAATGTTTAGTAGTTAAAGATAAAACAAGGCAGGAAATGGGGGGCTGTGCTCTCAACAACTCGGGTGTTCTCACGATTTATTCCCCGCAGATAGAAGCGTAAATCGACCCTTAATAAGGGGTGATCACGTCAAGCTGCCTAGTGGCCCCGTACATGGATAGACCCCGCTTCGCGCCGCGTCTTTCCGTCAACTTATCTGTTCGCCTTGGCCACACGCTCAATCTCGTCTTTTTTCTTAATCGCATAGCTGTTCGACGAGCCTTTGGACGCATTAATGAGCTCGTCCGCTAGACACTCGGCAATGGTCTTGACGTTGCGGAACGACGCTTCACGGGCACCCGTGGCAATCAGGTACAGCGCTTGGTTCACACGACGGAATGGCGACACGTCCACACCTTGACGACGCACGACGCCAGCAGAGCCAACGCGAGTAGAGTCTTCACGCGGGCCAGACTTGATGACGGCTTCCACCACGACTTGCAGCGGATTCTTGTCCGTGAGCAAGTGAATAATCTCGAGCGTGTGCTTGACAATACGCGTAGCTTTGAGTTTCTTGCCCGAGTTGCGACCCTTGCGCATCAGAGCATTGACCAATCGCTCCGTAATGGGGCACTGCGCCTTGCGGAATCGTTTCTTCTGGTAGCGCTGCGCCGTGTGAGGCAAGAACGTGGCTGCTTTGCCCTTGACCGCAATGTAATCTTCGAGCGAAATGTCCGCCGCGACGCTTATGTCATCGTACGACCTGATGCAGTTCAAGATACCAACATTAGCGTCCTCGTTTTAAGCCTGCTTTTAGTCAGCAACTACGAATCGGTGGCCGCTCCTTCTTTCCCGAGAACTCCACTAGATGGACTATACTTGCTGCTAAGCGATGCTGTGACCTACCACTTGTTGAAAAGCTTCACTTCCGTTGCAACTTCCGCCATGTTGAGAGAGTTTCCGAGGATAAGTCCACGCGACGAAAATGCGAGAGCGAATGAATGGGTAGGAAGCCACGGTACAACCGCGGTCCACGGTTCAGAAGCTCGGTTTTCAAACCGTGCGTGGGCCACTCAACACTGCTCTTATCGAGGGAGTTGATACGATGTCATGCGAAGAGGTCAATTTAATTTATTGGGAGGACTACATTTTTAACCAAAGGTAAATACTTTATATTCAGTTTCGTCTAAAAATAGGAGTCGTCTAAATTCTTAAAGCTCGTGGCGTTCTAGAATGACAAAAGAGTCTTCGAGGTTCAGAGCTGGACGAGTGCTCTCGACGCCACGAGCTGGACGTGCACGCGCTAAAGGCCGAGAAGGACGTTCTAGTTGCATTGACGCACTCATTTCATCCGCTTGTTCCGCCCATCGCGACGAGATAAAGTAAGTTGAGCTCGTGTTCGCAGGACCTTCCGGCAACCCCGCGCCAGTCTGCAGTTCTAGCATCACGTAGTCGCTCGGGATCACCGACGCATCAGTCTCTACGACCGTTGCTACAGGAATAGTCCTCTCCTCCTCTTGTTTGTCTTCCTTTTTTCCATTCTTAGCCGCAGACAGGAGGTCGCTAATAGCTTTGACCGCCTTTGGCACGCCTGCTGTCGGTACCCATCGCCGTGTCTTGACCTCTCGTTTCGCTTCCTTCTGTTGACTCCTTCTTTGCGTGTAATCTCTCTCTTCCACGTTAAATAGACTTGGCCTCGGATTCCTTTCTGACGTTTCTAACCGTTTCATCGACGATGCTCGTCCGTTCCATCGTATACTGGCGTCCTTGCGGTAATTAAACATTGACCGACTCATTTGGTCGTACAAAGTCTCATGCGAGACTTGGACCGACGGAATCTCGACCGCTGTGGGCGTGACCAATCCATTAATGGACAGTGTCGGGAACACGAGGCCCATGCGTTCCACGGGCTCAGGAGACACGTTCGGGTTGACCTCAGGTCGCACGTGAATGCGCTTCTGTCCACGCACCTTGCCGACGTCAATGACATGAAGCACGAGCGCCTTGTCTGGCTCATCGAACGTTGCTTGCAAGGCACGCTTGAGAACAGTGTTGCTGCTCACGGACACGTAGCGCCGCTCGCCGTCCTCGTCACTAGGCATCTGCAACAACAGCGCAATGCGCATCGCGTCGCCCACGCGGTCGCGCGCCAGACGTCGCAAGAACGTGAGTCCAGCGGCAAAGAGATACCATGCATCGACAGGAACAGGCTCGGCGTGCAGCTGCTCAGGAAACGTCAAAAAGCAGGACGAGCGCACGACGTCTGCACTGACTGGCCCGCCTCCCATGCTATCGCGTCAGACTATATTGGATAATGCAGACAAAGAGTTCGCTTCTGTCTTTCTTCCGCCCTCGTGGTACCGTGTACCATATTTAAAGTGTACGTACGGTACAGTAACAGTCCAGTGAAAATGTGCCATTACTCCTAATACTATATGGCACACTTGCAATGGCGCCCACGACTTATGCTGGACGAATTGCACGATCAAGTTGTGAGGGCATAGACCCCATGTGTACTGGTGAGAATGTTAGTTATAGAAGCATTACAACGAACCGGTCGGACAGAGTAAAGGCCGAGATGACCGCTGCAAGAAAAAGCAAAAATCAGGACTTCGTTATGAAATCTAGAAGTGTTGTACTCGTATTACTTATTAATTTATGGGTTTTGCTTTATCAGAGCATTTGCGAACGCACATATTATCAAATGGGAAATAAAATCATTTTTGCCTGAAAGCGAATTTAACAAAAATGTGTTCACATTCTTTGCCTGTTTTGCACGCTGGGCTACACTCTGCTGACGCTGTCGTACCTCACCATTGGGTGACCCTCCGGACATCTTCTTTTATGTTTTTGCTTGACGACAAGACTGCTTGAATTTGTTTGTCCTTCGTCGAACACGAAGGACTCAAAAGGATGGTCGAGAGAGTTACGCAGCTCTGTATTACTTGCCTAGATACTCGGCATGAGTTTTCATCAACATTGGCACGCTACAAATTCGAAGCCAACTGTGCACAAAGCATCACACCAATCTCACTGCACATTGGCAATATTCTTGTAAGCTTTTGTGACGAGATTACATTTCGTCTTTACCATCGAGCTGTACTTGCAAGCATGCACAAAAGCCAAATTAATTTAAGACTTATTGGTCACTGTAGACAATTGATCCGCTGTCATCTCAGCAAATTTTCTATGTAATGCATTTTTGCAAGGGTACATTTGATAAAAGTGTCTCCAAGACACGAAACTAAAGCGGCATTGTCATGACGTAGTAGTTTTTGCTCTATTTAAATACAATTGTCAGCTTATTTGCTTCTGCGCACTTGTCTTGCGAGATTACGTGTAGCTTTCTCGCAAAGCTGCCTTACCTCGACTGTGAGCTCATCGACCAACTCTGCCTCCTATCATCTTTAAAGGTGTCTTCATCATCTTCAGAGGTGTCTTCAGCGCTCTACCAATAATGCCTCGATGCTGGATTAGTTCAGATTTTGAAGGAGGATACCCAGTAGATGTCTGTCAGCTCGGCTTTTCGTGAAGCGTATGTCTTGGAAATGACGCTGCGAAAGAGTAAAGCTGAAACCCAAAAAATTGGGCTAGGAGCTTTGCAGAATGAAAGCGATCTTGATTATCAAAACCGGGTTTCTTGTTGAGTTCGTTATACCTAGACCGTCATTTGTAAGCCTTCGTCGACAAGTCGATAAAGCATAAGGAAATTTGATTTATGTTCGATGCTCTGTTATAGTGCTTTAGTGGGCTCGTAGGTCAGACTTATCACCAGAAGCATAATTTAAGTAATTTATAATCCCAACTCCTTCGTTGGTACAGTGGCCGTGTGTAGTGCGCAATAGAATGCGGTTTGCAGCTTGACTCTCATTTACAAGACACTCTCGAACAAATGAGTCCTTATGCGCAAATACAGCCGTACATAAATCTGCGCTGGATAATTAAAGGGTTTGCAACAGGGTCAATTTCTAACCGTTGTTATCTTGCTTCATTTATCGTTGATGCTGTAAATCAAATTTTGAAGCGCCAAACATATAACTCTCTGGTACGTATGCTACGCACGAACGAAAATTCGGAAACCCAGAAAATCCACTTGATCGGGTTAGAATTGTAAGTGACATATCTCTCTTCAAAAAAATTTGTTGGCATATAAAAAGCTACTTTCATATGCACATTTTAAAAGCGCTTCTATCTCTGTGTTAAAAGGATGCATTTCCATCTATTTGGTTATCACTTATCTACTCGAATTGAAATCATCACTACAAGACCAAGCTTAGATCCATTGTCTAAGTCTAAGCCGATAACTTACGCTGCTCCAGCGATCAAGTCTCGACGTTGTGTCCCAGATTGTGCTCGCATAATGGCACGCGTGACAAAATTGACCTAATATCAATGCCTCCAAGGCGCTACCTTTTTAATTTATGAGAACCAATCCTGTGGTTCGATTGGTTAGTCGCTCGACTTAAGACCGGGAATTACCTAATCCGACATAAGATACAATTTAAGGTAGCCGGAGGTAGGTCACGAAAGTGGAGAAATCGTCACACCCAAAAGTGTGACTCCCCTATTAATTCGTATCCGATTCTGTGTGTAAGAGTTTAAAGGATTGGATTTTGTGTGATGAGATGTACGGGGTCGCCCTCAAATGGAGCGGATAGCTACCGGCATGCCGAGCTAGGTTTCGGGAGCTTAAACTTTTCATGTATGCGGAGATGAACATATTTTGCAAAGCGGTTTCCCTCCAAAGAAGAGCCCTTCGCTGGACATAAAGATTCAGCCAGTGCGCCAATACACGATGATAATAAAATGACTTAGACACTGATAACAAAAAATTATCTATCTTTTAGGAAAGAAAATGACCCATGACGCTTATCGACCAGCGTAGGCGTCTCGGTATGGAAGGGAAGTCTAACACACTCACACTTACTGAAGGCAACGCTCAGCTATTTACTAATTTATACTATGAAAATAGTATGGTAGACGGCACGATACGCATGGTCCTGCAGCAACCGCTGAT
The DNA here is from genome assembly GCA_001695595.3 of Plasmopara viticola. Classification (NCBI taxonomy): domain Eukaryota; phylum Oomycota; class Peronosporomycetes; order Peronosporales; family Peronosporaceae; genus Plasmopara; species Plasmopara viticola. The sequence continues at coordinate 716,225 of MBPM02000018.1, forward strand.
ACTCTGCTTGAAGTGTAAAGAGTACTAATATCAAAGCTGTAAGAAGCCTGCACGACCAATGGTCAGCTAAATTGCGTGTCCTCAGATTTGAAGAAGAGATTTACTTATCTGCATTGGCGTACAGGTACTAAGAAAGCATTTTTGGGCGCAATAGGTTCTTGCTATGAAGAGAAATCAGACTATGGTCATACGAGTTTGGCCTTTGAAGCAAATAATTGCGGTTTTGTCAAATTTCCAAACGAACTACCGCATAAAACCTGATTACTTCTGACAAAGAAGCAGTGTGAGCATTAATTTCATACAAAAAGTGAGAACAAATGGTTCGAGAGAGTAAGACCTTAATTTACGCCATATTTTTACAAAAAGTGAAATACAAATGGTTCGAGAGAGTAAGACGTTAATTTTCGCCAAGTCTATCCGTAAGGCAGCAATAATATTTAGCTGAACTTGAGAAACCTTCCGGCACAAACGTCGATTTAGATAGAATTTTAGCAGCACTGTGGGGTACACAATGTACAATACGCACGACTTAGATAGAAAAATATGAGCGAGGTAGTGACGCGTTTCCAATTGCTATCACCGCTCCGAGCTGCTTGATTGCAAAGCCTCAGAGGCAGGAAAAGAGCTTCCAACGCTCAATCCATCTAATAGACAAGTGATTAAGCTTTACAAGCTTATACACTAGTAGCATATCACTTATCACCACGATAAGTGATATGCTACTAGTGTATAAGCACGGAACGACAGCCGTAGTAAGCCACGTTGTCTATTTGCAGACTGTGCCTAGGTGTGTGCACATAAACGCACGATTGTTTGACGCAAAAGAAGTCTCACAAATCTTAATAGCAGTATTGATCTCTTAAACGCGGCAATGCCATCAATAAGTGTGTTACAAAGAGAAACCCTTGTAATTTAATTGCACTCCTTTATATTGAGACTAAGCACTCCTCGAGTTCATACGGTGCAAAATTTTATTTGGAGCCATCTACAAATCAGACAGCACTGTCGTAACCTGAGTCGCATACCATATATCTGACAACGAACTTAAGGAGCCTAACAGCCCCGAACAAAAACATTTTTCGAGTCAACCACCTTTCATGTCGACCACATCAGATGCATCGTCGGCGTTTAAACATCTGACGCACAATTTGAGTTGACAGTGCCCAACTGTCTAGTGAATGTACGCCATGCCGTCGGTAGATAATTTGACTGCTACACACATGCGCGTCGGTCATCTTCTGTTCAGAACGAGTAAGACCAAGTCCTATGGTCAACCACAACCGCACCATCAGCATTAGAGTATAGATAGTGTGTAATTTGAAAATTACGTCCAAGTTCAGCTCGTGAGCCTGAGGGTAGTACTATCAGTCCATCAATTTAAAAATCCTCGGACGTTACCATGTATACGCTTACTGTGCAGACCACATACCCTGTACCTGCTTCTTAATTATGCGCTAGTACTAGATTAATCAAAGCCCATAACCAAAACCTCGATGAGGCTAAAAGGTACGTGGTCAATTACAGCAAAATGATTCATGCTTCTTTTAATCTGCGAACAAACCATGAGCTCGTACCCGGTGAATTAGCTGTGTCCAACAGGCTACGTTGACTATCATTAGTGCTTAAAGCATTGGAATCTCAGCTTTTACGATTGTTAGATATAGGCACGCGTAGCTCCAGAAAACTTTCCGCAGGTACTTTTTGCGCAGAATATTGTGTTCGTTTGGCGACTCGACTTGGTACCGGCTTTGCAAATCGTACCGGTATTTAAGTCTTCTTGGAATATATAGAAACTGGGTTAAATTATACTCTCTGCCACACTTTTCAACAGCTTTAGCGAAGTCGATGCTGGAGTAAAGTAATACCTCGGGTACGAATCTGCTCAATACTAGCGCACTGTTGTCCTGCAACATTTAGTCTGCCGCATTGTTCCGCGTAAGCACTGCTTCCACAATTGCCACCGGGGCCCTCAAAACGAGCTCATCTCGTAGCCCCAGTGTTCCCCGTCAAAGCGGCAAAAAACATAGTCCTTTTGTAGAATACACTTACTATGATCGAAAGCATCTAAAAGGCCATTAAAGTCAAATCTCGCTTAAAGGGTCCCAAACTTTTCTGCTCTTTTGGCGTCAAGACGTTTCCTCCACTTTAAATAGTATTAGGTCTAACCCTGGCGACGGCGTCGTGCGAGAATGCGCTTCACGGGATAAGAGCGCTCACCCTTTCTACAGAGAAAGTCTTAAGAGGACGTTTACTTGGCATTAGAAGGGGCACTAAGTGCCCTTCACACGATATTACTCACGAAGAATGTTTGGTGAACACATCTAAAACTGATGCAGACGACCTTGACAGTCTTTGCCAAGGTATGCCTTAATTTAAGCAGCTTGTGATCTCCAGGTTTTGCCCGAAGGGTTCTCGAATTTTCAAGTGAGCAGTCGCATTGCTCCATGAGTTGCTTGACTGGCAATATTGCATTACTCGTGCCCCGAATCAGTTTTTGCTTAGCTGTTCGGCTGACGAGTCGTGGTAATGCTTGTGTATGTTTTAGTCCACAAAACGGAAGTCATCATCCACGCCAATCGACCTTGGGGGTCCATTGTTCGCAAAAGACACGACCGAGAAGCAGTACTACTGATTTGATACCGTCGATCATGTTCGGCCTAGTCACTTGACGATCCAATTTGCTTAATAGGTTTAAAAAAGTGGGTTCCGTGCGCAAAACCCATACTAATGAATTTATTGCAGTGCAATGGCAGCAACAAGCTTGCCAACGGCCCAAATGTATTGGCAAGGTATTGACTGGATGGTATCCTTTACACGCACGCAAATGTGCAGAATCACTTAATTCTTCTGGGTTCATATAAAGTTATACATCCTCATGCGACCGAGATGACAACCAAGCGGTTCATCGCGAGCCTCAAATATCTGGTATCCTTCTTGTGATAGACCAAGTGTCACCTTTATTAGTGCAATAGGGCAGCAGACCCTTTTACTAAGAGCCGATCCGCTCCCGGGTTCAATTTTGCCGATAATATATTGTCCGAGTCGATGAACTTATTGCTTTTTACAGCTTTCAAAAGGGCTGCGCATATATCGTATCACACGTGCGTGCCACGAGTTACATTCAATGCAGATAAAATCCCATTGTAACACGAACTTGCATATGATTTGGGTGTTACGACGACGCATCAGCTAAAACACTCTACTTTTCTGTGCCAACGGTTCCTAGAAAAACTTATATTAGCAGCATATTTCTCCTGTACTTCACCTAAGATTTTCACCCCACAAAAGCGTAAGACCACCTAGCAATTTTCTGCAAGAAAAGAAGCGACTGAGTCAGTAAATAGTAGTAAGGTATACGCTCTTCTTATCACAAGTGGCTTGGAGCTTAGCAGGCGAGCTTTGAACTTGCTTCGGCTCAAGTAGTTCTGCTTCATGTACAGGATATCTGATCACTCGATCTCGTCCTTTGGCGTCTGTTCGTGGCATTGCAGTGTCGATGACTAAGTCTGACCCATCACAGAGACTTTACAAGGCTCTTTAAGCTATCGTGGATTGTTTTGCCAGCACAAGCCGAAAATCCACTTACCGAATATGTGACAGGACGATCTTGTCTTTAGGCGTATACTCTACCAACTAAGTTATAGGCCCTTAAATCCTGCCAGTATTATCGCCAATAAAGAATTAGGTTTGTCTGTTACCGACATATTTACCTTTAAAATAAAATTTGTGTGCTGCGTAATAATCACTAAGAGTCGCCGAAATCTTTCTGATGAGTCTGCTGACCTTAAAAGACTCTCCGTATTGCGTTGAAAACAAAAAGACTGTGCAGTGGCGCCGACGTTTACTCTGACGTCCCTCAAAGCGCACCGCTCATTCGAAACCCACTTAGCGGAAAAGTGCCGCACTACATGCATTGGAAGGAACGAGTCACAAATGCCTCGCTTAAACCCCATGACTGTGTCCGAAGTGCCAGAGGACTCGAAATTTTCCTGTTGCAAAAACAAATTTGTCGATGTTTGCATTGAGTCAAGTGGCTCTCATGACCTGCACCGTTTAATTAAGGTAGTCTAATAATAGTCTTTGGAGCCAACTGATCTCCTTAAGAGCCTAAGAACGAAAATACTTTCAATTGTCTAAGTGAACGCTTGTAATGGTCATACAATTGCTCGCCTTTGAGAAGGTGCAACATTTGACTGCACATGGGTGTGTAATCAAGCAAATAGTCTTGACAGGCACTTTAGAGTCTTAGCCATATAGAGCATACCGCTGAGCGTGCTTATCTCCGTGAATACTACTTTTGACTCCCTTGATCAGAGGGTGATAGTACAGGTGCCGTTGCTCTATTTAAGAAAACATAAACTAGTTGCCACCTTTTGTTCTGCTTTGAACACATAGAGTCAATGAAGAGCGTAAAAATTACGATGTCATGCTTTGCGTTTTTAACCAGAAAGGGGACAACGATTTCAAACACGTTCTTAGCAGGTAACATTTTTTTTTGCTTAAATTCACAGGTGGGTAACATAGCGCCCTCAACTCCGGGTAATGAAACCTCGCAAGTGGGTAACACAGGTTCGCAAAACCCAATATTTACACATTTGGGTAGCAAAAGGCACCAAAAAATAGGATGATCGCTTTACAAGAAGAGAACGGGTATGCAATGCGAAATCTATTCCTTAGTATCGTAAACGACAAAAAGAAATTCCACAATACATATTCTAGCACTTGTCGTTGTGTAACGGCATACGTGCTCAAACTGTATGATCAGAGTTTTCAGAGTTTTCAAAAAATGAAGAGCTCGAAGCAACTGAGGCTTTAATTTTAGCGCTTAAGCTATCTTAGTGGTGATGATTCAGAAGATGTGACTAATAAGCACATTCTGCAATCTCTGTCTTAAATCACAACATACGTAGCGCTTCAATTTGAATGTATTCAAGATCCGGTATTGTTATTAAAAGCGAAGTTTTCCAATGTGGTGCCCGGACAATTTATATCAAGACTAACACCAATTTACAGAATAAGGCACGGAATTCACATTTGCCGAATCGAAGTATTATGTCACCATGCAATGCCCACTATAGAGAGCAAGGTGTGGGTTTATTAGTACGTCTACCTTTGTGGAGATGTCAGTACCGTCGGTATCTCCCAGGCTATGTACGCGCGACAGGGGTGAGATAACAGCTCACAAAAAGTCTTTGTGCGCGGGATTTGACCGTTGTCGTCTACGACCTTTTTCCGCTACTTGATCTAAGGCTCGTGCATTCATAAATGTGATCAAATCATATTCGTCCATGTCAAAGACGAGTTATAACTTTGCGCTGACGAAGTATTTAAACCTCTCAGTCAAATGCATTTTGTCCCAAGGAACGGCTGGTACTGTTTTATCAGTCAGTAGAAGTGAAACCTCTTATTTACCGTTGCTATCTTGTGAAGCATCGTTCAGCTTATTAAAATCATCAGCTGGTACATCGCAATTTTTTTAGAAAAGCCATATGCAGGGAGAGCTCTGTAGTAGTTGGAAATTCTAAACACTTAGCTGAATAGGAGATGAAAGTTTTGGAGCTTTACTTGACGTGGCTTTGACCGAGTCAAGAAATTTAAACCCAAACAATTGAAGAAAGTCAAGTGTGCACTAGTTGGTAAAATGCAACGTGAATATATGTTAAAGGTCCTTAGTTTGCAACTACATGCCACCTCTAAGCCAATGATTTATTTAAGCCAAACAGTACGACTTACCATCTGGGCGCAATCATCTTCCCTACCGATACGCAATCGCTGGTCGAGGCGTTTCTTCGCCTGCATCTTCGACAGCGCTCCCACTCGACTCGACAGCCTTTTGTGCTTGAATGCCTAGCATGCTCCGAAGCTTGCAGAATTGCGTAGCTGGAATAGACTTCGTCATGAGGTCGGCCAGCATATCTCGAGTTGGACAGTACTCGAGCATCACTTGGCCATCTTCCACCTTTTTGCGTATTAAAGTGATAGCCTTGCCGATGTGTTTGGTGCGCTTGTGGAATTCGAGATTCTTAGCCAGCACAATGGAACCTTGGTTGTCTTCGTAGATCTTGATCGCTTGACTACTTGATAATTCACCAAGCTCGCACAAGAAAGTTTTCAGCCAAGTCGCCTCTTGAGCTGCTTCCGTCAAAACCTTGTACTCTGCTTCTGTTGAAGAAAGTGCAACTGTCCGTTGTTTCTTGCTTCTCTAGCTGACGCAACCTCCACTCATCATGAACGTATAGCCGCTTGTGCTTCGTCGAGTTTCCAAATTGCCTGCCCAATCTGCATCTGAACAGCCTCGACGTCCTTTGTTGGTCTTGAGCTTGAATCATGATGCCATGCGTCTTTGTTCCTTGCACGTATCTGAAGACCCTTTTGAGTGCCTGCCAGTGAGTTGGACATGGGTCCGAAGCAAATTGGCTGAGTACTCCCACTGAGGCTGCTAGGTCCGACCGAGTCCCAACCATCAAGTACATGAGGCAACCAACGGCATATAGCTTCACCCCAATACGCTTTTGGCAGATTAGCATGCTCCAGCATGAACCGTCCACATACAGCAAGTGTACAATTCATGCGTTCTGCGACTCCATTCAGTTATGGCGTGTATGGTGGCGTAAACTTCCGTATAATGCCACGCTCTGCACAAAACTTTGCCATTGCTCCAGAATTGTACTCGCCACCAATATCAAAACAAAGTGATTTAACGCGCATGTTGGTTTGGTTTTCGGCCATCGCAACGAAAGCAGCAAACTTGTCGGCCACCTCGGACTTGTTTCGTAACAAGTACAACGCACACTAATGCGACTTCTCGTCGATAAGAGTAGCAAAATAGCGCTTGCCACTGAATGTCGCCGTTTGCATGGGTCCACACACATTGCTGTGAACAACTTCAAGAAGTTTCTTTGCCCGATAAGGTGAAGACTTCATGAAGCTTACTCGCGTCTGTTTGCCAAGAGCGCATCCTTTGCACAGCTCCCACTTGTTAACAGACTTCAGGTCAATACCCGTTCCACAGCCTTTTGAATAAAATTGTGGAAAGACCACCGTGACCAATGTCACCTAGTCGAAGCTGCCAAAGTTACGACGTGGTGTCCCCATGGCATCCCAACGAGCTAGTCAAATTGGCCTCGTCCACAATAATTGGCTTCATGCGTAGCTTAAACAGCCCCTTTTCCTTACAAGCGCCCAACTTTCAGCGAAGACCTTTTGCTTCAGCAAAGCAGCCGTCGGGCTTGAGCGTAACTAGATCAACATCCTTTGTAAAGCGTCCAACGGAGAATAAATTGCGCGGAAGTTTCGGAATGTGCCAAATCAAAGTGAGAACACCCTTCTTCATTCCGCGAGGCGTAAACATCGACATAACAATGTCACCCGTTCCCACAGCTTGAACCACGCCAACATCCGTGAGATGCACATCCACTGATCGATTCTCTTGTAGTTTTTCATGTACTCTTTCGAGTATGTCATGTGGTGAGTGGGCCCCGAGTCAACTAGCCACACACAGCTCGACTTGGTGGAATAGGCAGCTCCACCAACCGAAAAAGATAGTCGCCAGAGTCATCATCGTTACTCTGCGCGACGCTAGAACGCTGCGGTCGCTGTCGCTCGGCATTGTCGCGAATTCGAGCCGAGCACTTGGCAATCCAAGCCCATGCTCTCCACAATAGTGGCAATTACTGCTAGCGTTTATTGACGCCTGTCGTCTTTCGCGTTGCCATTGTCTGTCATCGCAAATGCTTGACCTTGGCCGTGCGCGGCTCCATCGACGCCGCCACCTTTCTCTTTGCGCTTCAAGTCTTCGTGTAGCAGCCGAGACGTGACGAGCTCCCACGAAGTAGAGTCGGCTCTTGACTCGAGTGCCGTGATAAGAAACGCGTACGACTTGCTAAGACTTGCCAAAAGCGTAACCACCAAGTCGTCCTCGCGAACCGGAGCACCCACAGCGTCGAGCTGCTCCGCGAGCGTCTTAGTCTTGTTAATGTGCGCGAGCACATCTTCCCCTACATCCATCTTGGCCGCGAAAAAGCGACGACGAAGAAAGAGCTTATTCGCAAGGCTATTCTTCTCGAAGTGTCCCTTAAGCTGCGACCATGCATCGTGTGCCCAGTCGCCGAACGAACCAACGGCAGCTGCGAGTCCTCCATCGCAAGACAGATGATCGCGAGCGCCTTCCTCGACTTGCGCTTGAGCGTGTTCTGGTCCAGCGCAGTAGTCGGGTGTTCCAGCTTGACCTTCCCGCTCACCACTTCCCACAAGTCACGCTCCTCCAGCACCATCTGCATCTTAAACTTCCACGTGTGAAAGTACATTCCATCGAACTTGGTAATGCGGTTGGTGGTGGAGGCAAGGGCGAAGTCGGTGTCGGAGTTTGGGAAGACGGAGCTTGGGCTCATAATCTGAAGAGAGTCAAGTGTGCACTAGTTGGTAAATGCAAAGTGAATATATTTTAACGGTCCTTAGTTCGCAACTACATGCTACCTCTAAGCCAATCAGAACGACTTACCATCCGGGCGCAATCATCTTTCCGTCCCAAAGTTGATCTTTTGCCCATCTTGAATCGGCTCCTCCAAGCAGTCATCAACTGATTGCAGATACCGGTACTTGCCGATACGCAGTCGCAGGTCGAGGCGTTTCTTCGCCAGCATCTTCGACAACAACAACAAATGCCGATTTTTCTCTGTTGTTCCAATCGATTGCAGATTAAAATAGCCTTTGACTGTTTGACTGATCACTAGATAAGAGCCTTAATTGAAATACTTTACATCGTTTTATATTGTTAGCAGCTACAAGTACGATGTGACCAGCAAGTAGTGTCTTTCTTTCGGATCAATGTTTTTGCGACAAGAGTGATAGCATCCGCGACGCTTCTGGGTTTTTGCACGACAATGTCAAGATGGACAGCAGCTGTATCTGAATCTTGCAGCATTGCAATGGATACACTACTTGACTTGCCTAACGTATCACAGCTAGAAGCAACGTAGCGTGGCGATCTTTTCCGGCAAATCGTTCTATGCATTCGCATAAAGTGCATCGATTTGTGCAGGTCCGCTTGGGAATGTATTACGTCTCAGATATTAGCCTTCTCCGGCTCTCAAGCTTTCGAAGATGGGGAATCTCAATATTCGCTCAGATACGTTATAAGCGCCGACACCAAATTTCTAGATAGAGGCACTTCCATCTTTTAAAATATGTGGATCTTCAAGCTGTGTATTTACAGGCTCAACCTATGGCTATTCCTACCACGTGCAACGACGGAAAATACACTTCTGCACAACTCCGCTCTTTTGTGGTAAACAAAATTGTTGTGGAGCGGCTCACAATGTATTCAGGGCAGTCCGTTGAAGTACGTCGTTCTTCTTTATCGTCTTTATTGTCCCCATATGTAGTCGTAAGTGGTTCTCTTGCTATAATTGGCTCGCCTTTCGCATCTGGGGGTAATTTTAAACAGGAAATGCCACAATCATATACGTAGTGTATTGTAAAAACCCCAAATATAGAGTCACTCAAAAGTTCTTACACCTCATATATTTATACATGCATGCCGCTCAAGATCTTAGTCGAATACTAAATTTAAAGGGAACTACCATTATTATTTCTTCTGTAAGCGTGCTATGTACTTTTGGATACGCTTTCACTACCGGTACTATAAATTTAGAGAATTTATTCCGCCATGTATCATATCTAATGTGCAATCAGTCCAAGTTGCCCCCTTGTAAAGGCACTAATGCTACGATGAAAAAAATTGATGGAAGTGCAGTCAATTTCGCTCGAGTGGTCCGCCCTGCTGCTACCTGCGCTCCTCTCCTCTACAAACTTCTCTCTATAGTTGGCCCACGGACCATCGCACTTACCGTTTCCCAGCCGTTATTCACTTGAGCTTCAACCCTCACCAGTTTACACAGGTTCACTTCCTGGTATTTTAAATTTATAACCTTTCACAAGGTTCTCGCCATCCGTTCTACCAAAACTCACCGAGTGCGCACTTTATCACTTCCCGCAAAGCTTCGAGATGGCGTCGCTGGAGAGTCTCTGGTCGCCGTCCTCGGCGTCGTTCACCGCCATCTCGTCCCCCTCGACGTCGTCGTCCACCTCGTCGTCTGCGCCATTCTCTCCTGCGTCGATTCCACCGCCTCTGAATTCGCCACTCGCTGTTAAAGCGATGCCATCGAGTGCCGACGGCGGCGTCAACCTCCCGTCGCCAGGTGGGCCCGACTCGATGGATTACAAGACCGTGACGTTCACTGTCCCACCCCGTCAATTAGACCGACGGGGCAGTCGTGAAATGAATCGCCCGCTCTTTAGCGAGCGCCAGCGCTTTACTCCGACCGCCGACAAGCTCGTGCTCGTCATGGTCGGCTTGCCCGCGCGTGGCAAGTCGTTTATTGCCAAGAAATTATGGAAATATTTCTGTTGGAAAGGCCTCAAGTGTCGAGTGTTTAACGTCGGTCAATTGCGACGGGCGACGAGCTTGGGCAAGAAGCAAGATCACTCGTTCTTTGACCCCAACAATGTGCAAGCCAAGGAAGCGCGCGAGAACCTCGCACTGGAAGCCCTTCAGCACGTTCAGCGTTGGTTTTGTGGGGAGAACGGGGACAAAGGAGGCGACGTGGCCGTGTTTGACGCCACCAACACGACGAAAAGCCGACGGAAAGTCCTGACCGAGACGTTTCGTGCGTTTGCCGAAGCCCACAAGACGAGTGTCCACGTGGTCTTTATCGAGAGCATTTGTACCAGTGAAGCCGTGATCCATGCGAATGTCAAGCAAAAGATTGAATGCAGTCCCGATTATCGCAGCATGCCCGAGGAAGAAGCGTTTGCCGACTTGAAACAACGGTTGAAAAACTATGAAACGGCCTACGAAGCGCTCGAAGATGCCGAAGGGTGTAGTTATATCAAATTGTTTGACATGCAGTCGAAAGTGCATGCCAAGGGCATTTACGGCCACGTGGCCAAGTCCATTTTGCCCTACATGATGAGTTTTCACATCGGGCATCGCCCCATTTGGCTCGTTCGAGCCGGTCATTGCAACGAAGTGCGACGGGATTTTCGAGCGATCATCAAAGATCCCTGCGTGGCCCCGCGGGCGGCTCACTTGAGTCCCCTTGGCGTTGACTTTGCCTACCGATTGGGGGAATTTGTCAAGCAGCGGACGATTGTTTGGATGGAGAATGAAAGCATGACGTTGGAAGACGATCCGACCGAGTGCCTTGTCATGACGTCGACGCTGCCGCGAGCTGTTCAGACGGCGGGGTTTTTACCGTACAACAAGCAATGTACGTTTCGTGGGCATTGTATCAAGTAGGTGGATGGATGCGTGGATTCTAATGTGTGTGTCTGTGTTGGTAGTGCAAATGGCGACGCTGAATCCATTGGACAAAGGGGAATGCTATGGCATGACCATGGATCAGATGAAGGAACAGATGCCGGACGCATTTGCCGCATACGAAAAGGATCCGTGGCGCACGCGCTTTCCGGGTGGCGAGTCGTACCAAGATTTGATGCTGCGGCTTGAGCCAGTCCTCATTGACATTGAGCAGCACACGGGCCCCGTTCTCGTGGTCTCGCACATTTCCACGTTGCAAGTGCTGTACTCGTACTTTTTAGGCGCTCCGATCGAAAGCTGTCCAAACCTTGAGATTCCATTCCATTCAGTGCTTGAACTCGTGCCGAATCAGGACGATTGGACCAAGACTGTATTTAATATGCGTGCATGAAGTGTGCACGCGTCTTTGTTTTGCTAAAAGAATGTGTTTTTTTCTTTTACTTGACAGCCTTGTTCTGCTCTTTGTTGCATCACTTATACCTTGTTCAGGTTGCTTCGTCGTCTTCGTCCAAGTGGCTTGTGCCTTGAAGAAGGATTTCAAAGTCACGACCGTGTTGGAGTTGAAAGCGATAGCGACTTTGATACTGCCGGTCACTTTGACGTGGGCGAAAGTCGACACGAATCTCGAATGGTGCGGAAACAAGCGGGGGCGTAGTGCTTGTGTCGTGGTGCACTCGCTCGGCCATTGAGTCGGTGCCACGGAGATATCCTTCTGCCGATTCGAGCGACGTCGTCGGTCCACGGACTTCACCTGCAAGCTGTGAGAATATAAAGACTTCAGGCTCATCAGTCAAGTGTGCATGATAACGGCGCGTCTCTTCTTGCTGAGCGCGTGAAAGAGGCTTGGGTTTTGGTACATGATGAATGGCAAAGTAAGCAGGGACAATTGTCGGGTTGGCCAGACGCAAGATAATGGATTGAATTGCAGTGACGTGACATCGTTTGAAGGTATAGACTGATGGAGACACGAGCAAGGCAGGGTATAGCACCACTGCAGTCAGTCGAATCGTTTGAATGGATGAGGTGGAAAAGAGAATACGCAGGTCGCCGTCGACTTGAGAGTGTAGAGCCTCAGTTTGGGGCTGGAGAACCTTGGACGGTAAAGAAGTTGATGTAAGAGACGCGGGTGGTTGAAATTGAAGCTCAAGACGCACGGACAGTTGCGGTGGTAGTTGAAACAGGCAGGACTCGCTTTGAGCTGAGGAACGGCGATGGGCTGCGGGAAGATGAGATGTCGATAGTGGATGTCGTGGCGCCAACGAGTCGGCGTTTGCGACGGCAAATGGACCATTGCACTCGACTCGGAACGTCAAGTTTGTTCCCATTCGGTTTTGTAAAACAACCTCACGGCAATGGAATGGATGCGGTGGTTTCGTTGGAGACAGGAGAGTCGACCATGTCGTGAACTTGATGTGATACGGAGCAAGCAGTTGGGGGGAAGGCAGGAGCGAGTTGGCTATGCTTGCACTAGTTGAAGCAATCAAAGAAGGTTGCAGCAGTTCTCGCGGCTTGTCGATATACAGCTCAGGTTCGATCGTGTCAGCTGAAAGAAGCACACGGAGACACTTTGGACTGTAAGAAGAAGCACGAGTCTTGCCGATCCTTGGCTGTGGCTTCCGATCAAGTGTGGACGCACGTACGGCAGCAAATGCTTTTCCAACTGCCAATGTACGACTCTTGTTCTTTTGCTTCGTACGAGTCTTTAAATCGTCCTCGTATCGAGGATCGACTGAAGAATTGACACTGGCTAACGTTACTGAAGACTTGGTACCGGAGTCAACGTGGCGATTGTCTTCGACGTGAGATTCATACCAATGCGCATCAGCTAGTAACACAAGTCTTGTTGCTCCCACTTTGTTTGTCTGGGAATGAAACGTGACTCGAAATGGCATGGTACTAAACGCTGAGATCCATTCCAACTGTGGTTCCACTGTAAACGGACTCTCACTTGGACTATCGTGGTCACACGGAGTGATGCAAAGTCGGATCTTTGATCCAAAGTCCACGCGTAACGTGACCGACACGACTTGCTCTTCGCATCCACTTTCCACTACTTTCCACTTGACATGTGCTCGTTGCGGCCCACGGTTCATGACTTTCAAGACCTTTGTGACGGGCTTTGAACGTACACAGACAGCACCAAAGTGCAGAGTTGGCGAGTTTTCGCTCGTCTTAGACTTGTTGAAATACAAGCCGACACAGTTGCGCTCGAGTGTCAATGGACTTCCAATGATATTGACATGAGTGTCCAAGATGACAGGAAGTGCACCAGTTGCACGACTGACAATGGTATCGACATATGGCCCAGGCATGTTGCTCACACAAGAGACTTGAACGAGGGCTTGGTCCCATGGAGGAACTGACACGTGTGCGGGGGACACGATGAAAGCTACACCACGATTGAATCGCAACAGTTGACGCAGTTGATCTTGTTCAGCTCGTTGGCGACAATAAGCACGTCCAGTCTCGGATTGGTACCGATGCTCATAGTCTTGCGCGTCCGAAAGGCGAGTCATGGGCTTGTGCGCAGACGTCGTGAACGTGCTTGCCAATTGATGCTTCTCGACTACCGCTGCTGGATACTTTGAGGCTTCAAAAGCTACCAACGCGTCAATGCCACTATAGTTTTGAATCAGTAGAGTTATCACACGCGTTTCACCGAGTGGTACACTGTCTCCGAATGCAAGTTGCGGTACGTTGCTTGATGGATTGATGTCTGGTTCCAAGGCACACTGAGCGAGTGAAATTCCTCGCTCGAGAGCAATCTCCTTTGGGGCTTTTGGCAACTCAAAAGCAGATGAAGAAGCTGCCACGCCGTTGTCTGAATGCAAAGGCGTTTGAACCAATTTGTACGACAGCACAAGACCCTTGTGATGACTTGTCACTTCAAACCCCAACGGACCCGGCAGTCCACGGACACTACACGCAAGGAGGGTGGTATATTGACCCAATTGACGGGGGGTGTAGCTCAAAGTGACGACAAGTCGTTCTTTCGAGTGAAGGAGGCCTTGCGTTGGTGCGAACGTGACGGTGGAAGCTTGAGATGCACCTTCCGGTTCTACAAATTTAAAGGCCGTTTCAAGGTTGGAAGCATTGATGAGCTCAAACGTTTGGTGCCTCTCGACTCCCAAGTAACTTGTTCCTATCGCCAAGTGCCTAGTTGAGAGAAAGACGTCTGGACATTGAATCTCAGCACGACTTGAGACGGTCGCCTGTGTGCTTTGAAAGCCATTGAAAGTCCGTTCCAAGGCCGTTTGACAGCGAAAATGACCGCGAAAGCGTTCGGGAAGGGCTCCTGCCGCGCAAGTAGCTGTAACTATGCACGACTCGCCGGGGGCGAGGATACCAGCTTCAGGGGCAAACGTGATAGTGGCTCGTGGTTGGGCATCTTTTAAAGTAAACAAGGTACGCGCCGTCTCGTTGCCAGAGTTTGACGAAGTGGCTGAACGTCGAGAGAGGATCGAGTCTCTTGAGTTCGATCGTCGAAGCTTTGGACTGAGAGGCGATTGGGCTGGCAGCGTCACTTCAGACTCGATGTCGGAGATCGATCCTGTAACGTGGATGACTTTCCACGGGGTCGGTCGACTTTGTGATGGATTTCGGATCGCCATCAGCGACTCGGCACTCGCTCCAACTACCACTAGCCCGAAATCTACTTCTCGAGTAACTATCTCGACTTCTGCCTTAGCAATGCGACCTTCGAGAAGCAGCCACCGCTCATACTGTGGCGTCTTCAAGTTGCTATCGTCGGTTGAAGACACGAGTCGACAAGGGACGCTAAGTGAGAATGAACCTGTACAGAACGGTGTGAATGCCACGTCAATACGTTGTTGGCCGAAAGACTCTAGCTCTCCTTCAAGTGGCGAGAGAATAAGATCAAAGGATGGTGCTTGATCACTTGGTACCAACGGTGGTAGCGAAGAACCATTCGTAGCTACGGGCCGTTGCCGTGTCCGTGCAAGATCCCAGCAGAAGGCGACGCGTGCATCACAGTCATTTGTTACCACGACTGACGATGCGTATTGTTTTTTAAGGTGTAGTACGTGAACGGGTGGAGGCTCAGACCCTTGAATGGCATCGCTTTCAGTTGGCTTCCACGAGGCAATGAGTGTTGGAGTGATTGTGAAGCTGCCAGGTGTGCCACATCCATAAAGTTGGATCGAGAATGCTGGGATGGCATCTTGTAGTTCAACAAGAGCAGGTTTTGTTTGAGTGGCTGTGTGCAACAGCGCTTTTAATTGCTCGCTCTGATGAGGTCCCGGCATACTACACGCTGGAATCCCGTTGATCATTAACGTTGCCTGGCACGCATAAGGACGTGCTTCAGTCGGTGCAAATTCGAGCGTAAACTCTTTCGACGATGACGAGGCAAAGATTCCACTCGCTGGAGTGATACAGAACGAAGGTGTCCACTTGGATGCAAGTGACGAGCCACTTCCTTCATTCTTTTCATCATTGTCGATCAACTGGAGTTGCCACGAATAATTGACAACCACAGGCGTAGCATTGGTCATGACAAGTGTTTGTCGCGCGCTGGCATTCACTACCACTTTATCTGAGAAATATAAGCGGTCGAGACGATCTTTTTCAAGAGGCTTTAGAGCAATCGGCTTTTGATTTACTTGCGTGGCTGCAATATCGACCTCACAGCCTCGACCGACTACTTGAAATACTTGTACGAGACAGTTATTGTAGATCAACACAAAGCGCTCTTGCTGGTCTCCAATTGCATACGGAGTGTAGACAAGCTCCAGATCGATACTTTGCCCTTTTTCCAGTGTGAAGGCACTGGGTGTCAAGGAGAACGGACCGATGTCCAGTGACGATTCGAGTGTGGATTCTCGTTCGAGATTTTGAACCGCTAAATGTGCTTGAGAATTGAGATTGTTGGGATCGTTGAAATGAGAATAGGCTGATTCGGTAAGGAGCCAACATTGGGTATTGCCTCCAAGGTTCTTGCATTGAATGAAAGTCACGGAACGTCCACCTACCAGAGTGTGTTGCGCCTGCACGACAAGAGGCAACGTTAGCTTGGGACGCTCGCGACTTGCTACGAGTGGAACAACTAACGTTCCCGAGCCAGCAGCTCCTTGTTTGGTTTCATACTGCACTGTCAAAGTGTCGTGGTAGTCGGCACGAGAGTCTGGTGTAAATCGAAGTCGGATTTCAATGTGCATGCCCGGTGCGACCAGATTTCGATCCATGGGGAACGTGACGCTAATTAATGAGAAGTGCATTGTACCAGGTGGAAGAATCCGCGCCGATCGGGACAAAGCGCTGGTATTGCGAACGTACACGGTCTGTTCATACGACTCCCCTCCGTCGTACGAAGTGAATCGAATTGGAGGCTTTGGAGCAATGGCAAAGCACGTTGTGCCACTCGAAACGCTCTCTGAAAGACGATTTGCTGTCCTTGTTGTGCCGATTTTGCTCCCGTCTCGTCGTGTATATCGCGGGTTTCGCTGAAAGGCCAGTTTCGTTTCCATCCGTGTCAGAATTGCATGATTTGCCTCTTTTTCAACGATTTTCATCGTCTGAGGTTGCTTTTTGACTCGATCGAGACGCTCAAGTGAATTTGTCGCCGCACTTGCTGTGCGTTGCACTGCATGAGCACGTTTGACTTCGGTAATGTCATGTTGATGGTGCGTACGAATCGCGTCCGTGCGTATCGTTGACGCCCTGGTCGTGTGGAGATACCCTGCCATTTCTTGCTTGTTTGCGTCTGGTTGCCATGGCATTTGCTTGCCACTGCCACCACTCTTCTTCCGTCTCTGCTCGTACTCGACCATGAACGTCTTTGCGTGTAGCAAGGCCGGCGCCAACTCGCCACAATCCACTCCATGTTCTTGAGCCATCTGAACTTCGTGCTCATTGAGCCTTAAATGGGTCGGTCCTACCGGAAGGTGTGTCTTGATATCTAATCCTTGTGCGCTCACTTCCTGGGCAATCCGAGCATCAATGTCAGCTGCTTCTTGTCGCCTTGTTTCAATCAAGTGCAGCAAAGACTTTGCTTGCTCGTCTTTGTTCGCTAACTCTTGTGCAATTGCATCTTTCCGAGCTTGAGCAAGAGCGACAAAGGGACTCTCGTCGACCACCTGCTTGCTCTCATCGTCTTTGCTTGCAGCCTCCTCTCGTCCCTCTAACAAGTCATGACCTGGTTCTGACTCCATTGAAGCATTGACTTTCAAGTTCAAAGCTTCTGGATCCTTGTAAAATGGATGAAATGCCCGTCGAATGACGTGCGCGACGGCTCCAACGGCCACGGAATCGACCTCCTCGTGCTTCTGGTGCGTGCTAAAGCTTTCAAAGGCTTGAGTAGTTGCTTGCAGTGAAGCCATGCCATTCGCAACATCGAGGTCGAGCGATTTTGCTCCTTGATTCGTTGTGTATGAGCTCGTACTCGCAGCTTCGGTTGGAGACGTTCCTGTCATGGCAGGACTGTGTCGGTTGTAGATACAATTTTTAGTACTGCTACTACTACTGTGCAACTTACTTTTAGTATTGCTTTAATACATATACCACCCCCTTGTTACATAATACGTTCAATTTGACTCTGAAAGGATTACAGATATACTCAGGAGCATACTATAATAAAGAGTGTTGTAGATTAAGTCTTGCTTAGGTGTCATTCGCGTAAAATGTACAAAAGACAATCTTAATTGTGGATAGAGAAAATAAACGTGCTATCTGTTTCATAGGCAGTTTATAATCTTGCCGAATGGACATTGGGCGAAGCAGCATTTGCTGCTGTGGCTGTGCCAAACATGACCACAGAATTTGCACTAGTTACAAAGGGGATGTAATGGGTAGACAATTGTATGGACTGAGGGCTCTGAGAGGTGCTGGTAGAAGTAGTGCTCTCAAAACTTGAGATACACCGGTCATTAATGAGAACAGGGTATCTTTCTGGTGAGGATCAAATTTAGTGTGATAGAGTGCCAAATTATGGAGTTTAAGACTCTTGGGGGCTTGACATCCCGCCATCTACAAAATTTAACGATGTGAAACGTTGGATTTGAACTGGGTTATAGAAACTCTTTTTATATCCCACTAGACTCCGGTAATTCGAAAAATATTGCGAAGTATCAACAGCGATCGAAGTTGCCTAAAAGAGGTGATTGATGCTTTATGAGAAAGCAGAAAGTAATAATAGCTCTCTGGTTGACTGATGGGGATAGCGACAGAACAAATCATTAACGTACAAACCAGTATGAGCCTGGGTGTCGAGGCTTTTAGTGGGGCAGCGGCTTACACACCAAGCACGATATTCCACCGAAAAGGGCTTTGGTGAGTTACATTGCCACCGTTGCTGTGCGTAAGGCCTTTTCAGAAAGAGGACTGGGCAGCTGCGTGTCGATTAAATACGGGAGAAGTGATATATTCGCGAAAGTAGACGTGAACACCTTTTCTAAAGAGAGGGTCGGGAATTTACCAAATGTAGAGTTGGTGGTGACTAGCTCATGCTAATGATGCGCTAAGCAGTGCACAGACACGAGAATATGTCGCGAAACACCATGTCCGGGTACACCATGAGCTTGAACTAGATTTGAATTTCTGACTGCTATAAAAAATGATATACGAAGGTAACCTTCGTGGCAGCCATTGCTTCAATAGGATGCTATGGGATTGACCATTGATGCCGCAAGTTCTGCCAAACGCCTCGGCGATGTTTTATTGCCTGAATATACAGCTGCTTCGATTTCTACGGGCTTTTGATTAAACGGTCTTGGGTGATGTATTCGTCTATAGCTGCTCTGAGTATAATTTGTCGACGCTCAAGACCAATGATTAGTGTGGGCCGAAAGATTTTACGCCAACAATGTAAATGCGTCTTTGCGGCAAGCTGGGTAAAATGTCAAACAACACCTGTCATGCTATCGGTTAATATGCTCGGAAACGAAATCTTTTGTGCTGAAGAAGTGAGAGCCATTCAGACATGTTACTGTTTTCTCGCACGGTAAATGCTAAGCGAATAGAGTGAGGGTAAAGAGTGTGCGTTCAGTTTCCAGTGATTAGGAAAGCGTGAAGAGGAGCTTATTAAAGCGCTTCCTCGCAGAAATGGTCGGTCGGAACTACAATCAACCTCGTTGTGTAATGACCATCGCTTATATGACGTTAAATCTGACAATTTAGTAACGAGAGGCTGCTATCGTAGCTAACACGCCTTGCTATTGGTAAATAATAATTATTCTATCAACATGGAAAAATAATCTTGTCATTTATCATACTTTTCACATATTTTAATTTAAGCGTCGGGCAGGTTTGAATCCTTCTTTTGCACAAGAATTTTGCAATGAAGGCAGCTGTGATCTCACCAGCATCTTCAATTTGGTGGAAATTCGGAGCACTGTCAGGTGCCAGCGGCGTGCTAATCGGTATGGCCATAGTAGAAATATAACCACGCGATTGTTTGCGTACGTGTTTGATTGATGCATGTGAGATTATCCATAGGGGCTTTCGGAGCGCATGGTCTTAAGAAATACGTAAAAGATCCACGCATGTTAAAGAGCTGGGAAACAGCAGCGCAATACCAGCTCATACACTCGGTGGTGCTCTTGGCCACGCCAATGAGTCGCCGACCAAGTCTTGCGGGAGGCCTCATTACCGCGGGCACGTTGCTCTTCTCAGGCTCGTTATATGCCATGGTGCTTACGGAACAGAAGAAACTCGGCATGATTACGGTGCGTCGTATCTTTCAAAATGTCCGATGTATATTCATTCTAATTGGTGATACAGCCATTTGGGGGCATTGCATTGGTTGCAGGGTGGCTGGCACTGGTGCTGTAGGAGGGATACAAATTATTAAGAAACTTTGCCTACGCGTATTGTCAATGCATCATCTACTAATTTAATAACGTCTCTTGGTAAAGATCGTGTGTCAATGGTCACTTGGTGACGTCTTGTAAGGTCGCCCAAGGAGTCTTTAATCCAACGGACGTCGTTTTAGCAATCAATACCGTTATCATATTTGTATTCACCTTCTAGCTTCTTAAGCAGCAGAAAGAAGTTTCTGTTGCAGCTCAAGTTTCAGGGATGATAAAGTATGCGGTTAATGTGGTATTTACGGTGCTAGTCGTGACCCCTCTCATTGTGCAAGGCGCTTGCCCCAACAAGTGTTCTGGCCACGGCAAATGCGGTCTCAACGACGTCTGTCAATGCATGCAAAACTGGATCGGAGGGGATTGCTCGGGTCGACAGTGTCCGTACACGCGTGCGTGGCACGATACGGCTCAGCGTGACGACGATGCGCACTACTATGCCGAGTGTGGCAACCGTGGCACGTGTGACCGAGCAACTGGAGAGTGCAAATGTGACGATGGCTTCATTGGCAGTGGCTGTCGTCGGATGCGATGTCCGAATGACTGCAGTGGCCACGGAACGTGCGAATTTATCGAAGAACTGGCGTCCGATGCATTCCACAAGCAAATTGGCGGAGTCGCAAACCGAAAGTATACGCTGTGGGACCAAGAGAAGATCATGGGCTGTGTATGCGACGCCAACTATGAAGCGCACGATTGCTCCCGGCGCACATGTCCAAAAGGCGACGATCCGCTCACCCCGAACCAATACGATATGGTACAAGCGATCATTTTTGACAAACCAGGGGGTAATGGGTACTTGACGTACTTTGATCCATACGGAAACGCGTATACTACGGAAAAGATCACGTTTGGCGGATCGGGCTCGACATTTGACGACGCAACTACTTGTACAAACATTCAGAAAGCGCTTCGTCGGTTACCAAACAATGTACTGAATACAGTTAGCGTCGAAGCTGCAGGGAGGTTTTATGCGTTTACACGTTCGGATCCAACGGATTCGACGGGGTATGGCACGATCAATAAAATCATCAATACTGACGCTGCAGCGTACGGGTCTGGCGGGACCCAAATTAAGGGCGTTTGTGAAGTGATCTTTTCGTCAGAGCCCGGGTCGACTGGATACCAGTATTTACTTGGTTGTAATGTGGCTGCTCATAGTACAAATGGCCAGCATCCAGTGACTGATGGTGTCACTTCTGGTACATGCGTCGTAAAGGAGGTGTATCCAATAACATTGGGGACTACAGGCATGATTGCCGAAGATACGGCAGTGTACCGTCCGCTTACTGAACTCTCAGAGTGCTCGGGTCGAGGCACTTGTGACTATGACTCAGGAACGTGCGAGTGCTTTGCCGGCCACATGGGCTTGGCATGCCAAAAGCAGGAAGCGCTGGTGTAGAGCAGATTGGCAGCGCCGATAGCACTTTTCATTTAATGATTAGACGAAAGGGCTGATTTTTAACCTTTCGTACTTTGTGCGCTAAATAAGTGTCTTTCACTCGTCTTCTGTAACATCGCGCATTCCTCGCTCTGACACTAGGTGAAACTCATTTCGTGTCAGGAAGCTTCGGTATAGAACAAGTGATTTTCGACAGACCTTTAAAAGCGACGGAGTCGTGTTTAAAAGTGGCTGACTTGACCAGTCGAGCAATTCGACAGCTTGCCTGCAGCTCATAGCTTTAAAAACAACTTGCACTTTTCAAGAAACTTCGTCAAAAGCGTACCTCCCACCCAAAAACAATTCGACTCGCAATCGAATGAGTCCAGCCATCACCTTTTCCATAGCAATTACAAAGATCAGAGGTCGCATAACAAAATCCTATGTATCAACCCACCCAATGCTGGTCGTGTTTGCGAGACTTGACGATCCATGACGGACGACTTTGTAGTGATATGGTTGATGACCACGATCTTAAACCAACCCAAAACAATCATTCATGTATTCTACATGAGGCCCTGCAAAACTTACCGCAATGTTGAAATCAGTAGCCAAATTATGGAGATAGACAGCTACTTCGTCTAATGCGCGTAATCTTTGAGCGTAATCTTCAAAGCCGTGACGAAAGTGAAAAGCGATCGTATCGATGACCAGCAGTTTGCTCTGCAACAGGTGGTTCGGTCAAAGGTTAAGATAACGAATGCCTTCAATTTTTGTCGAACAAGGAAACCTCTGGCGTCTTCTGAAGATAAGTAGGTAGAGAGTGCAGCACTTCCATTTGCTCCACAAAATCGTGCACGCGATAGTAGGTTATTCCTCGCAATAAATCGTCTCGTGTCTACAGAAACGAGTTGTGTACGATCCCCAGCGTCACTTGATTAGAATTAAGTGTTTGCCAAGACAAAGTACCAATTTAAAAGAGGTAGTTTGGCAAAAATCCGCTAGAAAGTGCTCTGCCATGGACGCTACACGCTCAACGAGAAAACTTCCTTCACTATCTGTGCAACAGCATCAATCCAATCATTTATAATTGACACAAATATTTTGTCGCAACGATGTTCACGGACCAATAAATATAGCAGATGAAGGGTCTCCAGAGGCGTTGACCACGTACTGCGCAGCCAAACAAACATGAATCCTGCTTAATGTCAACCGCAAACGTAAGTCGAATCGCTTTGCAAACTATAACAGCGCGACCACTTGCCCGAACTGCGTTTTCCCAGACCCTGGACCACCACCTTTTTCGGCAAACAAATACCTTATCAGCTACTTCAACTCAGTTTTAAACATTTCACGTGTTGAATGACTGACAAATCTCCATAACTTCTCCCCGCTGTATGCCGCCACCCAACATTCCATCCAACCCAAGCAGCCTCGTTGGGATGGGCTTGTTCTTGGACACTTTCTAGCAAATAAAAACATCAGGCACCAAAGGTTTGCATGACAATCATCAAATGTCGTAGCTTCTTCATACCTGGAGCAACTCGAGGGCTGTATGGCCTACTGCTACCGACTTGCCTTCGGGTCGTGCAATCGCTAGCACTTCAATTGCATCGCTCACGTGAAGATTTGCCTCTGATGTAAAGTGCCATGAAAAATGAACTTGTGCACATTGAATTTGCTCACCACTACATTCTATTCACTAACCGTTAGCTAATTCGCGTGCCGAGACGTCTTTGAGGTCTTTCTGGTATCGAAACCCTGCGCGAAATAGCGCAGCTGAACACATTTCAAACACGCCGTGATCGTACATTAGCCGTCATGATTCAAGCAAGATTGTTCTACTCTTGGAGAAATCTCTAATATCTACCAGACCGAGAACTGACGGCGCCAGTCCGCACGCCGCTAACGACACATCCATGTTTCAAGGCGTTACCTTGTTTTTCATTGGCTAAAAATGTGTAGTTCATTGTTACTGGCAGAAATCACTGTAAGTGCGAATAATATCTCGTCCGGTCATTTCTGCCGCGCTCCTTGGTGTCATGACACTTATCCAGGGGCTTCAGGTGCTGCGCTCGATTGCAGCACGTCGCGCTTTGTTTCGTCGCTTCATCGTTGCTCCGCATGCTGCTGACAAGTTTGTTGTGGTACATCCAGAAGCATCTAATTGACCCCCTGACCGCGTGGCTTGTGACATTTTTGTAACACTCGGTTACCGATTTTTTGCGTGCAGGATTTCCCCCAAGAACACGAAGGACTTAACATTGAGTTTAATTGGTCACTTGCAGATGATGACGTAACACCACACGGTGACGCCTTTCGTAATCTTAGCTGGCCTAAGCTCGAAAAACTTGCCCAGCACGAGAAACCTGGTGAGCACATTCTAGTGCCACTAATGCAATAATTATTGTCCTGATCATCATTGGACCATTTTTATGTAATAGCTGGTACGAAAATTAGGATTGAGGAAGTTGACGTAAACGTTGTATTCAACGACTTCGAAGGCCTGTACGAAAAAGTGACGGAACACCTGTCTACCCCTCATCTGTACACACAAGACGGCGCTGTCGGCTCGTTCAAGGACGATCGCACGCGTGTACGCGTAATCTCGGACTCGCCATTGGTGGCATTGTTTGCTCAAAGTTTGTTGGTGCGTGTGCCCATTAAAGACCCGCACGCCGCTCGTCCAATCGTAATTTACGTAGCTACTGGTGGTGAATTTAAAGGCAAGGAGCCTCAAGCTCAACTACTCGTTGATAACAATGACGATGGAGCGACATTTGTTAAAGTTGTGATCACGGGTGCAGCTGATTTATCGACTGTGAAAGACGCAATCGGTCTTGCCAAGAAAAAGCTTCTCGATGTGGCCGAGTCTGAATCGTTAGCGATCCCAGCAGACGTTGTAGTTAAAGACAACAAGACGGCGCTTGTGTTCAATGCCACTGGCGCTGGACGCGCTGCAGCTATTAACAAGGGACTGCTCTACAGTGCTCACTTGAGCATTTGGAACTCCTCGGGTGTGACGTCATTTTTTGGTGGCGCGATTGTGGACACTGCTAGTAAAGTGTCGAAGAAACACGTCATGCCTTTGAAAGATGGTGTGGCTGTAAATGTGCCGTGCAACAATCTTGTGGAGCACCCAAAGGCAGCTTATTTCGTGGACAAGGCTGGCAATGGCGTGAAGCCCATTTCGACTGCCGAAGCCGCTGCGCTGTTGAAAAAGACGGATGCTGATGCGGATGAAGAAAAGTTTGAGGCATCGCTAAAAAAGTCCGACACAAAGTGCTTTATTGTATCTAGCGATGCCGAGGTTGAAGCAGCGCTAGCAAAGCTGTAAGTGGAATATGGATGGGGTAGCACAACAATGTTGATGTACGAAGGCCTTCATGGTGACTAAATTTCTTACAAGGCATCTATAAGGTGTGGCGGTTTGCTACTGACAATAGCGGCATCATGTTCAAATCTGTACAACTCTTTAATTGCCTGTTCTTATCGTATATTGATTAAGGAAGAAATTTACGTAATCTTACCGAAGTGTAACCAGATTTTACGTTAAAAAAGCAATCAACCACGACGATTAATCTATTACGACAAAGACAACCTTTACAATCACCTCCCTATTCTCGCACAATCTCCTCTGGGCAAACTTCTCTTCATGCTACAATCTTCATGGTGAGCGCATGTCACCTAAGTCAGTACGTATTATACGCGTAAAGCCATTTTTTTCATTTTGACACATCCATGTACTGCGATAACGAATTCAAGTGAAGTGCAACATCCAGTTTACAAATTTAATTTCGAGAATTTTTATTGACTTCTAAAGGTGCTTGTGCACAAAATTGCGTCTAAAATTGCGCCCGCGCCGTGAGCAGCAAGCATTATTTAGCTCATCCACCTATGCTCTGTCTACTTAGACAAGAAAAGATACAAAAAAGCATTCTATTAACAGCAGCGGGAAATGTGCATTCTCGCCTGGTGGTCCTTAACTTTGTCCACCTTGAGGCAATAAAATTGGTGAAGAGCGGGCACTCCGGTGATCACTAGCCTAGCTGCACGTCTGCTTAGGCTACACACATCCTCGTCAGGACTATTTCCAAAAGCCCTCATCGTCCGGAGGCAATCACCAGACTCACCGGCTATGCTAAAATTTTAATCTTTTAAAAAAACAGAGTTTATGGTATCAGGCACGAGACCGGATCAAAAATGTCTTTGGTGATGTGGTCACTAATAGTGGACCTTGAAGGGAGCGGGTAAATCAAAAACAACAATCCTTAATACATTCCTCGGTCATCAAATCCACAAACGCACTGGGGTATCAGGTATGTGACTTACTAACCATCGGATATGGACGCAAGTCGTTAGTTTGTGAGAAGCCCGATCCAATTTCTGACGGCGGGTCGGACTAGGTCCACCGGATGCGTATTAACTGGCCAATGCAAGCCATCGCGCCGACCCTTATGCTCATTTAGCTCAGGCGCCTCAAGGGATCTATAGGGATAACCCCTCGCGTTGTTTCTATAAAGATATGGTGATAAACTCATCATTGTTATGCGAGTGCAGTAAGCATCCTATCAAATCCACCCAAGCAATTCACTCGGCGTCGCAAATAAAAATCCTAGCATAATTATAGCCACAGCTCAGGGTAGAGACAAGTCTGGTTTCGACGAAGCTTCAGGGTGTTACAATTTAGGAATTCAACCAAACCGAACAATTTCTTAGACGTTAGTGAGCTTGCATGACAAATTGCATGTTTGGTGGGGTTTAGAACAACTCACTTCCGAAGTGTCTCGGTTTTGGCACGATGCCCCGCCAGAAGCTGTGAGCGTAAGTTTTTAGTGCGTGTACGGGCTCCCTCCTGCCATATTCCAAAGTGCAGTAGAAATTACTGCGCTGACGTACGAAGTGGTTGTTGCTTTCAAATCGAAAGCATATCGACCTAAGGGCTTCATGAAACCTTGTTGACGGTTGACATAAAACGATTTAAGCGAAGCGACCACGGCGATTCACGAAAAGCTCTTGACTCCTGTGAGAGCACTTTTACTTCACAATGCACTTCACATGAGAGTGCTGCTGGCCTAACAATCAAGAAGTGCTGGGGGAGACCGTTTCAATTTAATCTTTGCGTTTTTTGCGAGGAGTTATAGCTTCTGCGCGACTAAACGTGCGCGCTTGAGCTCGCTCTTGGATTGGCTCTAGCGTTCGGACTGCGTTTTTTTTAGATTGAACCTTCAAAAATGAAAGCCATTAGCTATACACTCGGATCGACCGCCGCGTGTCGCGAAGTCCCCAAAGTGTTTCAGAAATTAGCAAAAAGCTCCTAAATTGACCAGCCACTGAAAGCACACAGCCTCATGAACTCTCGGTCTTTTAGTCTTATCGGAACTACGGTGAAAAGTAGGAGCGCTGTTGGCTTCCGTGAGGCTGTGTGTACTCGTCATTTTAACAAAATTGAGCGAAGAGGCATAGCTTTAAAGCGGTAAAGAGGAAGGTGAGGTCTCATATGTAACCGGAGTCTTAACTTTGTATCGCGTCAATTAGATGCCCCATATGAAATGTCTCGTAGGTTGACATCGTCTCTGAAAAGTCGATAGAATACACTGTTGCCTCTATAGGGCCGTAGAAATTTCCAATTTGTAAACGCCGAACTTACACCCAAGCGGAAAGCTATGGCATTCACTTACATCGACTGTTTTAATAAAGGGTCCGCTACGTATATATTGGAATTATGTTTTTCACCTATCATTGATGGATACAATCGTATTACATGCTCTGCTAATCGCCTTTAGCCGACGCTTCGCGAAAAAAAAACTGATCTCATATTGAAGACTTGGGAGGTTAAGTTTAATCGAGATCTTTTTTCTCTTGTTACAAAAGCATTTGAGCTTTGATTTTTTCTCAAACGTTAGGGTGGCGCGGGCTTTTTAAGTAGACAAGTATTAAGATATTACACAAAAGGATCGCATAATTGGAAGAGCAAAAAATGACCAAACTTATCGACCCACGAATGTGGCATATAGTGCGCAATGCAATCTCTAGCGGGTGACTATTTTCTTTGACTTGTTGTCATTAAATTGTCTGCTATCGACGATTTATTTGTAGCTGCAAAGGCGATGCAGCGGCAAACAATGAATAACCATCGTGTCCGCAAAACCATGGTATCTGATAATCGAGCTCATGAAAAGCGTTGCTTTTTGCTTCTATACGGGCTTAAACTGCACACATCTTGCTTGGGCGAATGACTAACGTCGCTGCCATTAAATTGAGCAAGCCAACAACAAAGTTGGGCCCAAAAGCTTACCAGAAGTGGTTTTCTGTAAGAAAACTAACGTGTGAGCTGCAGGTTGACCGTCTGACAGGTCTCACAACGCCTCAACGCTTTACTACCTTGTTGTACGCGTAAATATATCCATGTAGCAAAAGTCCAAAGATAGCGCCTATTTTTACGTAAGGGATTGCGCATCATATGCCTTCAAAATGTATCAGGCCCAATGTCTTTATCAGTCGAAGCAAGGACACGGTCTGATCTGATGGATTTATCTTGCAGTAAAGCAAAGCGTGCTTAGCCATTGCGATGCAACTGCGATCCCTGTAAAGCGGTCAGCGACTAAAATTTGATAAATTTGACTGTGACGAGGAATTTTACTTGGATATTTAATTTTGTTCACATCTTTGATGCCTGACAAGTTTGTTTGCCATTAGAGCTTGCAATTCTACCAACGCATAATCTGACCTGCGCAATAGTGCATGGATTGCACTCGAAGAACTACCCCAATTGTATTTACTTAGTCAGCTTTCATATTAAAACGATACGCTTCATCTCGTCAGAATAAACACGCCAAAATAAAGATTTCT
Organism: Plasmopara viticola; assembly: GCA_001695595.3. Taxonomy (NCBI): domain Eukaryota; phylum Oomycota; class Peronosporomycetes; order Peronosporales; family Peronosporaceae; genus Plasmopara; species Plasmopara viticola. Next base: position 744,597 of record MBPM02000018.1, read on the forward strand.
TACGTATTTGCCTAGTCAGCAACTCAACATCGCGTCACAATAATTTGTCGCGTCAAAGATTGACAAGCACAATGAATTTGTCAGGCTTATTTTTGCAGAGTTCTATATCTTATGTATAATCACCACAATCTTTGTGACAAGAAAGGCGTCTTTACCGTCCCTTCCAGATATATAAGGCCTAAAAGATTACGCAAGACTTAGGGCCACTCGGAACTAAATTAGCGCGTACCTCATGGCAAGTAAACTTTCGTCATGAACGAGGTAGTTCCGCTTAGCAGCCAAAATTCAAGCAAGATAAATCACTTTTACCCGTCCTAACCGAGTTGCAGTATGGCTTAACCGATGGCATAGTTGCAAGTGCCGCAACCAGTGCAAACCGGTATCGTTCCATAGGGCAAAGCCAGAACAAATTTCTATTTGAGACTTTACTTGACGCCAATATATCATTGTGGTGCTGGCTTTTCAGCCACAACCCAATGTTTTATATAAGGCCGACAGAGGCTTTTGCAACACCAGCATAGCAAGCACTTAGTTTGTCCAGTATTTGCTAAGACTGAGCACTTTTTGGAATTGTTTGAGAGCGTGGGGTGGGCCAAGCCATGACATTGTGTAACCGAGAGCTTAATACTTCTCTACCACATATACACTTTTGTCAATGCTTGAGCAGAATCTGGTACACAAAAAATTGCTTAGGTGATTTGAATGAATTTTCGGAGCAAATTGGTTGTCTTCAAAACACCGAGGAGCGAATATTTCGTCAGAGTATACGTAAGCAAGACCTCGTAAAGGTCAAATCAACTGTGTCCTCAGATTACGTCACTGAGGAACTTGATGCATTTCCATAGCATACTTCAAGGCAAAGCAGCCACCATGAAGGATATGTAAACTTCTTCATTTGAATCTAATAGTAGCCATATAGAAGTATTTTGGAATGGGTAATTGTGCAGGTGCCGGAGCACTAATCCGCTTTTCTTATGCATGAAGTAGTCATCACTTTCCATACGATTTCCAGCACAGAAAGTCGGTGACAAGCGCGTAAGTTTCGATTCCCGACCTTTCTTTTGTAATTGATCGGACGAAGGCTTTTCCAAACCCGCATAGTCAACACTGAGCTTGTCCTCATCGTTGATTTGGGAAAATTCTAATCGAATTTCTTTAGAAACGTAGCATAGGCCAAGACAAGACTGATTTTACTTTCACGGATCCTGCTCTAGCCTTATGGCTGTTAAAATGCAGCCGAGAGCATGAATATATTTTACCGCAAAAACACATGTCGCGATGCTGTAATAACCTTTAATTTAAGTGATCTAAATGGGCCTTTGAAAACGATTTAAATACCTCATTGCTGCCATGGACATGTATATTTCCAAAATGCTACAACCGCATTTTAACCGAACGGTCAAACATCGCTGAAATGTTTGACAGCCCTAATGACATCACCAATTATTCATGTAGCATGCCGTACGAACCGCCGTATGGGGTGAATGGAACATTTTTATTTGAACATTATTAGCCAATAAATGGATAGTGTGTCGCTTGGCAGCCCTGAAGCCCATTGAGACTGTACGATTACATTTATAGGATGTTTTAAGAATGGAGAGCTTTCTTTTTAAGAAATTGAGAGGAGCGGTTAGCATTCTAATTTGCCTTCTTCATTGTTGCGGCCTGCATTTTAGCGTGTTAAGTATGCGGTAGATCCCCCAGTAGTCGCCTACCAGATTTAATGTGAAGCAGAGCATCCTTCCTCGAAATCAAATTATAATGCAGTAACGTACATCATGAAGCAGTCTTCACTTCTCACTTGGTAATCGAGCATAAAAGTCGGTGTTGAGTGCGGAAATTCCGACTTCTGCATCCGGTCTATATTTGCACATTTCAGCAAAAAAGGCATTAATGAACTCCCACTGTTCATGCGGTCTTGATCGTTGCTCGATAGCATAAGACTTCAAAAATCAATCTAACGCCTTACTTCTCTACCCGGTGGAAATTTTGATAGTACGTCTTTGTACATCACACCTGAGCGTTCATGTCTTATCCAATTTACCGAGGATTTTGGGATTTTTCAAGGCTTCTAGCAGAACGCAACGCACGCTTCCATGAAGCTGATTTATTCTGTATTTATCTGGAACAAGGACGCATTGATTATTAAGAGGAGTTCTTGTCATAACAAATGTCATCTCTGAGGTAATTCTAATTCAGCCGTAAACTTAATAGCTTTAATTTTTAAAGGCCCAGTTAATTTGACACCATTCTCAATGCAATCAATTGAAAACACCCGCTTTGGCACAAAGTTGAGTCAAATTGTCAATTTATAATGCAAAAAGGCCTTTCGTCAGTGGCGAAATCATTAGTGACAATCAAAGATCTATTTGACGTCGCATATTTACTTTTTACTTGCAAAGCTCTGTATCCACTCTTGACGCATCTTTGTTACCCATTTGTTATTACTGTGTCGTGCGAACCTACGTTACCAATTTGCAAATGCTGCTATTCGTAGTTAGAAACCCTAGGCTACTCAACTGCGATAATATAAAATTCACATTTAGAGCGCTTTTTGTGGTGCCCTCGGCAGTCGGCACTGCTAGCAAAATATGATTACTCTTCATCTTAAGACAGCGTCAGGTCCACCTTCGGGGAGTTATTAGTACCTTACACATCTTCCACATCAATCTTGGATGCACTCAGATTTTCTTTTTTTGAGCCGTACGCACATCGAGAAAGGGGACAGAAGTTTTTTTTAGAAATTTAGGCGGCTGACGCCTATGCCTTTGTCTCATCAGTCAAATCAGGACTCATGTGTTTCCACCTGAAATTAGGTCGTTCAAGTCCATTCCAATGACCAGTGATTGTTTTGCACTGTTTCATCTCTATACTTGGCCGCCGTGTCGTTTCCAACCTTAGGAGTATACAGAGACAATTGATTTATTAGTCAAGAGGATATTGGTGTATTTATGTTGCCCTTTCTGGGAGCGTCACCCTTTCCATTTTGGCTGACCGCAATCACCGCCGGCGTGAAACTATTGTGACGCGCATGAGTAAACTAAGACTTGAAATAGTATTTCAATCTTTCGAACATTTGCGAATACGACCATCAACTCGCCGCCACTGGCTCCTCCATTGAATGCTGTCAGGCTCTTTAATGGTAATTTACTATGTTGTGTATCAACGACATGCATAGTCCTGCAGTAGGTCGCCTGGTGTCCAGCGCTATCTTACTTTGATGGCACGGCTCTTGCCAGCAACTCTTCGAGCACTTAGGCGGGATGATGGCTCACATCTTTGACCATACTTGGGTCAGGCACAAATCACGTATCGAATCTGATGTATTCCGATAGTAACGTACTGATAGTGGACCTCGAATTCTTCCCTTACTTTTATGAACCATAAATTAACACCTTAGGCAAGAATACGCGAACTCCGGTGGAACCAAAAGTTCGCAGAAAAAAGGCCTATGCCTGATCGCTCCTCGAAGTGACACTTAGTGAAATAATGTCACGAGTAAAAGCCCATGTGTCGACCAGACATCAAAGCAATAGAGTGCGAAGGCCTTGTGCACCTAATATTCATGACTTAGGCTACATATACGGACATTTTTACACCAGCCTTATCGAAGCGTACGTTGGACATTGGCTCAATGATCTTGTAGGATCCCAAAAAAATTGGCATATATTTCATAATGAGATACTTAGATGTAATGCACGGTATTATACCAATGAATTTACACCGGCTAAAGCGATGAGGCTTGGGATTGATCTCGTGCAGCAGTATCTGCACAACAACCCATTAAATGAAACACGTGCTGCTTAGCAACATGTGTTGAAGAGTGCATTGAATACGGTAAGAAGCTGCTATCGAAATGAATGGAGTAGTCAAGTATATCTCTTAAGGCAGTCAATCTTTAAAGTGTTGCAAGGGCCATCCAGCTCTCCCGGCGATGCTTATTTGTCGTGTTACAATTATAACAGGCTTTCATTGAAACACACTTTGTTAAAACATTCGTCCATGGCCGCTTTGAAGGAGATTATTCGGACCAGAAAGTTTAAGCAGGCTAATGAAAGTTCTTAGCTGCTTTGCAAGCAGCCATGAGGTTCGAAAATACACCGATAAAGCTAAAACACTTTTGGCGTGGTCTTTGGTATCCTTTCAAAGGGATTGTGAAAGCCTTTAGGCTTAGCCAGCTGTGTGCACAAGTGCAGCGCTGGTGACTCGGGTATTGCAAAGCCTTTTTTTGATCTATTAATACCAAGATGCGCATACAAAGCCTTTGCAAGACTTTAATTCCAGCGTCTTTGGACAGAATGAAGCGTTTTGTGGCGTTTGCGACGCTTCCGACAATGTCATCGGTTTCGCCTTATTCTAACCCGGGGATGAAGGACAGAGCGAGTCGTCTCGGTCCGATGCTTAATGTTGCCCAGCAAATCTACCTCGTATTTGCCAAATAGTTGCACGCCACAAGGAATTCTCAAGTTAAGTTTCAGGTGTGTCTTCTGATTTTTGCGATCTATTCAGACCAACGATGCCGGGATGAATATATAAATGTGAAAGTTGTATTGACATCCATCTTGTCATTTCTAAAAATAAACTACCGCCTTTTGCAAATACGCAATGCGCTTTTGTACCGGGAAGCTTTTTTATCTGGACCAAATCATCATCAATTAAGTTCGATGAAACAAAATGAATAACATTGTAGAGCATCGCAGAGATGTCAGAATTAAATTTAGCCCGTGGATGTCGATTGCAAATGCATAGATAGAGAAGACAGACGGCCCGCATCACGAGAGGGTAAGTCTAGCAATCAAGCTCGAGTCAGTTTACCGAAAGACAAAGACCTGAAGTACGATATACTTTTCATGACAAATGATATTCCGATTTGGACCGGAAAAGCGTCCCTCTAATTGAAAAAGTTACTTGGGCAATAGTTAGCAAATTGCAAAAGTGAATATATTTATAAGTGCTAACTTTCAGTAGTCATCAACTGATTGCAGGTACCGGTACTTACCGATATGTAGTTGCTGATCGAGGCTTCGATTCTCCAGCACTCTCACTCGACTCGTCAGCACTTGGCGACTTGATGCCCAACTTGTTCCAGAGATTTTGAAACTGCACAGCGCTGATTGGCTTGGTCATCATGTCGGCCATCATGTCTTTTGTTGAGCAATACTGCAGCACTACTAGGCCATCTTCTACCTTTTCACGAACAAAATGATAACGAATGTCGACGTGCTTGGTGCGCTTGTGAAATTCCGGGTTCTTGGCCAATGCAATGGAGCCTTGATTGTCCTCGTAAACTGTAACCGCTTCATCAGTTGTCAACTCACCCAATTCGCAGAAGAAAGCCATTAGCCATATAGCCTCTTGTGTTGCCTCCGACAACGCTATGTATTCAGCTTCAGTAGATGACAGCGCCACCGTACGCTGCTTCTTGCCTCTTCAGCTGATGCATCCGCCGTTCATCATAAACGCATAGCCGCTCGTGCTTCTTCTTGTTGCAATATCTTTAGCCCAATCTGCATCCTTGAAACCTCGAAGTCCATCAACGCAGCCCGGTTGGAATTCAATACCATGTGTCCTTGTCCCTTGAATGTACCTGAAGACCCGCTTGAGCGCTTGCCAATGGGTAGGACATGGATCTGCCGCAAATTGGCTGAGTACTCCCACTGCTGCCGCGAGGTCTGGTCGAGTATATACAATGAGATACATGATGCACCCTACTGCATTTCGATAGGGGACTCCAGCCATAGTCACGTCATGCTTACAATCGTCTTCACACACATTCTTTGTTAGCTTGAGGTCCGGATCTTGAGGTGTCTTGACCGGGTTACTGGCATCCATCTTAAAATTGTGCAAAATGTCACTTGCAAACTTTTTCTGTCGCATCGAAGTAGCTCCACTTGTCTTGTCTTGCTCAATTTCAATTCCGAGGAAAACTTGAGCTGGCCCATATCAGTCATCTCGAATCGATTACTTAATGCTTGCTTGGTATCTTGAAGAATCTTGACACTGCTGCTTGCGAGCACTAATTCATCAACGTAAAGAGCCACAAAGATCATGGCTTGGTCGTTTCGCATCAAGCAAATGCAGTGGTCTGACTCACACTTTTTAAACCCAAGCTTAAGCATGAACTCGTCGATGGTCTTGTTCCACATGCGAGGTGACTGTTTCAGGCCGTATAGTGACCGCTTGAGCTTGCAAACAAAATCCGGGTGCTCTTGATTCACAAAGCCGTCCGGTTGCTCCATGTATATGTCTTCATCAGACGGTCCGTTAAGGAACGCTGTCTTGACGTCCATTTGATACAGTGTAAGGCTGTATTTGGCAGCAAGACTAAGCAGGATCCGAATCGATGTAAACTTCGCCACCGGTGCAAACTTTTCATCATAGTCAATGCCGTACTTCTGTGAGAAGCCTTAAACAACAAGACGAGCCTTGAACCTTTCAACTTCCCCGTCTTGATTCTCTTTCACACGAAAAATCCATCTGCATCCAATCGCCTCGCGTCCTTTTGGCAATGGCACAATCTCCCAAGTTTAATTCTTATGCAGGGACTTTGACTCAGGGTCACAGGCTTCCTTCCACTTTACCGCGTCACTGGATCTTATAGCCGACTTGAATGAAGTCGTCATTTCTCCCACTGAATCCATGACGTAGGCCGCCTCAACATTGAAGCAGTCTTGTGCTGCTGCCGACATCCCTTTAAGTCCACGACCTTTGCTGAAGGTTGTATGCCGCTTAATTCTTGGAATTTCTGTTGCTTTCTCGAGCGATTCATTTCGTTGGTGACGTTTCCTACCCACCTCAATGTCAACATCGGAAGAAGTTGCCTCTTCTTCTTGTGATTCTCCATCAGTTTCTTCGACATCTTCGAAGACAGCCTCTTCATTGCAGTGATCACGCTTCCCAGTATCAAAAACCGTTTCCATAAACTTGGCATCGCGACTGACTAGCACACGACGAGTTTGTAGTTCCTTAAAACGATACGCTTTTTCATGCTCGAAATAACCGATAAAGCGGCAGCGTACCGACCTTGCATCAAGTTTGGTGCGTTGTTTTGGGAACCGTGACAAATGCGTGCCAACCAAACACCTTAAGGTTTGCCAGCAATGGATTTTTACCGGTCCGAATTCTTGTGAGGTAACTTATCGTGAGAAACAGCGCGTGTAGGACAACGATTTCGTAGGAATGCAGCGATCATTACTGCTTCGCCCCAGTAAACTTTGGTAAATAAGCGTGTTCCATCATGCACCTCGCGCACTCATCCAACCTTCGGTTCATGCGCTCAGCCACTCCATTCAGCTGTGGCGTTTACGGCGGAGTGAATTTTTGAGCGATTCCCCGGTCACTGCAAAACTTGGCCATTCTGTGCGATGTATATTCTCCACCATTGTCACTGCGAAGCGACTTTACTCGATATCCGGTCTGCGTTTCAGCAAGTGCGACATATTCAGCAACCTTGGTAGCAACTTCGGCTTTGTTGCGCAGCAAGTATACCATGCAAAAGTATGACTTGTCGTCAATAAATGTGACGAAATATCGCTTTCCACTAAAAGTAGGCGTCCGCATTGGGCCACAAACATCACTGTGGATGACCTCCAGCACTTGTTTCGCACGGTTAGGTGATGACTTGATGTAGCTTGTACGCGTTTGGTTGCCAAGCGAACATCCGTCACACGCCTCCCACTGCCTAACAGACGCAATGTCAATACCAGTTCCATAGTTTTTCTTAACAATGGCATCCAATCCACCGAAGCCAATGTGACCAAGTCGAAGGTTCCAGATGTACGAATTGGTGTCCCTATGGCATCCCATCGAAGTTGTCACATTCGCCGTCTCAGCTGGAATTGGTGTCATGCAGAGCTTGAACAAACCCTTTCCTTTGCGAGCACCAAGCTGCCATCGCAAACCTTTTGCATTTGCAAAGCAACCATCTCGCTCAAAGGTAATTGGTGCGACATCCTTCGTAAAACGGCCCACTGAAAACAAATTTCGCAGTAGTTTCGGAATGTGCCACACACTTGTAAGTACATTTTTCTTGATTTCACGTGGTGTTTGCATTGACATAACTATGTCACCCGTTCCAACCGCTTGAACAATACCGTCATCAGCAAGGCGTACATCCACCGGAGACATTACCTTGTAGTTGATCATATAGTCTTTCGAGCACTTCATATGCTGAGTTGCACCCGAGTCTACCAGCCAAACACTGCTTGACGTGGTAGCACTTGTGTCACCACCCACCGAAAATAGAAAGTCGCTAGAAACATCTTCAACTTGTGCGACATTCGCACGCTGTGGCCTTTGCCGCTCCGCATTATCACGAATTCGCGCGGGACACTTGGCTATCCAATGACCTTGTTCCCCGCAGTAAGGGCAAGATCCACTTGTCTTTGCCTGCACAAAACGTCCTTTGCGCTTGTTGTAATCATTAGCCATGAACGCTTGACCTTGGTTGTGCGCGGCTCCATCGATGCCGCCACCCTGTGCCTTGCGCTTCATGTCTTCGTGTAGTACCCGAGACGTCACGAGGTCCCACGTCAATGAATCAGCACGTGACTCTAGTGCCGTGATGAGAAATTGGTACGATTCACTCAAACTACTCAGAAGCGTGATAACCAAGTCGTCCTCGCTTACCGGAGCCCCGATCGCATCAAGCTACTCCGCTAATGTCTTTAACTTGCTAATGTGCTGAAGCACATCATTACCTTCATCCATTGTTGCTGTCAGGAAACGTCGACGAAGGAAGAGTCGATTGGCGAGGCTCTTCTTCTCGAAATGTCCTTCGAGCCTTGACCATGCATCATGCGCGTCAGTCGCAGAACGAACCAGTGGCAGCTGCGAATCTTCCATCGCGAGACAGATGATCGCAAGCGCCTTGCATGACTTCTTCTTATAGGTTCCTTGGTCCAGCGAAGTGACGCATTGCTCCAACTTAATCTCGCCACTTGCCACGTCCCACAGATCTTTCTCCTCCAACACTATCTGCATCTTGAATTTTCAGTTGTGGAAGTTGGTGCCGTCGAACTTGTTAATCCGGCTTGGCGTAGACGCGTCCATGGTGGCGAAGGCAGAGTTAGGGGGCGGGAAGGCAGAGTCGGCGGGGCTTGGGCTCATAACCAATTGAAAAATTTACTTGGGCACTAGTTAGCAAATTGCAAAAGTGAGTCGGCAAGTGATCACATGACTGGCTCATGCCGTCTCAATTTGCTGTCGGGCATCGTGTTGGAGTAGCCACGACCGAAGTGGGTTTGTCGGCCAAAAAAATTGCATTTACCAAACGGTTTGGTGGTGGATAGTTCTGCGAGCAGGAGTGGTTGTAACACCATGTCCAGTGAAAAGGTCATAGAAACTTAGTTACGTTCAGCTATGAAGCTCATCGAACGACCGAAAGGCGTAAATACGCATTATTCAACATATATCACAGCAAGAGAATGAAGTGGAAAAAGCTGTGCGGCACTTTAACCGTCTAATGATACGTGCTGTCGTTTCGACAATACAAGAGTCGCAACGAAGTGGCGTCAGACTAACAAACTGAAGCGTTATGACGCCTGTGACTTTCTAAATTGCGTCACAACCGTCAGAAAGTCGTAAAGTACCAATTGGTAGACTAAAAGGCTCAAGAACGAGCTCATGGCTCTACAAGTTTCTCATCTGGTGCTGCAGCGTTCCTTTATGGATTGAGTGGTGTCTTCGAAACGTTAATGCAAACTATTCTGAGATTTTCGTGAAGGACAAAAAGAAGTAGTAATTGGAGTGATAAAAGGCGTGAGATTCATGGCGTTGCGCTGCTTGTCGATTACGTCGCACCAAGTCATGCGAACCTTTTAACATAAAGGGTCGCCAAAAGCGTGGCAGTGTCTCTGACAAGCTTTTTATGGAGGCTTCGGGCATGGAAAATGAATTGAGGGACGCGGAACAGTCTAAAAGAGCTGCATGCGTACCGGTTGATTGGACCTATCAATAAACTCAAGCTTATGTTCTATGAGTGACACGAATATTTTCATTTGTCATTTATTGTGTCCGATGTCATGATTGGACGAGGGTACATCAAACGGCAACTAGAAATATTATGTCAAGTGCGTTTCGAATCGACATCTAACTATGGTAGATACCGTCTAGTGGTGGAATATAGAAGCTGTACTTAATGTTTTTCGAGAACATACAAGCTTGTGGGGATACTGCAATCAGCCAGGTCCTCTTGTGCAGAGGCAGATTCCACACTTTTACTTAACTGGTAAGACAGCATTGACTGGCAAGAAATCGAGTTACGGGTTCGCATTCATTTGAAAAGTGCTCGTGATTCATTTGCCGATCACGAGTTGACGAGTTCAGTGCCGGAAGTGTTTTAGTTTATATATTATTGACTCCTAAAAACCGAAATTCTGATCATTTTTTCAGATTTCACCATTATCAACTAAGTATGCTAAAATGCACGTATGGTAGAGCAAATTTCTGTCTAAAATTTTCTGGATCAGGTAGTCTGAAAACGATAGTACGAGGAAATTTGTATATCTGTTAAAAGTGTCAATGTAGAGCTGCTAAATATCTCAAATGGCGGACACTACCATGTTTACAATCCTTTGCATTACGTCGTACAATCTCACACTGCCATCAGACAGCAGAACCGGGCGACGGCGAAGCCATAGCTGAAGCGTGACTCCTCTTACTATCCGACATGTCGTCGATTTGGGGCATTCTGTATTCGCGGTCCCACTGCTCGGTACGAAATTTCTTTTCCATCTTGGCCATGACAACGGAAGCCAGGCAATTCCCCATCACATTTGTTAAGGTACGCATCATGTCCATGATCCAGTCCACACCCAGGATGAGAGCAACAGGCCACGACGGAATGTCGAATTGGTCGAGCGTCGAGGCGATGACGATGATGGAAGCAGATCGAACCCCGGCAACACCTTTGGAAGAGATCATGAGCATTAAAATCATCACAATCTGTTCCCCAATCGTTTTGGGCACCTCGGCCGCTTGAGCGCAGAAAATTGAAGCTAAGGACAAGTAGAGTGTCGAGCCGTCGAGGTTAAAAGAGTATCCGAAAGGAACGACAAAACTGGAGATTTCAGTGGCCACCCCATATTTCGCAAGAGCTTCAAAAACCTTGGGAAGAGCGGCTTCGGATGTGGCTGTCGTGTAGGCAATAATGAGTGGTTCTTGCATGGCCTTTAAAAACTCAAACGGGTTGATCTTAAACGCCAAGCAGACGGCGCCAAACACGAAAACGATGAATAAAAGGATAGTCACGTAGACGGTCGCAACGAGGGCCCCCAGGCTTGCCAACGACGACAACCCATTCGATCCGACCGCGTCAGCAATAGCAAAGCACACACCAAGAGGAGCTGTCCAGATCACAATGTCGACAAACTTGAACATCATTTCAAGCACAGCGCGGGCCAAGTCGAGGATCAAGTACTTGTGTTCGTCATTCAGCTGCGAAGTGGCCATTCCCGTGAGAACAGCCGCGACCAGAACCTGAAGCAACTCGGACGAACCTGAGCCACCCATCATTTCCCCCCACGTTTTCGGGGTCAAGTGGTCGATAAACTTTTCAAAAGTCATGCCTGAATTTGGCTCACTTTCGTAATCGTCTCCTTTGGTCAAGCCCACTTCGCCAGGCTTGACGACGTTGACAGCAACAAGTCCAATGACGAGGGCAATTGCGGCAATGATTTCAAAGTAAATGATGGACTTGAGTGCGAGACGCCCGAGCTGCTTCATATCCTTCTGATCGGCAATTCCAATCACCAGCGACGAGAAAACGAGCGGAAAGACGATGAATTGCACCGTACGGAGAAAAATGTTTTTCATTGGGGCCGCTTTTTCCGAGAAACTTGGAGCGAATTGGCCGAGTAGAATGCCGATGATCATGCTCGCGACTATCCAGAAGGTTAGCGACGTCAGTATCTTGCGCGTGCATGACTTCTTTGCAGCAACAGGTGACTCCATGTTTTGGTAATTGCCCGCCATTTTGTTCAGTGGGAGGGCCTGAGGATGCAAGTCAAAGAATGAGACCTTAATAAGAGAGGGCGAGTTCACAAAACCAGTCCAATAGCAAATCTCAAAGCATTGGGCGTCAGTATAGTGAATCAAGGTAATGTTCCCCAAGAATGTGCGTGGTCCAATCGCTGTGCTCCACAGAGTTTTGCTGTAAACTGGGCGCTACCTTAATAACACACAACCGTATCTCACGCTACTCCGAAAATGTCAGCTGTACGAAGTGTACCGAGTAGTTAGGTGTGTTTCCATTAGACTTGGAATGACACACGTGGAAACCTAAACAGGACGAACGAAAGGCACTGATGGAAGTGGCCAAGAAAGTAGCGTCCCTGGAGGCACTTCACGTTGGTCACATGTACAGAATCATGGCAACATCCGAGGGCACTTGTCACAGGAGAGGAGTCTCTTCGCAAAGAATGGGTCACAAAAGAAGAGCCCTTCCTATCATGACGTAACTGCGTCTGTTAAACGGAATTTAACAGTAATGCGGCGATTATACCCTTTTATCAGTATTTTAGTCTGGCTGCTAACACTAACGTCAACTGATCGTCTACCGGTACTGTATCATGCCGCTCCGAACGTGTGTTGTTGCGCCTCAATCTTTTCTACGAGTCTCGTTCTGGCTTTTTAACTTCATTCATAAACCTATCTTGATGGTTGTATTGTGACACTTACAGTCCTAGGTGACGTACTCTTTCTATCACATAGGTATGACATCGAAAGCCCACCGTATGTTAGAAATTCCCAGGTTTTGTACCCAAAAGATTGCGTGCACAGAAAGGAAAAAGTGACAGCGCAACGTCACGAACGCTGGGTTTGCCGTCGATGTCGAAATACACAAGGCCTTTGCAGCATTTATGTAACAATCTACGTAGTACAAATATTGTGATATATGGTGCACCCGTTTGAGATTTATACCGATTGACATACTGACTAAACATACATTCAAGTCGCGGTAGAGAATTAGGTCTCAAATCTTGGACTAAACGTAAGACCAAAAGACATATATTGTTTAAAATAGATAGAATTTGTACACCTCAAGTCCTAAGAGATCGAAAATACTGAAGGTTTTTTCTTAAAGATGGTAGCATTTTTTTCCTTTATTCAGCGATCCCATCACATATGGTAGCACTTGAAATAAATTTCAGTCAATCAACCTTCCTATCCCCTCGCACAGCCTTTAAAATTTCCTTTATACATTTGTCGAACGAGCAGAGCCGGTAGGCTTGCTAGCTGCTATGAGCTCGAGGAGGAGGCTGCTTTTGCAACCCTTCCGATTGGCAAGTGTCATAGCACTCGAATTTGAAATGCTATGAGGAATTAGACAGCATGGACTCCGATATATCGGTGGTAGCGCCCACCGTGAAGTCCACGCCGGTGAAACCAAAGATTGCACTTAGCATCGAAGGAAGACAAAGATTTTTCAGGAGTTTGGGAGGTGCTAAAGCGGCCTTGACCGCAGGGGATAAGGAATGTGTGGCATTCGGACTCTTTTTCCTGGAGATCACTTTCAAGGCTTGGCACTTCCCCATACAACCACTTTTTGTGCCCCAAGAATCGACAAAAAAGCCAAGAGCAATCCAATTTTGGCAAATTTTGAGATCAGGCGCCATCACATTCCTATATCAGAAAGAAGGATGGCTTTTCTCTTAAGTCGCCTCTTTAGAAGAATACAACATAGACCAAATTTCCCCTTCAAGGTGACATGAATAGGCTATTCCTCGTCTTTTAAGACTTATGCCTGTGGACCTGACAACTCTGAGGTATCCCATCAGTAAAAAGTGCTCCCGAAAAAGTAACATCCGCTATTTTGGATTGGATGAACTAAATACAAAGAGCTTTGACCGTTTCAAAAGGGAGGATTTTTGTGTTGCTTAAGAGCTTTAACACTTTCTTTTGCAGGTCGTGCCCTCACAGTCCAAGAAATTCTAGTCACTAGTAGAAGTGTGGCGCTCCTTTTGGATGAAATGAGTTCTCTTGACGGATTCGTGGACGATACAAGCCTCAGGCTGAGAGCTTGACAGCTTTTAAACTAGAACTCAATAAAATAAATAGGTGGTTTTCATGCGAACTTTTGAGGTTGTGCAAATTTTTTTGAGTCCTGGCAAACACTGGCGCTTCGAATAATATGGGCACCAACAAGTGGCTGAGGTCAACCAAAGCCGGCTGACTGAGATTACAAGACATAACCGCAGTGTCAATTTAGGCTCTCTTAAGTTGATTAGTGCAATGATGTCAGTCATCTCTGGATTGAAATAGACCTGAATGGGAAAATGAGGGTTTTGACAGTACGGAGTTAATTTTTGTCTTTAATTTGCATGAGTTAATACATCCTGCTCTTGGTCATGCCATGACTAGTAAGAAATACATTGACCTTTGATCGATCGTCGGGGCAACGTCATAAATTAAAGACATCCAATCGCAGTGGTCTTTGGTGAGCGATCATTTCACCCCGGTTGTGCGTACGGCTCCCTTGAAAGGAAGTCTGGACAACTCTTCGCCCAAAAAAAGTGTGGGAGGTCCGATATTATCATATCTCCCCGGAGGTAGACATGCTGGCAGCATTCGTTATCTAGGCCGCAAAAGACGTCGTTTTATGAAGCATACATTCACAGGCAAGTTGGATAGCGCCACACACAGCTTTGCAAACGGTTAATATCTTAACACAAAGAATAACATGGTAAAAAACTTCCGTAGATGGGTTGCATTTATCTCAAAAGCAAACTAGGTAAAACATTTTATCCCGACTATGCTTGGTAGTCTGTTAAAGTAACCAACTACCCAAAAAAACAAATTAATCTAAAAATGGATTGAAATTGATTGAAATTATCAAAATAACGTGGGTTTGAGCGCCCTTTTCACCTTACAAAAACGTTCATGGTGAAACTTCAACTTGCTTTAAAAGACAAGACATAAATAATTCAAATTGTTGAAAAAACGAGAAGAGCGCGGTTTTACTACACCATCAATCGCTGAGGATCATGACCGACTTAGCATTTGAGAAAGATACGTCACCCGCAACACTATTTGACGGTTCGGCTGGTCGTC
This sequence comes from Plasmopara viticola, assembly GCA_001695595.3. Classification (NCBI taxonomy): domain Eukaryota; phylum Oomycota; class Peronosporomycetes; order Peronosporales; family Peronosporaceae; genus Plasmopara; species Plasmopara viticola. The sequence continues at coordinate 759,648 of MBPM02000018.1, forward strand.
ATGTCCAGTGCTCTAAATTTTAGGTGCTGCTAGAGCTATCAAAGCTACTGAACCTCACAGAGGTCGGATTTACTGAAGTATACTAGATGCAAAATTTCAAAGGATATAAATTTCTCTTTTAAAATCTGTATAAAGATTCCTTTTAAGAGGAAGGTGTCATTAATCACTCTTATGGGCAGCGCACATTGCATATTGGCTATCAGATACTAAAAACACTCAAAGACCCGCAATACCCTTTGCTGCAGAAATAATGATCATCAAAGCTCCAACCAGAGTGAATAGGAGTAAACTTGTCATCAGATAATGGTGACTACCACGAAATCAGCGCTAAGTTTATTGATTGAAGAGACAAATGTGAGCATGGCACGGGAGCCGGTAGCCCCATAGTCGTCACCAGCTTTCTGCGTTTGGTAGCTTATTCTAGTTTAAAACGCTTATAGCTGCCATATGGACCTTTCTCGTTCATAACAAGAAATTATTTGCCATAAAGGACGCACTGAGGAAGATGTAAGGGGATTTTTTGGCTTGAGGACGGCAGAAAATACGTCCCACAAGCCCAATTATCCTTCGCAGAGTATGATTTTTGCTTGCAGTGTTTGCCGACGCAAATTCACGCAAGCCAGGACTTATGTGGGCCCATTATAGCATGCTTAGAAGGCTAATTGCCGACTAGATTATCGGACATATGAAATAAACGATTCTTAAGATTTTGGTACAATTCATTACCGCATGCTTTATATCAAAGCTTAGTGGACAACGTCCTGTTAGCGAGCAAATTTGCACCGTTACGAGCGGATAGATAATTTACCTCGCTGTAAAGTGGATCCGGCAGAGCCGTTAGTTAGAGCAAAAAATATATGAAGTACGATTTAGCTCTTAAAGCATACTGAGCGGTCATTTGGGCGAGAAAGACAGTATCTTGATCTCCGAACATATTGGTTGCTCTGGATGACTGAGCATTTGAGGACTTATGAGATCTGTTTGAGGGTCAGACTTGTGGCACAAATGTCGGGATCATGCCAATACCGGTAGACGGGTAGAAATTATAAGCCTCGACCTTGTCTTTTGCGATGCTGTCATGGATACTATACTTTATAGCAATGCATGGTCTTCTGGCGTCAATGGTGTTTTGCAAGGACCCGCAATTAATTGTTGCGTTTTGTAAAACTTTGTTTTGAGTGTTGAATACCTGCTTGCTGATACCAACAGCAAAGCGTCCACAGACAGATGACAAGCAGAATGCGCCATTCGTGTCCTTGACACCACACTGCGCAGTATGTGCGCTAAGGCTTACATTCATGAGCCAACAAGCTGTCAATGGTTGTCTTTGCTTAAAGCGATGCAGCATATCAACTTCTGAGCTTTTCACTTCTGTATTAGATGGAGTTAGACTCTTCTAAAGTTTGATACTTCGCAAAAGCATAAGATAAGTAATATAGAGTCTTGATTTTTTTAGGTCTTTACGCTGAGACAAGTGTTTTTACTCAAGCAACCACTTGACATTGTATGCTATTAGCAGAGCAGGGCCGACAATGTGATTGCTATCATCTCGCACGAAATTATTATCAGTCAATAAAACTAAAGTTATCCGGCAGATTCGAGTTTTGTAATCTCAGGATTTCTACTGTTTGCATATTGAGGTTTTTCCAAGAACAATTATCATATAAAATCAATATTTGCTTACATTTTCGTAGTGAATACATTCTCTAATTAAAAATCAGAACCAAAACACATTCCAATGTAGACAAAATTTCAGTCTGTTGCACACATTGGTTCCTTGAGCTCGTTCTGCTCTAGTCTATTGCACACTCCGAATTGTTAGCTCAGATTTCGCTTTCCTAAAATTGTGCACTATTCCACCTCTGCGCAAATTGTAGTAGAAAACGCGGTAGGACATTGTAAGCCAACGTGGGTAGGTCGTCTGGCTAATATCTTGCAAAGGTTAAAAGTGGGTTGAATTCATTTACTGTATCCGTCGTACGGGCAGTCCGCGCTGCAAATAAATGCTGGCTTCTATGGATCTCAGGAGACAACCGTTTACGCAGCCCTTCCCGTTATCAAGCAGGTGGGACGTATCACAGTGCTCGATCTCTAAGAGCAAGTTAATGCTCAAGTGCTCAATAAGCATTTGCGCCTATCAGGGGGTTCAAACCATTCAGACTTACGATTTCACCTTTAAGATCAAAGATCGAGGCATTCTCTTATGAATTAACATTTGAGTAATTGAAAAAAGTGTCAATGCTCTTTATTTATGAGGTGCGCATGGGCTCGCACTCTCCAATTTGACTCTTAGTCTCAGTTTTTGTTGTCCTGAAAGCGCATAAGGAGGCAGCTGCGAGCAACTTACCTTCCTTTTGACTGTAAAAGTCTGTCACTACTCGCTTTATCTTGAACCTTCACAATTTAAATAATATATTAATGAATTCGGGAGCTTGACGGTCTTTTCTACTTGGGCCCCACTCTTCAAACAGGACAAGCTCTCTGTGAGCTTGATGTATTAATGTTCACCCGACTTGTATATAACTCCTTAGAATGCGGGCAGCGACAATAAAAATGCAATTTATGTTACTCTCTAAAAGAAGTAATGTGTTCTGGATACTTTGCTAATTAAACGACAGAAAAGTGTTTGTTAGACCGCTAGCATGAGTCCGATTATATTAAGCTCAAACATTGCCAAGTAAGCAAAATCAAATGCTTTGGCTCTGGCAGACAAAATACATGTTTATTAATATTTTGATGGTGACAAAACCGACAAAGTCAATATTAGTCTCGCTTATGATGGCCGGAAGAAGGTGCTTTCTCTAAGTCAAAGAAAAGCTGAAACCAATTGCAAGGGGTGCTTAATCGAGGATCAACTAAGTCATTACTATTGATCTATATATGATAAACACCACGAAAACTAAGCCTATGAAAGCTTGACAGCTTTCAATAGAGCAAAAGGCAACGGCGTTTAGCTGCTTGAACACGAAGATTTTGCAAAACCATGTACATTTATAGTGCATCAAGAAATTTCGCGCACCAGTAAACGTATGCGACTGGCCGAGAAAGTCTGGCTGGTACCCTACATTACATTAGTTTTGGTGTGCTGAATAGTGTGACGGACTTTGGCGTTTTTATGGGTCAACACAGACCTGTTGGTAGAGTTCAAAAATTTGACAGCACGAGGACATTTTTTGGCTGGGACGAGGACAATCGTGAGAGTGCCATGACTAGGAAAGCATAAGCTCCGACTTGGCTGTCGGGGAAAGAACTAAGGTTTCGGCTAAATATTGCTGTGCGACTGGGCTTTGTTGAAATAAAAGTCTGAGGGATCGGCTCCTAAAGAAAGAAACATGAGCGGATATACTCTCGAGATGAGCACGGCCATTATGGAAGGTAAAGTAGTCGTAAGTCGTTTAATTAAAGCTTTTTGGAGGTGCAACGTGGACTGACTAGTAGCACCGGCTGATGAAGTCGCTTAGGACAGTGTTCTAAATGTAAACCGCATTTCGGTAACATCAACGGGTAATAGGCGATTAACATAGGCTATGGGTAGCACAACTAAAAGGCATATTAATGAGCACCACTCACCACGGGTCGAACGCAGGTAATTTGAGCTGGCCAGAATGGGCGACACAGGTATACAGGTGGAAAGCAAAAAACCAGCAAGAGCCGGTAAAATAACTTTTATAAAAGGTATTAGGCATGCGAAGCAGAATCTCTTTTCGGATCAGTAAAGTAAAACACAAAATAATTGAATAGTTAAGTGGCCGTCGTTTCACGGCAGATAAGTACCAATTAAAGTCACTACCAGAGGTGTCGGATTAGTGAGCTCTAAAAAATTGAAACTTTAAGGTTTATGACAGAATAATAAGCCAAAAAAGACCTCAGATGATGTATTTCAATTACAAAACTCCTCTTGACAATAAATATATATGTATATCCTCTGCTTTCGACAAATCTACCTAACTTTAAATTTTAACGCTTGCTTGGTCCAAAAGATCCTGAAGAATTCCCAAAAGTGATAGTTTCACGAAGATGGTCAACAATTACACTATTATCGGAAAGAGGATTGAAGCACAATATTAATAAATCTGCAAAAGCAAAGTGCTGTTCACCAGCCTAATGAAAGGGAAACGTATTCTAGTGGACAGAAGTTTTGGTGCTACCCCATTTTTCTGCCCATTAAGGACTGGATCTTTCGATAATTCGTCTAGGACGCGAGCTTCACATGCTCGACATCAAGGGTTGAGTCCCCCCCTCTGACATCATATTATTTTTAATTGACCAAAGTGTACTCTTGCTTCACTTTTCTTTGGTGCGCTGTCAAAATGTACCAGAGGCGGTCATCACCGACTTTATGTTCGATTAGAAAGCGGGAAGTGACGACTGCTTCATGCTTTGCGTTACTAACTTAATACCTTGATTACATACTGATTTTGGGAGTCGACAACAATAATTGCCGAATGAAAAAGCTGTATTCAAGGTTCGTACGTGCTGTTGAGTAATCAGTGATGTCGCAAGGACTGTCTAGCTTCTCAGCGACGTTTACAAAAAAATCATGAAATCTTAGCTCTGGCTTTGACAGACAAGATAAAGTCCTTTATATGCGTTTGCAGTTCTTTCGACTTTGCTGACCGATAGGGAGGAAACTGAGTCATCTTGCTGTTGGCCAGCAGCTAAGAGCTGCCGAGCGGATTAACCCCGTTCGTAGCGTACATAATACTGAACCATATGTGTGGAAGCCCTTACATCTGGTTCAGTATTCTTTTTAGTGAATTTAGGATCATATTGTATCATTTACTTACTGCGGGTAACAAAGCTTTCCAAGGAGGTAATATAGGTTAAGCAGGCTTAATTAATTCCATGACAATTATCATCAAGAGCGGCTACTATAGTCGTACAAAAAGAAAACGGGGTGCGTTAATGACTCAGTCTCTAAGGGTCACAAGCATCCCAAAACACTTATTAAGAGATTGTATTTTTTTAAAATAGAAAATATAATTTGTAATTATGAAATATCCGGTTTATTTCCGGACAATGAATATAATATTACTAATTCGAGCGTGTAAATTTTGAAACGATAAGGCATTGTGTTATATTATGAAGGCTGGATAAGCGATTAAAATTGGAAAAGCCCCTGGAGCCTTTGAAAGCAATGCCTCCACGAACAACCATACGGCGGAAGATAGAGTCTCTACCAAAATGTGTGCATTTCAAATATTTTGTTAACCTTATGATTTTTTTTTGAATTGGGAGACGCGAGCCGACGAAATAGAGTTTCAACATAGCATATGATCACCCCTTTGAGGCGCTAAGATGGTGTACGGCCACGGACCCGTCCTTTCTATCTATCTAGACATTGGAGACTCTGTATGATTAAAGGCTTAAAATTTACTTACAAATACAATTACATTTTTATTAAGACCATCTAATTTGCGCATCCCCAGGAACACAGATCGAGCTGTTTTAATGCCGTGAGACCCTTAAGCCCTCAAAAAGAACCATAATTCACTAAGATTTTTCCCTCGCACAAAGGCACAAATGAGCTATGACTCAACGAATCAACTTCTTTTGAAGCGTTTAAACGTCATAAGGCCGCATATCTGTCCTTTCAATCTTAGTGAGCATTTCCAATAGCGATAACGAACTTTTTTCGGAAGATTGCGTTCCAATTGGCTTTTCAGGCAAATAGCCGAGAGCAATTCGCCATTGTAGATGCGTATATTTTGTGACATCCAAAGCTACTCTTTTTAGTTTTTTTTGCCAGCTGCTACAGCGTGGATTCTGGATATTTATACAAGCAGAGCGTGCTAGCAGGGTAATGAGTGAGTCTTATGGGCTCTGATATCTTTGTGATCTATAAAGACCATGCAATCATTAAGACGGCGATAAATACGCTTCACTTAGCTCACGAAATGACAAAATAAATGTCATTCTTCTCGAAATGGGTTATTGGCGCTTAAAAAGCGCAAATGCAGCGGTCGAACAGTGACCGCTGCATTTAAAAAAGTGCTGTAAGATTTGTTGAAAGCCCGTTTGCTGAAGACAATAGCAAGAAATTGCAAACAGATGATAGTATGAATAGGGTCAATCGTGTGCTCGAAAGCGCACTGCGCAGTATGTGCGCTGGGGTGCCACATTTAGCCAACAAGCTGTCATTGATTGAGCTTGCTGTAAGCGACGCAGCTCACGCATATCCAGACTGACATCTCTCAGCTTAATGGCTTAAACACCCAATATTCTCGCTAACCTTTATAAAAACGATTGCTTCGTTCTTCGCTTAGGTTTTTATTTGAGATCAGTGTCTTTGCAGAAGCTATTTGTTGACTTTGCGAGAAGTTGACTAAGTGTAAGTAGCAGTCCTCCAGGTTGAACTTGAGATGAAAAGAAAGGTAAAAAGTACATCGTTTTATCGAAAAAAAGCTTACATATTAAAGGTAAGTTTGGTTTTTTTTCAAAACAAGAAACATTATTAAGTTGTGTAAACCCTCGACCTCTCAAGACAATTGACGCACTCAGCATTGTGGTCGTCCTTAGTTATACTTTAATCCTCACGACTCTCATTCTGATAAAAATCCTGAGATGCCCCCGGTACCGGCGCAAAGTACCGCACTCACTCTAACTGGTAGGGTGGATACAAGCAAACATACAGCGATTAACATAGCCCATAGTGTCTGCTGTATTTACCATAAGTCCTCAAAGCTGTGCAACATTAGAAAGATACTAAGGGAAGCAGCTTCCTGACGCAATTAATTGATCTCGCGCTGAGATGAGCAGCGGTCGATCCGGCTGCAGACCTACATATTCTACAATAAGAAAAGCTAATTTTCTTTCACAGATGCCTAAAAATTTGCGCTCTCCCCGATGGAGACACAAATTGGTCGTCAAGGTCGACCCCGGCAGCAATTTTAAGCGCTAAATCTTTGCAGTTTTCATCAATACATGACTCCTAAACTCAGCGATTTTTACATGTAAAATCTGTAGTGCTTTCATAAGCGCCAAAAAGTTCGCGTAAAGCGGCGCAGATTCTACGCTTTACGGATCCCAGGGGGACACTGTTCTGATTTGTAAGAAAAAGCTCTAAAGTAAGCCGCGATGTGAGTCGCGCATTGGGATTCGGTAGGAGTGACTTCACATCCGTGTACGGAGCTTTTATTTTCAGCGCCTGGTACCGAAATCGTGACATCTCCGATATGATAAACCTTCGATAAATTGACCGAGCAAAATTATATTAAACGTTCATGTACGTTCTATTAAATCATGATAGTATCAGTACCCTGTAACCATATTTGTCTTTTGGTAAATACGACGCTCAGTCAAATTCTTTAGCGGGATTACATGTGGTCCTTACCACACGCACACGGCTGCCTTTATGTCGTGCTGGAACAATTTGTAAGCCAAAAAATCGTACATGCCGCGCAAGGAGTGGCATCCGAAGAACCTTCACGGTACACAAAAGATGATTATGCCATGGCTTGCATCGGCCGCGTGATACCTATTAAAATAATTGTCTTCCTGATTAGACGCGCTTATAAAGCGGCGGCACTCGGCGGTGACTGAATCACGATGCTCGTCACTTGTTATGGAGGTCACTCGCTCACTCTACTCATCCATGAAAGATACCGCGATTTTTCGACTCTGACTCTCTTTTCTTCTTTCTGCCCCAGCGCAAGTCTGACCATTCACAATTGCATCCCAAGTCGGGTCTCGACCCCGGACTCGCTGACTTTACTGTCGTCCAATTGCAGCTAAACAGCAAGTCTAATATACACTCCGAAAAAAAACGTTGTTCAAAACCATTTGTCCGCTTTTCGCAGCCTTAGCGAACAAAGTGCCAGATGACTGCTCGCTGGAGGACCTGTGGCACTACCCATCAATGTCATCGCCCGGGATATGAGGCGTCTGCAAATCACCGCACAGATGAGAGCTGTAGGCATATTATTTCGGCCTTAGAGCAATTAAAGGTTCCTTGTTCTACTTTAACTTATCGCAAAGACTCTTCAATGAGCAAATCACTTCCGAGTCGTCTCTCACGGCGCATGCGCCGACTTAGTGGAAGCTGCAGCCCCACCACAGAGGTGAGTTTGGGTGTCGAGGCCGAAGCAACCTTTTTCAGGATTATCTTCATTGCCAGTAAAAAATCAATACGACTGGCAGCCTTCTTCAATGCCCGTTTGGTCAATTTTATGATTGAGCCAATTTCCCTACAAAAACATAAAGCGATAGACTCTCATTCATTGTAACCCAAGGATCATTGGGGGGCGTAACGAGTTGTAACATAATGTTAATCTTTCGTAATAGTATCTGGCAAGGAACCTTAAAGTAATGATGACTACTGATGCACTTTGTCGGTGTTCCGTATTGGTTGTTCAGAGTATTTAAGATAAAACCAAAGTGAATGCAAACGGTCTCGAATATTCCGAAAACAAGGCTTGGATTAGACGTTTAACAAGAACAATCTGATTCAGAGCGACTTTAAGTAGAATCGCATATGCTTTTTAAATTAGGTCTTGCGTAAAGGTCTCACTATTTGGTGACTTTATCTCAACATTTGATAATTAGCCACCGTTAAATTACATAAAATTTTAAAAAGTTATGTAAGAAAAAGTGGCGTCGGCCAGTGTTGAGCCTATCTCGGACAAAATGTTGACAGATTTCGCCCATCTTAATTCCGTCCGCGCCGTACACAGCCGTAATAGCTGCTACCTTTACTAAGTGCCACTTTCGGTGGCGGGTCATTCTTTTTATAACGGTCAGTCGTATGGCAAGTAGCCACACGATACTCGTTGACATTTCACTTCCTACTACAGATGTTGAAAACACAATATGCTAACAAATGTCGTTTAATTTTTTTTGTGCAATTTCAAGAACTACAACTCCGATTGGGCAATTTGTACGGCGCTCGTTATGTCAACTGAAGCCAGCTCGTTTGCTAAGTGTTGACGGAAAATCTTCTCTATAGTTGAGCTGCCCAGCAAGGACAAATTCGTTTCTTGCTTCTGATAGGTACTTTTCCTTAATTACGGCCTATCCAACGTGGTCGGCTGTGGGAATTTGGTTTCTCAAATGTTGACGAGGGGCACCCCGACCGCGATCGACGTACAAACCGTACATCATGTTTTCCATTGAATACGACGATTTCTCTATACTTTAGTATACGCAATCTTTAGGCTGCGTGACGGCAACCCATGGAAGCATGCTCTAAAAAAAGCATTGTCGCAGGTGATTGAACAATTTCGTAGTACAATTGCGATGATTACAGATTAACAGCATACTCGAGAGTATCACGTCGTCGTAGAATTCATGTAGATAGTTTCTTGCGACGCCGCCAGCCATCAACGGTACATGTACGTGTAGTAAGTATTGTATTGTATTGTATTACGTTATCGCGTTGCCAAATTATGCGCGTGCTAGGCTCTATGGCTAGTCCACGGCATAGAGTGGTGTCCGCATACGTCGGGTCTCGTTCGGCGGGCAGTGCAGCCAGCACTGAGGCCGTGAGGGTCTTCCATTATTTTGTGTAGTTCTGACTTGGTAAGAGCCCAGGTGGCGCCCTGGTGCTGGAGACCGTCGCGTCGAGGGTGAGACCCGTTAGAGACCTGCAGATACCCGAGAGCACCTACCCGAAGCGCGCGAGCATTTAGCCCCCGCGCTTGGAAGGAGGGCGTCACTCCAACCTTTTCCGAAAAGTGTAGTACGTACCTGCCCTTTATGCGCCCCATGCACTCAGGCTTTTTATATGCACCGAAAATGACTTGTAATTGAAACTCAGACCACGATATCTGCAAGTTGAAGGAGTCGAACGCGTGAGTACGAAGTATGCATAAAAGATCTGTACTGTAAAACTTTGTATCGAATGCACACATAAAGACTAGCAATAATACGTGTCTACTGGGCCCTATGCCCTAATTTTGGCCACCTCTAATATCATATCTCTATTACTAATGCATGTAAAAGATTTGCCTTTCCAATCCGTACACTTTTTTGCAAGAAAAGTGGCGCTAAAACCCTTACACATTGCTAGCTTGCAACGTTATCGAGAAACTCAATTTCAAGTTAAAATCTCGCACTTATTCACTCATTGATTGACTTTTACATTGAAATGAACCTCTTTTTACAGCGCTCTCGCAGCACCACATCAAAGGAAATATGACCACAAGCGCTAGCATCGTCGCAGCAGTCGCACTATTTACTTATGCAGCGTGCCTTCGGGGACAGGACTGATGTTTTTCTTCTCGAGAACGCAGATCTTAAGCACCTTAAACAGCTCCGTCTTTCCAACCTCGTCTCAATTTCAAATAACTAAATCCATACGCCATCGTCTTCTTCAGCAGCAGCGGCAATGTCAGCCTTAGATGACTCAGCACGCTGTACAGGGTTGTGGTCACTACCGTTGCTCTTCACAGACGCCTCTTTCTTCATTCGTGCAGCGCCATACGAGACAGAGAGCTCAAGCGTAAGAAACCACGACATCTTTTCTTCGGCAGAGTCGAAACACAACTTGATCGTGCGGCCACGATTTAGTGAGCACACAACCCCAAAGCGCTTACCATTCCACTCGTCGACAGCACGAATGAGTCCAGAGAGCGCAAGTTCCGCCTCGTCGTCTTCTGACTCATAACAGCTAAAGCTATCGTGCTTGATCACGACGAAAAAGCGCGTCCAGACGTCGTCGTCAGTGAGGCAATGGGCCCAACCTTCTTTGCTCGTGCGATTCTGATTCGTACGTGGTTTCTTGACAGCAGCCGAAAGTACTGCTAGCCACGCAGCGTAGGCCAAGCGCGTGTCGGCAATAAGTCGCACTTCTTTCCCATTCACCAAATGGAGCGACAGTCCATTCTTCTCTGTGGTGAGTGCTGTCACGTCGACAAACTCAATCACACCGCGTGCGCCTCGACTTGTGTCCTCGCTGTCGAAATAAGTCAGTACCTTACCATTGAGCGTAAAGTATCGCCGCGCCCACGACCGCAGTGTCTCCTTCTGCTTTCGCATCCAGCCCTGCATTTGGATCTCGTTCTCGTCTGACATTCCAGAGCTCTCGGACGACGAGCTACCGCGCATCATGTTGCGAAGACTGCGGCCAGTTGGAGGCATAGCGAACACTGCGGTGGGACTGAAGTGTGACTGTGATGGCAACAAGCAAGTGCACCCGAATGTCCAGCTGGCTTGACTGTGAAAGAGGGAGTAAAGAACCGAACTGGAGTAATCTACCGTTGACGACAGTCCACTCCTAGCCTCGAGCATAGTAAAGCCAAGTGAACGGCAGAGAACATACAGAGGACCTTGTAGTTTTAATATGTCCGATTAATCCCGTGAAAACCGATCGAAGACGTTTTCAATCGCAACTTGCAGCCAGCCGCTAAGCTGACGCCCACTAACTGCAGATGTATTCATTTAACAAGGAATTCATTTCATTCAGGTCTCTTACGACCACCGTAGTAGATGAAGCTAGTATTTGATCTGAAGGTCAAGAAAAGTGCGCCGTTTTGCGATGGACATGGAATGCCAACGATGGGTGCGACACCCCGCGCCGCTTCCCCACCGGCGCCGTCTATGGTGTCGCTCCCAATCCTCATTATCAATTAGTTGCAGTACAACTCACAAGGAAGATGAACGCATACGCCGAGTGTCAAGAACAGAAGGACCGTGTCAAGGCCTGCTATGGTGGGTGGTTTCAGAAGTTGTGGGGTGGCTCGTACGACCGCCACAGCTGCGAACAAGAGACGGAGGACTACCGTCAGTGTGTACAGGTGCGGTGACTGTCTGGTTTGTTTATGTCATCTGTGGTCCTTACGGTAATATTTTTGCAGGATGTGATGAAGCGCAATAAGGACCAGGGAAAGCGCAAAGTGAAGAACACTGAAAATGACTGGATGGACGGAGTCAAGGATAAATCGAATGAATTAAAGAACAGAACGAACGAAGCAGCCGAAGAGGCCAAGGGGCGCGCTCGCAATGCACGAGACCGTGTCCGTGACGGGAAGGATGAAGCGGAGGGCAAGCTGAAGAGCACAGCGTCAAGTGTAACGTCGAAAGTGCAAGAAACGGCCGACTCGTGGGCCGACAAAATCAAGGGCTTTGGCAAGAAGGCGGAAAACAAAGCTCAAAACAATTACTATGACGACGATGAATAAATTAGATCATGCGGCTTTGCTATTCAATGAGCAAAGGCAACTTCGGATGATGTTGTTGGTGCAATGCCTAGGAAAATAGCGCACGAATGCATATGATAAAATTTTTATTAAATCTCGATCGTGTTTGGTTTTACTTGGTTTCATCGATCATAAAAGGTGAAAACTGTACAATAATGCTTTGGCTTGATACGTAGATCGATAGTTTCCTAAAACCTTCTTGAGGCATAGCTTTAAAGTTACGACCAACCAGGTTTGAATACCGAAATAGATGTAAGAAAAGGGGTTGCACAATTAATGTATGAAGTAATTCGGCTGTTAAATTTAGCGGAAATATACAATCTTCATCTACTGATAATGATACTGATCGTATACCTGCCACAGGTCGCGATCTTAAGTGACGATCCCAACATAAATATCGTATTAGTTTCGGGACGTATATAACTATTTCACTTTGCTTGACTTGCGTCATACTACGCCTGGATAGTGTTCGAGCATTCAGGTAGTGCTTTAGCATTAGTCAGTACTAATTATCCGTTTTCAATATCTGAGCTTGTTGTTATTCTTTTTCGGTCATGATATTCATTTTTAACACAAAATTTTTGCTACGAACGTGTTCTCAGACACAAACTTCTTATACACGACTCTTTTAGTTAATCAAGCAACGTGGAAGGCTGAGCTCAGCAAGAATATTGTTTATCCCTTTTCCATCAAGCGCAATGTGATGGCACCAATAGAGCGCGCGGGTTGGCTATACAAATCACGTTGAACGGCCTGTTACCTGTTAAGACTTGAGGTTTACATCTCCCAAGAACGCAATTTTGCTCTGATTGGCCATGGGCCTTTGGATAGTCCGTTGACATGTCCAGTCTGGTATTAAGTACTCTTTTAGAGAGACATGATCTCTAGAGATATGAATGAAGAAGCTATTTTCTTTTCGCCGTTGCACAGCCGACGAATGGGCCATTTTTTTCCCTCAAACAGAAAAGCATAAAATAAGTGCCGCCAACCGAGTCCCTCGACAGTTTGAGCACAAAGTTTGTACTAATAATTTGCCAGCAGCGTGGTGGCCGTGTAAGCTTTCACTTACTGTGTCCGCATTCAACAAGATATACCTTGTATGTACGTCAACTCACTCTACAGCTTTACTATCAATAATGGTACATTACCAAGCCATACGTCTTATATAATCGAGATAGCTGTATCCCAAGCCTCATAAAGGATACTATATCAAATTTTTAATTCAAGTAATCGCAACACGTGGACAGTCATCGTTGTAATACAACAGCCTTAACCGAGGGCCGATATAGCCTCGCGCCTTAGTGCCTAGTGCATACAACTGCTTGTCAAGCCTTTGGCATTCCCGATTTCCAGAGGTTTTGGTAAAATTATGCACATGTAATATCGCGCATATACGCCACAAATTAATTTCGGTCCAGACGAGTTCTTAGTTCCAACATGAGCTAATTCACAATTGTGGTGACGCAATGCTGCGTCAGTACGAGTATTCTGCTTTCCTGTCTTGTATGTTTATTTCATTTCGGAGTAATCCATCGCAATACAGGAGAGCAACTTGGTCAACCTCTCCGAGAGGTGAGGCTGTTGTGTCGCAGTCCGTTGTGGAGCGTTTTATGCGCAGATAGCATAAAGCTTAGAGCATAGTATGTAAATGTCAATTTGACGAAACAAGCTACCATTTTGATCTTTTTAGCAGCCTCACAGCATCTACTTACAAAAGAAAAAATGCGAATCGTCACATACAACTCTTAACAGTCGAGTTTTGAACCGATAGACTACGTTTGGCTCTTGTAACTGATTTTCTCAACGCTTAGTAATGTCGGGTTTCCAATATATATTCACCTTTTTCCAAGGTCACACAAACGCCTAGCCACTGCTATCTAATGATTGGCTAGTGCTAATTTATTTTCTTAAGTCCTTTTGGCTGGTTGATTGAAAATGACGTCGTCCTTAGCTCTACTCCAAAATGAATATTGTGTCTGCGCCGAAGACGTACTCATCGACACAAGAGTAAAGCTTAGTAGTGCGCATGCGGTCTAGCACTGCTCACAAGTATATAATCTTTGAGTTTTTACGTCTGATCTTCCGTGGTCTACACAAAGACGCTGACAAAATTAGTCTTTGTATACGTAGTATGAGACCTGAACAATTGCGTCACTCGACGATTAAACGTTGAGGGTGTGTCCGAGCCCTTGGACTATGATGAAGTAATCCCTGAGCATACAACATGAAAGTGCTTGGTAAATGATTTGCTACTCTCTTCCATAAAGGCTGCTATCACCCGTCAACTGGGAACAGTGCTACCTACGCTGCACATCCCGTCATGCTGTTTTGCAGCCATTAATCATTTGAAAAATGGAGTCTTTGCTAAAAGGGTGGCGGCCTTTAGCACATTAAGCTTTAATCGATGCTTCAATCACCAATTGGCGTTTGGACACAAAATGCCGGTTTACAATGAGGAAACTCACTTTTATAGCATGTTTCCCATCGCCTTTCTCTAAACGAATGCGTGGATGGCGTTACACTGCTCTTTTGGTATAGGCCACTCCAAGTCATGCAAGTTTTTAGAAAAATAATTTCGTGTGGTTGTGCTAATTACATTCGTACAAAATAATTAATGTAGTACTAACGAAAGTAGCTAAAGGCATATTATATCTTTATATACTTCATCAAAAGATATCAATATCTATTAATTTCAAATCTCCAATTACTGCAAACTAAATGCCGCAATAGTGTCTTCCTAGAATCTTCATATAATAGTGACGGAAAGCTGATCTATGAGCAAGACAAGCTTTCCATGTAGTCTTTTTAAGCTCTACATGGAGAGCTTGTCTTGCTCAAGTCAAGCATCTATTGTCAAGGCGATATCTAGGCTTATCTTGGCTTCACCCATGTCAGCAACTCCCCTTCTAGAACGGTAAATGGCCGAAAGATATATCATTTTTCGTCATGTCTTCCTTACCAATACAAAACGCCTTGCTCAATGAGTGCCCTAGATCCTCCGATTTTTAATACAGATCAACAGTCTAGACGAGGCGCTCCACACTACTCGATATATCCCCTGTGTCGCCCATTTTTCTACTCGACTGTGATGCTCCGTGTTGCATTAGTATATGCAATAGCCGACATCTACATCGATGTCCAGCAATTGCTCATTAGTGGCGCAGCTAGCGGAATATGCGCCACTCTATACGCATCAGAAGTTCAGCGCCCCACATTCCTCAATTAATCACCGGCTTTTTCACGTCGGACATACAGCGGGCGGGCACATTACGGCTATTGGGAGGTTCTGATCTTTAAAAATCGTAATTTAAAGCCGAGTTTGCCATTCCTGCTTTGACGAGCCTTGCTCAGTAGATAACGTGCCACGCCAAGTCTCTTCCATTCGTATCTATATCTAACGTTCCAAGTGAAACACTGGGCCAAATAAATTAGCAAGATTTTCGCGCTGACCCGTATATGCGCTCGCCTTGAAAAAGCTCTACCAGGAGCAAAAGTAAGCATTTCTGATTCACAATCAACCCTAAACGATACCCAGGATAAGGTAAACACCTCCTCTGTGCAAGGTGCTGCGATTCCCCGCCACACTTAATAACCGAGTCGTAAATGCTACGCTCGGCATTCCTGGGAACAAGAATTTACTTAGGTAAGCTTTCAAATAAACACAACTTGTAGGTGACACTTAAAAAATCCAACGCATGTGGCATATTTCGAGAGACTGGAATTTATGACACGTGATAGGTTCGAGGCGACTTGTCACACGTCACAGTTTATTCTTAAAGGGGCGTGATACCATGGCGCTCAGCTCCTCAATCCATCAATCTTCATTCTTTGTGCGATGGCTCACGAGCGCACCTTCTACGAATGGAATCAGCACGTCCAAAAGACACTCCATAGTCAGTCCAAGCTTTTACCGTCCGAGCAAGTTTGTACGGCTGGCATTGCAATGCACGGACCGGACGGTCGCATTCGTCTGGACGTAGCTGACGAGGACGAGATTGATATGGACGCTCTCCGACGTCGCTTTAGGGGCACGTCTAATGTACACAGCGTGGCAAAGCTCGAGCCACCGAATCAACCACCAGAATTGAGCATTTGCATCATGGTAGTTGGTACTCGAGGCGACGTGCAGCCATTTCTGGCCATTGCTCTTCGTTTGCAACAAGACGGACATCGAGTCCGACTGGCAACCCACGCCATCTATCGTGACTTGGTCATGGGCTTTGGCGTCGAGTTCTATCCTCTAGGTGGCGACCCAAAGGAATTAGCCGCGTATATGGTCAAGACAGGAGGCCACCTCATCCCTACCAAAGTCGCGACGATCCAAAAGGACTTACCTCGAAACTTACAAATGATTGACGAAGTTCTGCACTCGACTTGGCCCGCCGTGTCTGCTGCAGACCCCGAAGGAGGAGGAGAAGGCGTGAAAGGGCCACCGTTTCGAGCTCAGGCCATTATCTCGAATCCCGTGACGTACGGACATATTCACGTGGCCGAACGACTGGGTGTCCCTCTTCATATTATGTTTCCACAGCCATGGGTCCCCACGCTTGCGTTTCCACATCCATTGGCGAACATGCCGTACACTGGCAAGGCTCAAAAGCGAAATTATCTATCGTACAAGCTCGTAGATCTGCTCATGTGGCAAGGTACGGAAGGCATCGTGAACGCGTTTCGCACCGAAGTGTTGGGGCTGCGTAAAATTCGCAAGGGCGATGGAGGGCGCGAGATCTTACACGACTTACGCATTCCCCATGCGTTCATGTGGAGTCCTGCACTTGTTCCTAAGCCCGAAGATTGGGGCGATTTGTACGACGTGGTGGGTACAGTGATATTGAAAGAGGCAAAGTCGTCCTATACACCACCTTTTGAGCTGAAAGCTTTTCTCGACGCGAAACAAGATCCAATCTTTGTCGGCTTTGGTTCGATGGTGCTGGAAGATCCAAAAGGTACAACGGAAATGATTATCAAAGCTGCTTTGCAAGCCCATGTCCGTGTCTTGATTCAATCGAGCTGGAGCAACATGGCTGGCGACTTGACACTCCCTGACCATGTCTTTCTGCTCGGCAATTGTCCGCACGACTGGCTCATGCCGCGTGTAAGTGCTGTCGTACACCATGGTGGAGCAGGCACGACTGCAGCGGGTTTGTTGGCGGGCAAACCGACGTTTATTGTACCGTTCTTTGGCGATCAACCGTTCTGGGGGTGGGCCGTTCATCGAGCAGGCGTGGGTGTCCCCCCGTGTCCGATCAAAGAGTTGACGACCGACAAGTTACGTACAGCGTTTGAAGCCCTTCAAACGACCAAGATGCGTGAATGTGCATTGCAACTCCAAGCGAAATTACACCAAGAGAATGGCGTGGAAGAAGCTGTACGATGCTTTTACCGTCATTTACCAGTCAAGGACATGCGCTGCGATCTAGACGATACGCGAGTGGCAACGAAATGGTGCCAGACGAACAAAGTCAAGCTTTGCGACGTCTGTGACTTTGTCATTGCGTCCCAACCGAAACACGTGAATCGACACGTTGTCGAGTATCACTATGTCGACTATACGGCCCGAGGCCCCGCTCATGGCTTTGCCGGTGCTTCCTCCGGTGCTGCAGCCTTCTTGCATGAATTGGGTGGTGCTTTCAAAGACGTGATTGTCCAACCCGCTCGAGGTTTTCGTGAAGGGCCTAAAGGAGCAGTGATTGGAGTGATCAAAGGTGTGACTGGACTTGTGATCCGTCCGATTCATGGCGTGGCGCTGTTTGCCGATCACATTGCAGCCGGCCATGCAAATTATTTCAACGAAAGGGGCCGTCGGAAGCGGAGCAGTGTCTTTGACAAGCCGTTGATGGAAGCTCTAGGCATGGAGACTGGATTGAGGGATTCGTATACGCTAGGGAACAGTCCAGAAGAGGTCGAGGCGTACCGCTTCCTTGGATCAAAAAAAGACGTGCGACGAAAAGTGGAGCTCGTTGTTACAGATGAAGTTAAGCGCAAGTATCAAGAGAAATATCGAGAATTGATGAAAGAAAAGGAGACGCATCGCGACTCGCTTGAGCGTACTCAACGAATCTCCTCTTCGTCGGTTAATGTGTCCGATGTCGAGAGTGAAGCCTCCCCACGCGACAACATTTCGATTCTCTCGGCTGACTTGACGGCAACGGGAACGATTGGAGTGACATTTCAACTAGCCGGTCAAAGCCCCGACACTCTTGACGATGCAAAAGTTGAAGAGTGGCGTCAATATGCACGACGGCAACAGCTCACGTCGGAACGATTGCTGGCGACTTTTGCAGGGACAAGCGTACCGTCGATGAACCTTTGTCTTGCTACGATTGGGACGTGGGATAACAACGTGAAGCAGCTCGTTGCACTTGGCGTGCGCATGGCAACGGATGGTCATCGTGTTCGAATAGCTGCAAATGAAGAGTTTCGGGCGGAAATCGTAAGTCGTGGGCTCGAATTTTACCCTTTAGCAGGTGCCATGAAGAATGTCCACGATTTCATCAAATATCTGCACGATACAAAGCATGCAAACGTGATTCAAAAGCATATGGCGGGTCGGCCAATCTTAGGCCCTTTGAAGGAGCTCGTGTATTCGTTGTGGCCAGCAGCCAATGGAGCGGATCCACACGGTCGTGGCCCCAACATTCCTGGCGAGCATTTTCGAGCCGATGCGTTGCTTTGGCATCCCTTGTTGTTTGGACATGTGTATGTTGCAGAACGTCTCGGGATTCCTCTCCAATGCTTTAGTTTAGTGCCCCTCTCTCCGACGTTTACCATGCCGCATATCCTGAGTGCATTTCTCACCGACGCCACCAGTCAGTTTGGTCGCGAGTTCAGAAAAACGAATCGGTTATCGTATGGCGTGGTCGATACGGTCTTGTGGCGGGGGATGGAAGCGCTGCTGAATGATTTTCGAGCGCATATGGGGCTACGAGGACACTGTACACAGCCCAGTCCTCTTGTTGCGTGGCGGATTCCTCACGTGTACCTCTGGAACCCAGCATTCGTGCAGCGTCCAGTCGATTGGGGCCAAGAGCTTAGTGTGGCCGGATACGTGACGCTCCAAGACGAACAGGAAGTGACGAAAATGCGCAAGTTTAAGTGGAGCCGGTCTTTGAATGAGTTTACGCTGGCAACCCGCGACCCCATCATTTACTTTGGTGTCTCAACGTACTACCTCGCGTTGACCCAGATCGATCACCTTTTGCACCAACTTGACGTTGCAGCCGAGCAAAGCAATGTCAAGATTATCTTCCAAGACCGTGAAGGAAGCACTCGTTCGTCGTTGTACCATTCCGACAATATCTACCAAGTTGAGAAGGAGTGTCCGTATGCGTTGATCCTTCACAAGGTCGCAGCGACGATTCATTGGGGGGAACCCGCGATCGTAGAAGAGAGTCTTGCAGCTGGCAAGCCCGTGGGTGTCTGTGTGAGTGTCTCGACGCAGTTTTACGCGGCTTGCATGTGCCTGACGGCCGGTGTGGGCATCCCACCCATTGATGTGACTACATGTACGACCGAGTCGTTGAAATTGGCCTTTCAGCGCCTTCTTCGACCAGAAGTGCGAGACAAGGCACAGGAACTTGCGAAAACGTATCAACCCGAGCAAGCCCTCGAGACGGCTGTGAACAGGTTTTACATGCACTTGCCGTTGCGAGCAATGCGTTGCGACATTGATCCGACGAAACTTGCGCGCATCTACGACCCGCGATTGGAGCTCAAGCTATCGTTTGAAGCGTATATCGCCATCCAGCCGCTGCGCATCCATAGTGACACAGACGATGTCGTTTACAAACCTCTGTGGTACGATGGGCGTCGTCCGGCCAAGTGTTCGCTTCGAGATCTTGGTCGCGAGCAAGAAGTGATGGACAAGAAGCCAAGTTTTGGATTGGAAGCGATTCGAAAAGCGCTCGTGTCGTTTGCCTTGCACGAGTCGACGGGGTTAGAGCCAGTAGGATCTCGAGCTTTTTTGTCGCGATTGACAAGCCGAGTTGCGATCGTGGTTGAGAAACCGAAGTACTGGGCAACGATAGAGGAAGAAGTTTGGGAGAGGAAGCGAATTCTGGAGAAATATGAAAAAGTGCTTGGCGAACGAGAGGTGAAGCAGGCAAGGAGAAGAAACGAATGTACCCGTGTGGCATGAATGAATTAAGTTCATTACGTGTAGCATCTCAAATATACGCCTAAATTGCATTTACTCTCGGTACTTTCCAACGATGGGTTTTTTGGCTGAATTTGTGAACTCAATGGGCGAGGGACCATGTGACTTGCTCATCAATACAAGTTGCCAACTTACTCACTCTCTAGATTGCGGGCTCGCCAAGGAAAAAGAGAGCCATTTGGCTAGGTAGCATTACCCAGTCGATGTATAGCGCTGATAATTGCTTCGAGCGCCACGGTTTTTTTGGAAAAATGGCATGTGAAAACAACACTAGGTTTAAAAAGGCTATTTTCTAGTGTGGGTATACTTTGTGGAATCACCTGCAAGGAGCTCGAAGGCAAGGCTGACCTGCACCTGGTACGGAAGTACCCATGAATACTTCTCAGCACTTTAATATTACGGATCGATCCCCCAAGATTTGAAAATCTTCAAGGTGTCGCAGCGCAAAAGGCAACCCTTTTAAGCAAAGTACTTTGCGTCCGTGTATATCATACAATTAGCTTTTTTGTGGGTGTGAAAAAATCGAATTCGAGATGCTTTGGATTCTGAATTTTACCAAATCAGATGCTATCAGCGCTTGTTCTGAGCACGGGTCTCACCCTGACTCAACGTGCGGCAGCTTAATTTCAAAATGCTTGTTGTCTTTAGTCAGATTGCAATGGCTTTTGGACAACTGTGCTAGGACCGGCTCAACATTTCAGGAGTCTAAAGAGATAACATAATTGCGCCAATTCACAAGAAGCTTCTAGCACCCATAGGTACATCCATGCGCTACAATTAACTGCACACGAAAGCGTTGCTGGCCTTTGGGATTAAATTACACCGAAGGGGACCGCTTCCTCGCTGACATTCTGCAAACTTTTTGTAACGACCAGCCCAATCAGATGTTTGCGTTTGGAACCCCTTTGAAAATCGGTACTAATGGTAAGACCGCGACATCTTTATGGTGGCCGCAGAATCTTTAGGACAATTTAGATGGATATAGCCTTCTGTGGCCATAAATATTTTAGCTCAATGGTAACATTTGCCGTCACGCGTCTTTGTGCGAGGTCTTCGAAGTGTCTCTTACCGTTGAATGAAATTCAGCTTGGCCGGCTGCTCTTGCTGCACAGCTTCAATAATTTTCTCGGTCTCTCAGGCTGATAATCAAATGTGGCGGTGGTTATGGTCGCTTTTATTCGATTCATCAGTAAGGGCATCGCAAAATAATGCTTTGAAGTAGCCTCAGCGTCTCCAGGTCTGTCATATCGTATAAGACGTCTTACGTAGAATGCTGGGTGCGTCGACAACGTCTCAAAAGGTTGGTCGTTTTCGTCATCTTATGCCTCTCCAGGACTGTGATTAGTCCAATGGAACGCTATTAAACGTTGCTTAGAAACGTCAAATTTGTTCTTTGCGTCCAAAAAGGCTTTCTCTCCTTAACAAAACGTTTATAATTTACCTTTTCGATTTATCTAAAAAATATTTTTGTTTATCTTGGACAATAAAATTGCTTGTCCAGCTCTATACGTTGTTCCGTGCGACGATGTAGAGCACAGCATCCTTGTAAAGCACATTACATTAATGATCATAGAGACCGAGGGAACTTTTTAAAACTTTGCCAAAAATTATTGGTGGCCCGACATGAACAAGACTGCCAGCGGGTCAAACGTGCGGTATATGCAACAACTACTTTGCAAATTCTGCCAGAAGCAGTGGACAGCTGGAAGTCCGTAAGCCACGATACTCTCTGTGACTTCCCGGAATAAATGTCGACATTGCACATGTTTTTCTACGCAATTTGATACATTTGACAGCAGTTCCAGTCAGTATGATCGGAAAGGGTATCTATTTTTCATGGCATTTCAAACACGGAAAAAATACCAAGGAATACCTTGGTATAATTCCAGCTTGTGTTCTGATGTTGAGAGCACAGATACTATTGAGAAGAAAGGGGAAGAGGTTCGAAAAAGCTTTTTTTTTGCTCAACATTTTTTACTGCAATTATTGGACTTTGCAATAAAGGCGATTGAGCTTCGCCGGATCCACTTTAGACTGAGAAAATTGGAAGTCATTAACTTTTCCGGTTATTCCTAAGCTGAAAATTACGCTATGATAGTAAACTAAAATTTAAAACCTTGGCCATAGTTCTCATAGTACTTACACATCCAGGCGACTTTGCCGTAGTGTGTAGGCTTATCGATGCTCAACAGCAAAAGAAGTACACAGTGAAGTATTTCAAACGCTGAGTGGCGGAGAGACTAACGATCTAGACCAGTGAGTGGCACGGACGGAATCGCAGTGAATAAAGCCCAAACTCGCTTAATACAGTCGCACTTGTGTGGCTATACCAAGCTTGAGTTGCGGATAAATCTCTGCTTGTATTCTTGATGCTTCGAAATTTGACAGGTGTGTGATTATTAGCCATGGTCTTAAAGTCGTGTCGTTAAAATTGTATGCCAGTTCGAGTGTAGAACCAATCACTAGGGGTAAAGCTGATGCGTGAAAACTTGATATATTGGGCATCATGATGTGTCTTGATATGTAGTCAGGATAAAGACAAAGTGTGGAATCCTTGATGATCTTGTTTAGCGTGCAACTGAAGAGAGATCATACGATGGCGGAGGGCGAAAAACGCCTTAAGGCATTACATGATCTTAAAGTTTAGTCAGAGGACTCTAGATTGCGATCGGAGTGTACACGTCTTGATGTTTCGCAGCATATATACCGATAAAGGTTTCAAGTTGTCTGCCGCACTCGTGGGGTAGTAGATTTGTGACCGGAAGGTGTAAATGGTGTTTGTAATTTCAATGATCACACTGCGGATAGCTGCTGATGCGCATTAGGCTTGATATTGCGATGTTGATCGAACGTTTTTGAGAAGTCTGCACTTGTGTTGATGACTTGGGAGCCGAGAACTGACAATCCTGATACTCGTTTAGCGTGCAACGAGCAAAGCCATGTATATCGGGTCCAATGTGGCCGCGGAGACATTACTTGGTCTTGTAAGTTAATTTCGCAGCTTATCTTAGTCGGCTTGACGTTGAGTTGAGATGCAAAAGACTTCGGCAAAATACTTGTGAGAGCGTCCAAAGCGTGAAGGATGGCGTTTCGATAACGAAAATAGCTTGCAAGTTTCATGCACCATGATCAAAACTGCATAAGGCTCTCAACCTTATTCGAAGCTTGTGTTTGGTGCGTGGGAAAATCGATTGTATACGACGTCGACGGCAGACTCGTGCTGCACATTTTTTTCTTGTTCCATAAGAAGAGTTTGTTAAACGTGACTTTAGGGTGGTTGATCAAAACTGTAGCTAGCAGTGGCGAGAGTGGACACAAACTTGGATTGTAGAACAGGCAAAGAACCTTCGTGATAAACTGACCGGTAGCATGGTCAGCGAGAGCGGGAGGTTTGGTTAGCCTTAAATCCCTAGGGTCTAGAATAGTCCCGTTCACCTAGAAGCTGTACTGGATGTTCGCCGGGAAACCGGATGACGGGTTCGAATCCCGTAGCTTTTGACGTCTTTTGACACCCCAGTTAGAGTGACATTCGTATCTTAATTTCGTAAGTAGTAGTCGTAGTTAGACTAGTAAAATAGTAGTGATATCCATATCCATCTTTGCATAGCAGTTGGAAGTTAAGTTGACGGAAGTGTAGTAATGATGTGTGAAAGAAAGGAGTCTTGTTCAACTTCGAAACCATTTTCCACTTAATTCGCAACTTGTATCCATTTTGTGTTGCCTTTCGAAATAGCATGATGTCGAAGCTGCTTAAAGTGGAGCTTGATGTATGCGTATGCGTGATGACGTACAAACATTTTTAAAGTTAAGACGGCTGTGTTGTAAAGCCGCTTGTTCCGGTGAAGCCAAAGCGCGCGAAGAACACAGCAGCGAACAATAGTGAAGGCAGCATAGATTGCGTATGTTCCGTATTGTGCAGTGATGTTAAGTTGCAAGGTCATTGTGCCGGGAAAAACAACCATGTGCCATTCAAAGTCTCCAATAATGAGACCTTTAAAAGGTGATAAAAAGTAACCTCATTGATATGCGGCTACTGGTCAAGCCCAAAAAAGTGGCGGGCGTCTTTAATGTCTGTACAACCGTGTATACACAAGTTGGTCTTACGACATCCGTTCGCCATCGAAACTTGTATCGAAAACCTAATGCATGATGTTGTAGTCGAAACTTGAGATCCGAACACACTGGTAGCACATGTCGATCCAGTCGCAACTCAAAGCGCCAAGTTTCATTTGTTGGATTATGTCCATGAATGTGAAGCTTGTCGAGTCGAAGCGTAGGGACTTTGAAATAGATTAAGTGCGCAATAGTGGTTTCACAAAATCGCGATTCGCGCGGCCAATAGGGCCGTAGTTGGGTCCATGTCGTGGAGCAACCAGATTGAGTAGAGAAACTGTGTCCGATATCAAACGTGATCGCAAACCAGGCCGGGCAAAATCGTCTTGATTGAGAAGCCCGGTGAGCAACTCATTAAAAGCAAAGCTTCCATGACGATCTACAAAATCTAGTAGGGGATAGAACCCCAGTGCCTTTATAAAACCGATAGTAATTCTGTTGACTTTAGCCAGTGGGGTTTACCTTTACCTTAAGTGAAGTAAATGTTGTACCAAAGCGGCATTACTTGTACAAATTTTTTCCTATTTGTGAATTATGAGAAGTGTGCAAATCTGCCCATATTCGTAGTGTAGATCTCCAGTAGTCAGTCAAACCACTATATTGCTCTCCTTTCATGTTCACGAATAGTATGTCGAAGCCGGAACCTTGGAATTCCATTGCTCTTGTAAATAGATCAAGTGCCGGAGTGATCCATCGAGGAGGCCCAGTTGACCTACAAGTCGCGGCAATCGCATCGCGAGATATTTTTAGGTGCATTGCTTAGATGCATATCTTGGTCGGTGTTAGCCCAAGCCCACCGTTAGAAATACTTGTGTATATCCAATTTTTGTCAAACTTCTCAGCCGCTGCCGTAACATTGTCTGTGTCCTTCGAGTGAACGAAGTTCCGGATAATTATATCCACAGTAACCAATAGGGATGTCGTAATGTTAGTAACAATGGCTGTGTACCAAAGTGGAGGTAAGATGATGCTTTGCAAGAGCACCACCTTTCCGCGTAAGGTACGGGCGCGGTACTTCCATATGGCACAGCGCGTACGCACTTTAGCGAGGACGTCACTCAATTTCTGCTTGGGCGTAACTGTTGCGCCTTGAAGTACACCAAGTAAGACGACGCTATCCGACGGAAGTAGAACGTTAAGAGTTGTGAATGCCCGAAGTTGAGTTAGTTTAGGTATACTAACGCTGAGTGTGAACGACATGATGCATGTTCTCTCCATATTCATCAGCAATCCTGATGCCGATGCATGATCTTGAGCATGATTTAAAAAATTCGGTTGTGTGATCGACAACAGCCAAAAGTCCGGTACAGTCGGCGAACGCTAGTAGTAGATGGGGTGCAGATAATCCATCGACATTCAATCCACGGTCGGCGAATCGAGCATGTAAGTATTTCATTAGTGGCTACATAAAGAGCACATAAGTCCTGGTGAAAGCGGGTCTCTATGGCGTACTCCAGCACCAAGTAGAAACGGATCTCCGGGCGATTTGGTAAGTAGTAGACTGACTTGGGTCTGGTTGTAAAAGGTCTTTGTCCACGCTCGGAATGTTGCACCAAATTCGAAGTGATAAAGTACCATTTCCAGAGCCGGCCATAGCACGCCGTCGAAGGCTTTAGCAAAGTCGATGAGGACGGCGCATGCGTTTGGATACTTGTCCTTGCACAGCTCTTGTAAATCTTGAAATCGAATTAGCGAGTGACGAATGGATCGATCTGGGACAAGGCGCTCTGATCTTCGTGAATCAGCGATGGAAGGACGGTACCCAGGCGCCTCGCGAGGATCTTGGGGCCAAGCTTGGCATCATGATTCAGTAATGTCAGCGGGCGGTAATTTCCCGGCTGAGACCGGTCTCCTTTCTTGTATAACAACGAGAGATGTGCACGTCGCTAAAACTTAGTCATTTTTCCTTTGTATGATTGATTGTCGTGGATAACTTCATAAATCCGCGCCCATACGTTAATGGCTAACTTGTAGTACTCAATAGGTAGGCCGTCCGGTCCCGGCGCTTTTCCATTAGTTGATTTCATAATCGCCCCTAACAGAGCCTTCTGTGCAGGCGTGACCTTGGCAACTGTATCGCGTAGCTTTTGTGCAAGACGAAGTGGCTGGTACAAAGCATTTCGTAGAAGGCGTAGATCAGGAGACGTCGACTGGAATAATTGACCTCGAAATGTACGGTGTCCATTGCCGATTTCGGCGGGGTCTTCCGTTGTCGTTCCGTCGCTACGTCTGAAGTCAGTGATAGGTGACTTGAGACAATCTTGTTGAGGAGCCCTGAAAAAGTGCTTAGTTGACCGCTCGCTTAATTGTAAGTCGGCCGCAAGTTTACTTTCGGTGTGTCGCTCTTAGATCGTCTCTCGATACGCCTTGAGATCAGCCTGCGCTTGTTGCGATGCATTCTTGTTATAGTCGGTAGAAAATAGGTTGTGAAGGTCAAGAGCATCGTTGACCGCTGTCACTTCTGTAGCCATCTCCCGTGCATCAGCGTGCCGTAGATCAAGCCACCGTCTGCGTTGATAAATGCAGTCGGATCTTTTGTGTTCGTCCAGCAGGCATCCAGGCTTAGATCCATCAAAGCTTCGAATTCGAGCGGCCAGTGTTTCTGCTGACAGTGTAAGATTCCTGACAACTTCCGAATCACGTAAAAGTCAAGGTGGGCATCTTCATGGCGCACGGTTCATCTTGAGAAGAAATTTCGCTTGCAATGTGAATTTTCCTGGTATGTGATCTTCAGTATGCCATTTTAATCTCTCACATGGCTGACTGTAGCCAGATGATCCTGGAAGAGGTCCACCGTCAAGAAGCAATAGTCGAGCCGATTTTTACGCGTGGGACTTGTGTAGTCACGCGTATCGGGATGCACAAATCTCCATGCGTTCATTAAACCTAAAGCATCCAGCCAGTCACCCAGCTCTTCCCGACCAGTGGTGGATGTGACTGGGATGGAGAGCCCTGGTCAAGATAATTATTTATAGTGACATTAAAGTCGCCCATAACTATGTGCGCCGCCTGGCACTCCTCATCCAAATGCTCGGAAAGGAGATCCACAGGAAGCGCGAAAAAAATCACCACGTTGTGCGCGTTCATCAGGTGCATACACCACATGTATGTACACCGTTAGTTCACCAAGCGTGGTCTTGAGTAATAAATAACGATTCCGTAACTGTTCTTTGTAGACGCATTTTGTGAGATCTTTAACTTCTTCAAAGGGGGAGGCTAAAGATAGCACAAGTCCAACTCCATGTCGCTCATTAAAAACAAGGGACGTGGAGTCGGACCAGAAGCAGCGTGC
The DNA here is from genome assembly GCA_001695595.3 of Plasmopara viticola. Classification (NCBI taxonomy): domain Eukaryota; phylum Oomycota; class Peronosporomycetes; order Peronosporales; family Peronosporaceae; genus Plasmopara; species Plasmopara viticola. The sequence continues at coordinate 787,342 of MBPM02000018.1, forward strand.
TCCTGAATCGGCCACATGAATTAAATGTTCGCTGGTCTGTAGTAAATTTGTTTTGTTAAACTTCGTCTCTTGAAAAGCGACCAGCTGATGTTCAGTGATAAGTCGCTGATACGTAGCTTATTTTGCTGAATTCAGCCCATTTACGTTCAGCGAGACTCCAATAAAGGCCCATGCCTCTCTAGAGGTGAGGGTCACCAGTCGAGAGGGCCTATTTGCCACGTCTTGTGGCAGTGGAATTTGTGCCAGATCATTAAGTGCAGAGCACAAACGGTGGCGTTTCGACTGTCATCGAGAAAAGTTTTCACTGCGTCAGTCCGGGCTAAGCAGAGAAGATTCAAGTCACTCCATAGTAAAAACGGGGAGTGACGAAGGCGCTTTGGCGGCAAAGCCGGCCCAAGAAGCGCTTGAACTTTGACTGGATCGACGTATACACTCGGCGCGAAGACCATCAAGAACAAGTCGATAGTGGCACTATGTATAGCTGCGTCTTGGAGCTTCTTACTTGGAAACATAGCCTCGAAGAAATGGGCCGCGTTGATGGAGTCGATATCGTATCGAAGCCGCAGACGATCCTGTGAGTCTGTCGACTCATTGCTCAAGACAGGCTCCGCACTGATTGCCCGGTAAACTGCGTGAGCTTTGAACAGTTGGCTGTCATATGTGACCTTAAGCTGAAAGAATCGGCGGAAGTATGCTGTCTGCGCTTGAATAGTCGCCAACACGTCCTCGTGTGAAGTAAGCTGTAAGACATCCCGCTCGATAAACTCATCAATTGCTTGCTGAAGTTCTGCCACTGAAATTTGCTCCACTTTAAGAGCCAATGAGCGCACACTTTTTAGCGCACGCGCCTCTTCTTTTAAGGCAAAAATTTCGACGAGGCAGTGAGTCCCGATACGGCGGCGGTCATCGCTTCTTCGTCTCCATCTTGTTCACCCGCTTCCCGATCAACATCCGGCGGCAGTGATGCATCGAACCCTCCATCTTGAAAAACCTCGTAGCAGTTGGGCGATACTGGGAACGAGTAGACAAGGGAACGGGGGTGTTCAGGTTCGATGTGAAGCTCGCAAGGAACGAGACCTTCCGGCTCCAAAAATTTTCCGCCTTCACGGTCGATGATACCGTATTGCGAGTGTTGTACAAGCTTTCACTCTGGTGTATCGTCTGGTACCGCATCAATAATCATGCGCTTGAGGGCGCGACTCACACGTAGACGGGGCTTTAACTGGATCGCTCAAATCAATAACCACACGACTTTTGGTTACCGGTTGGACTGAATACTCCGATGTCTTGGGGTTCAGCGGTAGCTTCCTCAATACCGGTCATGCTGGCATCAGACGTATCCGACGGTCGGCGTAGAGGTGGGCGTAGCGAAGGCGGCTTGACGCGATTAAATTTTCGTTGACGGTGTTGTACAAAGCAAGGTTTTTCCTCCGAATCGAAAAAGATCTCCCGAAGGAGTAGACCGTTGGATTCGAAAAGTCAAGCAGGACAGCCGACACTGTTGAAGTAGATCGTGCGTCCGCGTGGTTTACCTTGGCCGTGAACGTGCGTGGGCGTAATCAGCACTGGTCGCGCATCTCTTTGTACAAACCAGTCGTAAATAGCTTCATCCGACACATCTTTTCGAGACGAGCCGGGTCCACGAAGTACAGTTTGTCGTACTTCGTATATTTTCGGATTGTGATGCTGACGCCACAAACCGTAAGTTGCATCGTCGGACGTGCACACAAACGAGATACCTCGATGTGCGTATGCTTGAAAGTCCCGAAGATGAACAAGGCACTCGTGCCATACCGCAGGCTGGATTGCCGACGCTAGCGAGCTCAAGATGGCGTCCTGCCTGTACTCCGAAGTAAGACGTGCAGCCGAGATCCACATGTTTGTCCAATTTTTGGCAGCAACCGGTGTAGGTACCGCTGCAAGTGCGGCAAAACGGCGGTCTTGATTCGTTGAACTATCGTCGGAAAAAAGGTCCAAACTTGTCGCAAATTTAGAGTCGTCAGGCACCCAACGCGGCGCTGGCTGTCGAACAGCTGTTCGTTGTTGGCCCGTCTGACGAGTCGTACGTTGTTATCCATCCGGGTTTGCCTGGCGGGGCTTCGTCGTTGGCAACCCGGCGTCGAACGTGCCGGTGGCTTCGCCTATGGTTTTGCCAAACCAGAGCTAGGGGCGGTAACCATTCTACCAATGAGTCAGCTAGGCAGATCGACTGTGGTGGGAGTAAGAACTACCGACAACTTCTCTCAATGGGCCAAAAGGCAAACGCGTGATCAGCGCGACTAGGGAGGAGACAACACCAAAGTACTTAGTTGCCTTGGCTGAGAGAAACTAGTCCGACTAACACCCACGTCAACTCCAAATTGGCCGTACAACTGTACAGTCGGAGAAAGCGATCGTAGAAGGAAACCGACAAAGCGAAAGTCTTCCGCGAGGAGAGACAGAAGCAACGGTAGAAGACAGCGAAAACGGTCGGCGGCGGTTGGACTAGGCGGCGGCGGTAGCACTCACGGGGAGGTGCGTACGGCGGCGGCGAAGGCGTAGCGGCGGTCTACAGTACTCCGGAGAGAACTGACGAAGGCGGCGGGAACTGTCTCTTAGCAGAAATTGGGTAGGATCGGGCACTAGTGCTCGAGCCGGCAAATTAGAAATTCATCCAAATTACACTGGGGCAGACCGCTATCGATATGATAACCTTCACGTCAACATTGACAAATGTGTCTTGTGACAAAACTATTAAAGTTTTCGACGAATGTTAGGCTCAGGCAGATTCCAAAAAGTGAATGCCGCTTTTGCTATTACGGTCGCATAATAAATAAAGAAGAAACTAACTAACTAACGAACTAACGAACTAACGAACTAACGAACTAACGAACTAACGAACTAACGAACTAACGAACTAACGAACTAACGAACTAACGAACTAACTAACTAACTAACTAACTAACTAACTAACTAACTAACTAACTAACTAACTAACTAACTAACTAACTAACTAACTAACTAACTAACTAACTAACTAACTAACTAACTAACTAACTAACTAACTAACAAACAAAGTAACTAACCAACTAAGCTTTTAACTACTCAACTAAGTAAGCAGCTAACTAAGTCACTAACTAACTAAGTAATTAACTAAATAAATAAAGAAAGAAATAAGGAAGAAATAAAGAAAGAAATAAGGATAGATATAAATGAATAAGAATATACAAATCAATTGATTAATAGAATAAATTGATAGTAACCAACCGTTTACACTAGTGCGATACTGGCAATACTAGAAAGGACGTACCTGTGGTCGTACAGCGTCTCTGTGCCTAAAAAAAAATTTTTTTGTTGTGGCTCGATTCTTTGTAAAGACACTTTTTAATCTGTTGGAACAGAGCATTGCCTGGTGCAGAGCCACCACTAAAATGCATTGAATAGACTTTTGACAAACTTCTGTCTAAGCTTTTTCCGAACAAGACAAAGTTGTTTTGAAAGGTTCAAGACGCTTTCGATCATGTATATAGACCTCTTAAAAGACGTAGGCCATGTTTACTAACAAATGTGGCATCACTTAGGTTCATCAAAACAGGACTCGAGTAAGGTACCCTAGAAGTCTCACCTTTCGGATTTCTTAGAATTAAAACAGTGAGGCTATTTGTGGCAAAAGTCCACCTGAACCCTGTCGAATTCATATTACTGCAACTCAGTGTGAACGGTGATTGGCTAGTCACATCCAGATAGCTTTCAGCGGCCAAACAAAACTTGTCCGTTCATGACAAGGAGATACTTATCATAAAATACGCACTGGTTTTATCCTAAGTGTACCATCTGGTGTCTAAAAATATTAGTAGTCAATTTAGACCACACATCTTGAGGATGGCGATAAAAGCACGCTTCTTGCCCCCAAAACACGGCAAGATGGTTGTCGTTCCTTTAAATACAAGCCTGGCAATCTCAATGTGCCTGCCTATGCGTTTTAGTGCAGATCAAGTCCTGAGCTCACCAATAACCGCATCTAGTCAGGAGCAAATTTCTCAGATTTACACAGCAAAAACAACCAATATTTATAGTACGAGTATCTAAAGCAGGCGAAGATTCCAAAGTCTAATGTTTCACCCCTCAACACCGGTCACGGCTGCTTGCCGAGCTCGTTGGTTTGTCCCATACTAGTATACTGTCAACATCGCAATCACACCGGCAAGCTTGCCGATGGTGCAGCTGCACTAGTGCGGGTACTCGCTGGCAAGCGCGCATATGCGCCTACTTACTTCTATGACTATCGCCTCTAACTGCAGATGCTTGTTGAGTCATTAAACTCAATCAAAATAGTCTACAAGAGGTGCATCATGTGCTTCATATAGGATTTTGTGTTTGAAATCTCATCATGATAAAACCATACAGGGAAAAGTACTTTGTCGATGCTGTTGCACGACATCCCGACCTTAATCAAGAAGCGATGCAGCTTTACTTTTATCCACACCTACTACTTTTCGTCTAAGTCCTTAAGCTCATCGCTTACCAGAGACTTTAGTTGAGCAACGTACATGGCATTTCGCGCATTCGCTCACAGATTGGATCCAATACAGACGAGGTCACAGCTGCGACATGATCTAACCTATAGCTCGATTTACTTGACAAAGCGTCAGCCAAAGAGGTATACCCTGCCATTTTAAGCCAGATGCGTCGTAGTGTGTAGAGAAATATAATTTATGTAGGTCACAAGATAACTTAAACCTTTGCATGTGAGCCCTAAATTTGACAAGATAATTAAATTTTCTCAGTGGCCTTGATCTGCCGAGACTCATATATGATCATTCGATCTAACTCCCCGGTGTCTGCAGCAGTGGGATAAAAAGAAAATCTGACACGCACTTAACAAAACTACTCGAGTCTTTTAAGACTGACGAAGCCAGAATTGACGCCTGTATTAAGATTTATTGCTTTCATCATAAAATAGTTTATGGATTTTCCAAGGCCGGGATGGTTATTGTATTTTGCATCTCAAAGTAACAATGTGTCATCTGTGTTGGCGCAAAGAGAGAGAATTCACTTTTACTAGTTATTTCTTCGCGCGCTTCGCTCGTGAGAATGTGTCGATGACATCACCTCGCACAGAGATGCACTGCCGCGTCACGCATTTCCCCCCCTGCTATTTTTGATGTACACCATGACGTGGTGTCGCGCAGTATTGCTTTCTAATAACAAGTACGTAGTTCTGTATTAGATAGTAGTACCGAAAGCAGTGAGACCACGTCCTGGCATTATTTTTAGCAAAGGATAAAGCGGATCCAATAAATACTCAAGACTTTTCGTACAATACATGTCTTCTTGTTATTTATCAAGGCCGCTTCACCCAATAGTGATGAGAATTTGATCTCTAAGTCAGAACGTATGACTACGACTTCGACTATGCCATCGGTCATGCACGTTTATATAAGCTCTAAGTAGAGTGCTCACTGGTGGAGCTTCGTCCGCAATGCTCTAGCCTATAGCCAGCCATATCTTGCACGCAATACAGCAAACGTTTCGTTATGAAAATGTGCCGCTTCACGAATATGATGAGCGTGTCCAGCTATCGCTCACGAACGGCAGGATAAACTGTATGCGATAAGCAGCAGGATTCTGAAGACGATACTTGCAATAAAATTATGCAAAGTGTATTACGAATTATGACTAACCCGACCTCTGCCATTGTGAGTCGCCACAACAGTCTATTTGGGCCTTGGAGAAATTACAGTAAGCTCCGGGCTCTAGCAAAAGCATCGTATGAATTGCATATGCCAATTGAGAACTTCCAATTGTCAAGATTACTCGCAGCGAGGTAAAGCAATGAGAAGGTATGTTATTGTGCTAACATGTAATGTAATTACAGATGTTTTATTGGACTGTGTCGCAGACAAGCCGCTGAGTGTTTGTAGTAATCAAGGCACTGATCTATTTCTTTCACATTGTGTTGGACGTATCTTCTTGTACGTTTGCTCTCATCGATATGTCCAAAAATTATCTAGCGAGAACATGACTTCCTCCTAAGTGATGGCTAGCGTCTTGCGGTCCGTTGGTCACCCTCATAAAACAAAAAGCTGTGATTTTTACGTTTGGTATCGTACGCTTACCTTTTCTGTCTTACTTGATACGTATACAACAACAGACAAGTCCAGACCATAAAATGCTTGCGCTGATAATTTCCAAGAGGCGGGAGCTCGTATCATAACCTTTTGATGAAGTTATTTCCTTTGTCCGACTCAAGGTGGTTGAGTCGTCTCAAAGATTGCAACAAAATGCATCAATTATCCAGCACATTCCGTATTTCAAAACGTGATGGAACGCCTTGAGTGTCGTAAATCAATCGAGATCTCTTCAAGGCAATTTAATCTAGGCGGCAACCCTTGTCAGCAATACTGAACTTGGGATTCGTTCCTACGGTCGTGCAAAAGGGCAAGTTTTGAATAAAGCGCTCGTCTGTGCGGAGCCGCTTGGATCTAACAGCAGATATTCATCGCATACACAATCCCGACAATAGACCTGAACGCTTTCGTGGCATGCTACAATATAAGCGTGAGAAACGTGTCGCAATTCTGTAGCAGACCCTCCGCTCTGCAAACCAGAGGTAGGTATCGACTTTTGTCTATTTGCTTGTAATTGACTGCATAAGTCCTCAATCAATGTTTGACAAGTCGAGTCCTCAGCTACCTGATGCATACATGGGCTTCATCACGAAATAATTCACCTCTCCCACTATACAATAAACTATTGTATTGCTAGAGCAGAGGGCGTTTTCTTCTTATGGAAAAACTACCTCGCTATGCGCAAATCATGCGATCGGGACGCTGCAAGCATTCTTATTTGTACGTCTGGGAAAAAGATTCGTTTTGCAGGATAAGAGTCAGACTTAGGATATCCGTATGTGCTGGATTTGCCAGATCGCGCACGGCTTTGGTTTGTCAATTGGACCTCCTATTAAATGAGAACCGTTCAACATCCGCAGGAGCTTTGTGCTGCTGTATGCTACCTTTTGATGGTGCTTTATATAATTGCGGCTAGTTCATTTTCAGTGCAGCCTCTACAACACTGAGACGAAAGATTTTTCACGATTGAGGCGTACTCTGTTAGGAAAGATGCTTCCTATTTGTACATCACCATCGGGATTCCCCATCATGCTTCATCTTGACTTACCCCTTATCATGCTATCTACGTGATGGGATAAGTAATGTAATTGTTATCGACACTACCACAAACCTAACACTGGTATCTTTTTTGCTCAGATAATATAAACTTCCAGAACGTAATTCTTCTTACCTCGCTGCTACAAAAGAAAGACAAACAAAGCACATAGAGCGTCAAATATTGTATATTGCAGGGAAATATTGTATATTGCAGGGAACTGCGCTGTATTAACTTATGCCTTTTCTGCATATATGCATACTCCAGCATGTATATATTTTGCCAATCTCCTCAATCGTACTCGCTTGAGTATGGGCTCCATGGTAAAGCGCATACCGCTGCTCTGCTGTCTAGTAGCGTTGCCCACTCTCGCGTTGCTTGCCTTTTTTGAATCTGCTATCTCTACGGATGTAACAGCGAGGGTTGCGAAGGCCCAGGTCACCGACTTTTCAAGAAAACTTGCGTCAACTGCGAGCTATGGCCGCGCTTCCCGAGAAGAGAGGGCAGTGGGAGTTCTGGATGGGATGAAGAAGCTCAAGGACGCAATCAAACAGTGGCCGCGGAAGACGTCTACAGACCCACGGCAGAAGAAAGCGGTCACAAGGTCACGGGCTATCCTGTGGAAAGCTTGTCTTGCTATTCTTCGGCCAATGATCATGTCGATGCTCACGGATGTGAAACTCCTGAAGGTGTTTCTGCCTAGTGTCTACTTGAGATATGCTGCTAACAAGGAAGCCGCCATCAAGGTGCTTTTTGACTCGTACGGGGTGAACAATGTGGCGTCCGACGTCTTGGCGAGTCGGCAATTTCAACGATGGTTTGCTGTCATTAAGAGAGCCTACAAGCCGAACCTCCAGGCAGGGTACGAGGCAACCCTTGAACGTCTGACAGCTCACCTTGGTGAAAAGGAGCTGTTTATGCAGCTCGCTGAAGCTCCCAAAGTGCCAGCGATACGAAAGACTGGGCAGGTGCTGGATGGTGCGTTGCTCAACAAATGGATCGACATGGGGGTCGCCAACCTTTTGGTACGTCACGACTTTCAAAGTTGGCTGTCTTTTAAATCGGATGAGGCATGTGAATCCATGATTGAGCTCTTGCTGCTCAAGATGGAAGCAAAGGGCGTGGGAGAGCAACTTGACGTCATGTTGGATAACGCAAGAAAAACCGGAGGCGATGCTGACGGCATTGCTACAGCCGTCGAGTTGATTTCGTGGAAGAAAAGTGGACTGTCGGCAAGTGACATGTTTCAAAAAATGCAGCTTGACAACTTGAAAAACGAAGAATTGTTGGATACTGTTGATCTTTACGTGTGGTATGAATTCTTGGAGCTCACTGGAGACGCCCCCGACAAGCTACTGTTATCCAAGCTCTTAATCGGATCATCTGAAGAAAATGTAGCCAAGCTTCTCTTCCAGGCCGCGAAAGATTACGATGGATTTGCACTTGCTGGGAATGTCGGGAACGCGCTGCTCGACAAGTGGAAAGCTTCTCATTTAGACGCAGGGACAGTTGCAGAGCGTCTTGGAATAAAAAAGACTGGCGACAAGCTCTTTGACAGCGTCGAGATGGATGTCTGGGACGCGTATCTGTTAAAATGTCACGGAGACGATCGATACAACGTGATGCTGATAGAGCTACGAGGCATCTTTGGGCAAAACCTTCCAGAGATGATTGCTCAAGGATCAAAGAGTGGCAGCGTGATCGCGAAGAATCTCGCGTTGGCAGCTAAGAACAATGAATGATGAAGACTTTGGTTGTCCGATTTAGGTACTTGGCGCCGTATGTTTGCTGCTGGGCTATAAGCTGTAGCGCCGCTTGCTGGGCAAGACGCTGGTGTTGGTCGTGGTGCACAGGCCTGGACATGTTGTTTGTGCTTATCGTGCTCAACTACATTGTACGTGTTCAAGCAAGCTCACTGATGTCGTTATGATTTTACTGCTCTAGTGTTAAGTGTTGCTACAGGCAATTCTTGCAATGTAGTGAAAGAGTAGATTCAGTTACAAAATACAATGCAATGCAAGTACATCCCGTCCATCAGCAAACTTATGGCGCCAGCTACCTGAGTTGAACAGCAAAAGTTTTCACACGTCACCGCTTCTGGCTAAATAGGCGAGATTTTTCGCCACCACGTTGCCATTCCTTTCACCTTGAGCAATCATCTTAGGCAGTTCCTCCTTATAGATTTTTTGCAGCTCTATAAGCATCACTCTGTACCAATCATCGTCTTCGTATTGTTTCGACAAATTTGTGGCCCAGACGCTCATCTCGGCGCTATCGAAAATATCGGCGCCAGTTCCTTTAAATGCAGGAGGCTTTGCACGTGTCGCTTTGTCCGGATTAAGAGCGTCCCACTTGTTAAGCAGCGTGTCATACAAGTTCTTAGCAACAAAGTTACCCTTGTAATTTTTTTCGGCCATCAGAAGAAGCTCGGCTAGGTCTTCTGCAGTCGATTTTCCCAAGAGCTTGGACAATAGCAAGTCGTCGGGTGCGCCTTCAATGCGGCTCACGAAATGGTACCAAGCGTACAGCTCGACACTATTGAACAACTTTTCATTTGTGATTGTGTGAAGCTTCAGTTTTTCAAACATTTCGTTTGCTGTGAGTCCTTCCACCTTCCAGGCAGTAAGCTCAAGATCTGCTGCGATAATGGCCGCATCGACATCGGTTCTTCTTGCGAGATCGAGCATAACGTTCAGCTCATGTCTTACGTGTTTTTTATTCATCGAACGCAGCACACGCTCAAGCGCGTCAATCTCATCCGTTCTGTAAGAAAACCACTTTTTAAACTCCTCGTGGCTCAATAGTCGGCTAACCCCCATGTCGAGCCATTGTCTGAGCAACGCGTCATCCAACACCATGCTCGTCTCTCGTGTCTCCGAAACTTTTGAAGCCAGAGCGAGCTCTTCGTACACCTTGTCTTTGCCAAACTTAGCTTTCAGACGTTGGACCATGGCGTCGTAAGCCAGATCAACTTTTGGCTCGTAAGCTTCCTTGACGACGGTAAACCATTTCTTGAATTCCGGACTCGCAAAGAGATTCGACTTGACTTTCGTCACGCCATACTTCTTGAGAAAATAATCCAGCCCTCCCTCCTTGTTCAAAGTATATCGCAGGTAGACACTGGGCAAATACTCCTTGTGATATTTATTATTGGTGGCCACCGCTCGCAAGATCATTCGCAATTTCGAAGGCCGCTTCCCTCGTCGTACAAAGTGTTTTTCTGTCTTCGGCCGTGGAACGAAATCCCGTTGAAGCCAGGACGGCACTTTCTCGAAATTCCCACTTTCAAGATAAGGCGTAATCCCCCTCTCTTCTTGGAGCTTGCGGCCATCAATCGCATGCGATCTGAGGCTTCTCGAGTGGCGATACATCCTTACAATCCTCGCGGTGATCTCCGAGACTACTGCAGGCTCAATGAAGGAAAACAGCGCGATCGTGGACAGCACTGCGACACAGTAGAAGAGCATCGAGAGCTTCCGGTAGACTAGCAACGGGACCTTGACCTTGGCGACCATTCTCAAGAGAGCACAAGTTTGGAGAGTGGAAGGACATGAATGCTGCTGGCTGCTCAGCGCCCCCCTTTTTTTATTACACAAAGGTATTCAGTTTCACGGTGGGACATTTCTGTAAGAGTGCCGTAAAATCGTATATTCTTGAACATGTGCATCTATGGTGAGAGGCACATTGGCCAAAGCTTGTCTTGTTTTCTACCTTTAAAACCTCTAAGATTTTGTTGCATTGACTCGTCATGCGCTTTCTGTTCTCTTGAAGTTTGTTGAACGGAGTGTCAGTGGTAAGGCGATTTTCCATTTTATGTGCACGACTTGCATTCAGGACCGCAATGTCTTTTTTTTCGTCCAAACGTATGAGTATTCCTTCCAGAAAGAGAAAGCAGACGGTATCTTAAGAAGTAAACAACTGGAGAAGTACAAAAGGCAGTCCTTTTTTATTCGAATTGTGAACGCTATTTCGTCTTAGGCTGCACTAAAAGTGAGTTTGAACGCAAAATTTAGCAACACAGACCCCCGCAAAGTTTGGGCATGTAAAAGGTATCGACTGGGGGTCCTACTTTACAGGTCCAATTTCCAGACTCAAATCCTGCGCAAGTTTACACAAGGAACCCGACTGACTCTTATCCTGCAAAATCATTTTCTCTATTTTAACGTATGTCTCCTTGACTTGCTCGCATGATTTGCGTTGCCGTCGTGGACAACTTTCACGTAAAAATAGGTCGGTGCAAAATTGGTATAGTAGGTGACCTGATGTTTACAGTGCAGTCTTTGCCGATCAGATGGGTAAAGGGAAAATTGCTCATCCTCCATTGAATAAAAGTAAATAAATTTGTTGCGGCGAATGGGTGCTGACGTTTGTATTGGCCATCAATAACGGGCAAACATATAATGCCTTTGTAGGAGTACGTCCGATTAGCGGGCAGAGCGAAAGCTCCGATTCATTTGACGATGTCTTTTGCTAGATTCAGTCACGTAGAGCCCACCTCTGTCTGCACATTAGCTGCCGCGCAGTATTTTCTCGAAATTGCGACTCGTTTTCTCACACGTTCGTTGATGCAGTAACGACATCTTTGCATAGTTACAGTCACGCAGAGTCGTCTGCACATTAGCTGCCAGGCAGGATTCCTCTAAAATTGCCACTCGTTTTCTCACATTTTCGTTGTAGCACGGCACGAAAGTTCTTTGGAATGTTGTCGGGGTTGTGTACGCGACGGATATCTGCTGTGGGGTCCAAGCGGTTCCGTATAGACGAGCGCTTTAGTAATAGACCGCCCATTGCTCGCTTTTCGCGCGATCGAAGGAGAGGGAGAGTACGCGTCGCAAGACCGGTAGCGCTTGTCGGCGTTACTGCTTCGGCTAAACTGCCTTGCACAGATTTCGATTGATTTGCGAGCATTTGTGTCTTTTCCATCGAGTTTTGAAAGACTGAATGTGCTGAATAGTATTGTGGACGTGATGCATTTTGGTGCAAATTTTTATTTCCAGACGCCTCAACCACCTTGAGTCGAACAGACGAAACAGCTTCGTTAAGTGGTTGTAGATCGTGCTCCTTCCCCTCGGAATCGATCAGCGCAAACAGCTTAAGGTCTGGACTTGTCTGTTGTTGCATACGCGGCAAGGAACAAAGATAAGGTAAGACATCAACCATAAGAAGTGCAGCATTCTTATATTATAGACCTGCTCAACAGACCGCACGACGATCGCCATCACGCGAAAGCACGTCTCGTTCTCTCTAATATGAAACCGATTTAAGCTGTCAATTTTGAAAGTTATGTCAAAGATAGCAAACGTACAAGAAGGTGCGTCCGATAAAATGTGAGAGGAGGCGATGTTTGACCCAGTCCCCTTTGCGCACAAACTCGCTCATTTCTAACACTTTTAACTCTCGCAGCGGCTTGTCTGCTAGACTGTCCCAATAGAATATCTGTAATCACGTTCAAAGTTAGCACAACACCATCATAATAATCAGTGTCACTACCTCTACCTCGGTGCGAGTAACCTTGACAATCGTCATCAGCTCCGTAATATCGCCAGTGACATCTGCAATTTTGTCGTGAAGATACGAAATCTTTGCAAGGGCCTGGAGCTCTTGGCAATTATTGCTAGGCTCAATTAGACTGCCGTGTCGATTTGAACTGGTAGCACTGGCTACAGTTGCAATCGCCATACTTTGTAAACTACTTGGCATACTTCCATTCCTCGCATCGTCTTCCGGATTCTCTTGCTTTTTCAATCCGTGTTTCCCACCAGTTCGTGAACGATAGCTCGACACGCTCATCCAAACTTCGCCAGGCTTTGGCATCGTGTCTTCTAGCAAGAAATGTTCTCGAGGTTCCGAAACGAAGGTGTTCAGGGCACAGAGTGCGCAGTTCTTGATAAAGACAGACATTGACGGATACAGGTCGTTGAAAAAGGCATTTCTTTCACCTCTCTTCAAATCGTCCTGGACATTGGATTCTTGTGGATTCATGGTCGATGGATCGACTGGTAGGCCGCACGGTGGCCGTTGCGGTAGCCATTCCCACTCGCAACATGAGTGCGAAAGCGCGTACGTTGCTGGCTGTCCGAGTTGCCACGTACGATGACGGCCGCCGAAACTACCGACTTTGACACCGTCCAGAGTCCACAGACTCACGTCCCCGTCCGCACACGAAACGAGCACAAACATTTCAGAGACGCGAGTGAAATTCTCAATAATGTCGGCACAAAGTACGCGACGACTTGAAGCAGTGGCGCTACCAGGAGAGACGTCACCGAGACGCCACGTACAGACCAGTGCAAGTTCGATGCCTTCGTGGTTGTGCGCAATGCGAAGCTCCCACACTTTGATACACCCAGCAGCATCGCCAGAGACCAAATGTGTGTTGGCTTTATCACACCGTAGAACGGTAATTGGCTCGCAGACTTCCTCGGGCTTTAGACCCTTCGTCGTTTGGGATGACAGGGATAGCGGAATGGCGCCTTGTGTGGCCATCGAGCGGTCAAAGCAAAAGAGAATGCCGTGCTCACCAGCAGCAAACAACATTTCGAGCTTTTCAGCATACCAAAGTACTTCAATCGCGCCTGCATTTTGATGCAGGGGTGCGACTAGCTCACCCGAGTTTAGAGACCACAGCAACACCAAGCCATCCAACCCCGCTGTTGCGACATAAGCTGGAGGCAAATACGCCACCGTCAGGACGTCCATGGTATGCCGTTGCCGTCGACAACGATGGGTTTCGTGACCTGGTTTGTCCACACCATGCTCAATTTCGTCACCACTCTCGGGTGGAAGTCTATGCACGGGCAGTGCTTCCAACTCGTCTTTTTTATCAGCCCACACAACAAGCTGGCGGTCCCAGCCGACACAACACACAAAGCGCTGGCAAACAAAGTTTCCCATACCTACGCGCAAGGTCCGTTCAATGTCCATGATGCTTGTGACTTCCTGCTGTCCGTACCGTGAATTCGAATTCCGTGCACTGCGGTGCATTCGATCTCTAGAACTTTGTCCTCGACCACTTTGAGCACGAGAGTGCAGACGATCGCTAGCTCCTTCGGAATGCGATTGCAGTCTGGAAGTGGTGGGCGGCACGGGCGTCGGGTGGTTCTGTCCACGCTCCAGTCGCACGCGTGTTGGAGACGGCAGATCCGTCTGGGCCATCAAGCCTGCACTCCCACCTTGTCCTTCACGATCGACTTTGAAAGAGGCTGGTAGGACCATAATGTCTCGAGGCTTGCGCTTTCGATGAGGCAGTACGGCAGCGACAGGTTCAGTCAAACCTCCAACCATCCCATTGGATGGCGGTGCCGTACTTGCGACCGTGCCAGCCGTTGCCGGCGTGGTCGTCTTCAATAGTGAACTCACAACCGGCCGTGCTTGTTTGTTGAATTGCTTGACGAGAGCACCGTTGCTAAAGTTCCACATCTTAAGCTGTTCGCCATCGTGCGAGCCCGTCAAAAGGCGGCGCCCTGCATGGTCAAACGCAATGCTCGTCACGGGATCCGAGCCATGAGCGTGAGCAAAGCTGGAAATCTCTTCTCCGGTCTCTGCACTCCACGTCTTGATCACCGACTCGGCATCCAACGTTGCCGTCACGACCTGGTGAAACACAGAGTTATAACATGCCAGTCGCACGGGACGCTTGACCGGTCCACCCGCGCGCAATCGACTACTCCTTGCACTCGAGATCGAAGCGTCCAACCCTTCGTCGCCTTCCTCCGTTCCTTGCGTATCGAATTCACTACTCGACTTCACACTCCACCGAGTGAGCTGCGTCGTGCCAGTCAAAAGGCATGGCGTCTTGCCATCAAAAAGCAACGCTGCGACTCGGTTCTCGCTGCTGACACTACTCCCTCCACCGCCATCTCTGCCAGATACTGGTGCAACTGGTGCTGAAGCTCTCGCACTCTTCGCCGCGTAATCGCCTCGAACGACAAAGGTCTGCAGACAGCGATGCGTTCGAACATCCCAAACCTTGATCGTGTTGTCTGCGGCTGCTGATACGATTTGAAAATTCTCATCGTCGCTCACGAGATGCAACACAGAGCTCGTATGCCCTTCAAGGGTGGCGACAGCGCGCTGCGAGCTGTACGGGTTCCACACGTGAATGTCCCGTTCCATGCCACAACTCGCAATCAGTCGCGTACTCGCGCACCAAGCCAGATCAAACACGCCCTTGCGATGGCGCGTGTACTCAAATTTGACCACGAGTCGATCGACGTCCAAGATTGACACGGTCTTGTCCAAAGACGTGGCCACAACGGCTCGCATATCGTTCACCCACTTGACACGCGTGACCCAATCCGTGTGCTTTTGAAACTTGACACGGGACGAGAAGCCCTGGGCTTCAAGCATGGCACTCCCAGCTGTATTACCCCCTTGAAGACTGAATTTACTAGACGTACCCGTCGATGTGGCTTGACTTGTGCTTCCACTTCCTAATGCTGTAGTCGACGGTCCTGAACCCCCTCCGAACAGGTTGGACACGAGAGGGGTACCCGGGGTTACGCCACTCGTTCCATTGCTACTATGATGACTCGAAAGCGATGTGTGGAGAGGTCCAGGTGGAGGAGAGCGCCCGTCGCACATTTGCCATTGATCCGAGCAAGCAAGGATGGAAATGCCACCTGTATCGTCCCCAACCACCACAGCTTCACGATTATCGGAAGGTCTCTCAACGTACGCGAGACATAAAGGGATACACTGTCGTTTGGAATAGTCCACGAGATCCCCGATGAATTGGCCAGAATTCAAGTCATAAAAGCTTAAAGTGCGGTCCATCGAGGAAATCGCGAGGCGATTCGACCGCTTCATGACGCAACAGTCCGTGATCCAGTCCCGTCCAGACGCCAAGATCTGCTGTGGAGCCAACGAAGTGGCATTCCATGTCCTCACGCTCCCATCTTTACTGGTGGTGAGGTAGACGCTAGGTCGTTCTAAGCGAACGATCCGCGTGATGACATCCTTGTGGTGGGGCAACAAGTCCAAATTGAGTGTTCCAATCACGTTCCCCATTGTTTCGAGTGGCGTGGAAGTGACCGTGCTACCGTGGCCACTCCTATGGTCACTCATGTATCTTTCAGGATATGCCGTCTCATAGCAAGCGCTTTCATTGCCTCCTGTGTATTCATCATTGCCGCTACCAGAAAGGAACATGTACTAGAATGATTGGAAATGCGATAAGCAAGAAGTGGATACAAAGTTGAGGTGTTTGCTACGCACGTTGGTAAGTTCGTCCCAATCAACTGTCCCATCGGAATTTGCATCGATTTTCTGAAATCTAAACAAAAGATTAGCAACGGCGAGACGTATGGCAAAAATTCAAGTGTGATAACTTCGTACAGCTCTGAAAGTTGGGTTTCGCTTAGCGAGGCGTCGACAATTTCGCGAAACAGATTGACAAATTCCTTCTCGGTCAAATCACCATCGGCAAATTTGTCTTTGAGGGATTGCAGCTGTTCGACACCAATTTCATCGCGAGAAAAGACAGTCGTTGTGCGCTTTTTAGTCCGAGGCAATGCCATACCCGTGTGTAGTTTGGTCTTGACACGAGGATTTTCAACCGTTAGTAAAAATACGCCAAGACTGAAACGGTTAGGAGACCTCACAAAAGTTACACGTTTTATAATTTTCTCTGAGGTTACAATTCGTAGTAAAAAACAATTTTACGACCAGAAACGCAAGATTAATTAGGAAGTAAAATTTGGGTTTTGTTCATTCTGTTTAATAGTACTTACACGCTAGGAATATGCTGCCATTAGCGCGGGGTGCTACTAACTCTCCGGCCCATATCTAAGACCAAATGCCGTATCCCTCATCCCCACACAACAATCAAACATTCATTTCGGGGCAAGATTGTTCGTCCTTTTAAGGGATGTATGTGCCTTGTTTCGAAATTAATGGGTTACGGGACTTGAGTGATTAGCAGCTCGAACCACAGGGTGGGTTAACAGGCTGCACAGAGAAGCCGTACACCGTCATCCGATCACCGATGGCCTTCGAAGTGTACTTAACAGTGCGTTTAAAATTAAGATTTTTTACAGCAATAACTATGTATTTTGACCCCACCTTTAGCTAAACCCGCAATCACATTTACGGCAGACACTTAACCCATTAGTCCGGAAAAGGTTGGGGTGACGCCCTCCTTCCAAGCGCGGGGGCTAAATGCTCGCGCGCTTCGGGCAGGTACTCTCGGGTATCTGCAGGTCTCTAACGAGTCTCACCCTCGACGCGACGGTCTCCAGCACCAGAGCGCCACCTGGGCTCTTACCAAGTCAGAGCTAAACAAAATGATGGAAGACCCTCACGACCTCGGTGCTGGCTGCACTGCCCGCCGAACGAGACTCGACGTATGCGGACACCACTCTATGCCGTGGACTAGCCAGACTGAGCCTAGCACGTGCATAACTTGGCAACGCGATAACGTAATACAATACAATACAATACTTAACCCATTTATACTCGAAGATCTTTATCGTACAAATTTATATTGAGCCTGTTGTGCAAAAGACAACGCTCTTTAGTTTTTTTTTACATCGAGGTTCGGCTTTGTGCAACGGCCCGAGATATTTTCCCTTAAACTTCGATCAATTAACGATAGAGGACCTTTATTTACTACTCTTGATATTTACACGGACAATCACTTCAGTCATAGCGATAACGAAGCAGGCAGTCGGGACTATTTATTCAATAATAATCAATCCAACCCTTGTTTCGGCTCTCGAAGATACATCGACATTGAAAACGGCACCTGTGCCTGCAATAGACGCTACGCCTGCACCGTAAGCGACGATCCAAAGTAGTTTGCCTACCAAGCCACTTGGCTACAGAAAATTATAAAGCGCGTTTTCACCTTTCGCTTTTAAAAAGTGGTGCCTTCGAGCAATAACCGTCACTGGTGCTTCGGTAGAACCTCTCGCGTGCAACACCGCTACATCATTTATTAGACATTTGACTTATCGTCCATGCGATGGGCCTCACCCGTCAAGTCAGAGGAGACCAAGGAGGTGTACAAGATTAGAGACTCGAACTGCAATACCATGAGTGGCGATGCTACCATCGTCAGAATCGAGGAAAAAAGTTTAAAAAAGACGGAGCCATAATGTAAGTTACATGTGGCTTTAGTGAGTAAGATCATCGCCAGTGGTGGTGATGAGCTCTGTGGCTTGCACACACCCGGCTTCTGACCCATGTCACCGTTCCGTGGAAGGATCACACAATTCGGGTCCGAAGAAAACAATGAGAACCAAAGTGACAGATGCAGACCGCGGCGCCGAGCAAAAGCTTGCGCGCCACGTAGACTTTTCAAAGATCACTTCTAGTGTGTCCAAAAAGAGATTAAATGCAAAAAACCATTGATCAAGCGCAAGTTTATGGCAGCTATGCGCTCGCTTTAAGCACTGCATAGAGGGCTGTTTGATAGCTCTACTTGGCCTCGTAAGTAGCCATAAATTAAGGAGGCTTGTATTTGACACTTGGTACTGCTATCACCACGATATGTAAATAAACGAATCCAAAATTGGGTTTGAGCCTCCAGAATGTTGTAGCTTAAAATCCAGACACATTGTACAAGGTCCATAAGCCCAAATTTTTTGCTCGCTTGGTGGGTCAAAGGCATACAATGTAAGAGATGTCTCGGCTTTAGCATATCACTAAGACAAGCGCTAAAAGCTTAAATACCGAGCCCAAACTTGCGCTCAAAGTATTCACCTTGTCTTTGCGTGCAGCAAGAACACTCACTTAACCTTCGAAGTGCTCATCTTTTAGAAAAGTAGATTACAACAGACCTTAAAATTTTGAGCTATTCCATCGGCTTCCTTGAGCTATGTGAAGCTACATAACTGCGCCACATCATAAGAATTTGTCGTTACCGCGAAAGCGCTCTATCCTCACTATGCATTCTACATGAAGTGCACCTGGGTTTGAAAGTCGAAACGACTTCCCAATCACCTCATTTGAATGTAGGCGCTTGAAACTGATTTCGAGTCAGCTCTGATGTTCAAGTCACGGCGTGCTTAGGCACTTGTAGAAAAATTGGGCAATATTTATCGTGTGACTCAACTAAATGAAGCGCTACATTTTTTTGCGCAAAATGCCTCAAAACGTACTGAGCTACTACTCAAAGCGGGCAGCCCAAGATGGAAGTAGTCATGTAGACTAACGGCCGACTCGAAGCGGACAGCTCAAAATGGGAGTAGCCATGAAGACTAATAGCCGCCGTATGACTACTTGTACTCGTCTCATTAGCAAGATCGAGTGTGAGAGTAGTATTTCGTAGTGGTGCCGGAGGCACCCATTGCAAATGTAAATTTCGAAGTCCTAGATACTATAGTACCTCCAGCGATGTGCCACAAGAAATGTTGAGCAAGTCTATGCCAGCTTGACTATGTCTATGAGGTACACTAACCGATGCCTTTGCAAGGGGCGCAAACGGCATGGTGAAAGGCTATTAGATCCGCTCATGTCTTCCGCTCTTACCTTCTCGAATGCTAGATAGTTCGTATCCGATATCACTTATTCCATTTTCTAAAACAACATTTGACTTTCCCTTTTCTTTTTTGACCAGTGTTACTCCTTTGAATAGATACAATTGCATTTCTTGCTCTGCTTTTGCGATCAGCCGACTTAAAAGTGCAAGCAATTGCTTCTGCTAAAAAAGGCTTAGATATGAGGGGTTTTTATCAAATCCAGAAGTATTTGTGATAACCGCGACTTTAAAGTATCTTAGGTTGTTATCGAATGAGCGCGTAAGCTTGAAATGCGTGATCCGCATTTCTAAGTGCAATTGAACAATTTTTGTCCTACAAATGTAGCACCTCTTCGTACGTAACGTGCAGCGTACATGTTTATATATCTCTGTCTGACCATCTATTTACAAAAATCATGTTGTTGACAGCAGCAAGCGGAATCCTTTTATTTAGTACAAAGATTGTCAGAATACCGCGGCAAATCGCTAGACTTTATTGTACAAGATCGTGCCCAGAAAATCAAGGTTTTTTATACCGTGTCCAATAACAGCCTTTATTCATAAATCCACTGATGCTCGCTAAAGCAGGAGCCACATGCATCATCTAACTAAGCCAGCACAAGGCCCATATTGCCCTTAGCATCTGGCAAGTCAAAGACAACGTCAAGCCGTGCAAATTTTCTGCAGATAAACGATATTGACAGGCTTTGTGCTGAAGCCGATATTTTTAGTTGACACATTTCAGGTACTATTACATGTGATGCTCGGTGCGCATGAAAGCTGATTATTTGGAAGCGACTAGGTGTCTGTTAACGTAGCCTCGTAAGGGCTTATAGTCCAAACTCCTCTTTCCCGAAAGTAAACTAAGTGATGGCGGCTGTTATATGTATACTGGCTTCACATTTGTATAGTTGGTTTGAGTCTATTTGCGTGCTTTTAAGAGTAAGTTTCGAAAAATGCATGCGCACGCTTGTAAGGCGGTTTGTTAAATGTCGACTCTGGAATAATCTAGTACCAAAGAATTACAAATCAATAGAAGGTTGACACGCCGAAGAAATATGGTCAATTCTTGTCTGCTGAATCAAACGAAGGTTACCACTTAACGCGGAGCAATACAAAACTTTACCGCAGAAGTTACGCTTTATTTAGGCTGATGATGCTTTAGGTAAGCTCCTCTATGCACCGCCAGTGCTCATCCGCCATGCATTGCTTATTGTTTTCCTGTGTAGCTGCTACATTTCTTACTGTGATGGGTAAAGAATGACCTTATATGCCTTGATTGGCTGGCGTCGAAGCTCAATTAACACAACCCCATAGGCTGGCACCAGCTCTTTTTAGATGCCACGTGGTTTCATATTCGATACCCGCTCAGCCAAATCTCTATTTGCGAAATAACCTCAGAAATTTAACGTTGGTCCTTCTCTGACACTGGTGACGCCACCACATTTTCTTAAATTTTTCATAGCCATCACAATTGCTTTTGTTATGCTTAGAAGCTTCTGAAATGATCCCTCCAGCATTTCATGATCTGTACAGAGAGAGACAGAGCTTTATCATTTTTCAAACATTTGTCCACGGTTTCTTTACCCACAAATATCTCCAGCTTGATAGGTAGCGAATGCACTATGTTTCGTGACCTCGTCGCGCTTTGGTAAGCCCAATACAGTCAATATATTATGCTCAAGGTAGGATCTGTCTTTCATAACGTCAAAATGCGTGGGCAAGCTTTAAGTCCTAACTCATAGCATTCTCTAAAATGTAAATTGACAAAGCTTTTTCAGTAATGTTTCTTGTGATGCTTATATGATCATATTTAAGTTTTCCTTGTATTTTCAAATACAGTAGAATGTATTTCTTATGTTGTGATTCTTCATTTACAGCCCAGTAAATACCCACCATAAGCTCTTAAATAGCTGAAGAAAGCAAATGCAAGCTCCCTACAAGCCACGCACATCGCCTTTATTCTGATTGTAAATTTCACACAGCATACCTAGGCTATAACTAAAGCTCACTATTCCTTACAGAGAATTGGATCGCTTTATAGAAATAGCTAGTGTGAACGGGAGTTCCTATGGTTTGTTTCCCCACTTTTTAATGCAAGCCCGCACTGGAAAATGTTGCGCGTATGAAACGAAGGTCTGAATAAGAGCCCAAGTTTGAACTACGCTGGTATCGCGCATAATACATTGGCTAATATGGATAAACAAATAGTTTGGCTTGAGCAAAAGCGTGTCGGTAAGCGCATTATGCTGGCTAAGTTTGTATTCAGCGAAAAAAATGAATTTGGCGAAGAATGACTGCCACCTAGTCTTTTGCTGGTACAGGTGAGGAACGTTTTTCAGGCTTGCGTGGTTTATTTTTACTTTACAAACTCGAAAAACTCAAAACTTCGCCAACGTATACAACATAGCAAGCACATTTTTAACATAAAGGATCATCTTATTTCACCAGCTAATAGCTGCCTAGACTCTTACACGATGACTCGCTTCAAGCCGCTTACAACAAGCCGCAGTAATAAGCAATCACTGGTAGTCATAAATGACACAAAATGGCCTTGTATCGCCCGGCTAAGCCGGTACGTGTACAATTTATTAAAGTAGCCACAGCATCACTCAGTAAACAGCTTCAAGAAATTCATAAGTTCATGAGACTCGCATTACCAATAATGCTCTTCTGCTAACATTCAGCTAGACCCGACCACTTCTGCTAAAAAAGCTAATTGTTGCGTAGGTCAAATTGCAATAGATTTCATCTTCTTGTGGTCTGCGTGGCCCTGTGGCTGCTTATAGAGCGGGGATCTTGGTGTTGGTTTTTGCAGTGGCACCTTGGTCATAAACTCTATTTGTCCACGCTCGAGCGGAAGAAAGCCATAACAAAAAATGAAGTACTTAGCCCTTCTATGAATTGACGTCATACTTGCCTTAGATGATCCTCTGAGCCTACCAATTCACTTTGAAGTGCCTCTTGGCGAATGAATTGTCAAAGGGTATTCGGGCAAAAGTCTATAATCATAGAAATGATTGTGTGATCAGACGCTTTAAAGACGCTAGAATCTTGTGGTATTAGTAATTGTTGCCGCAAAGCGTTGTGAGATTAATTTCTCACTCCTTCATACGGACTGGTAGTTGCCAACTACCAAATATAGTGCTCCTTGCAACGTGCACTCCAATATGGTGTGAGTCAACACGTCTATCCTTTGGATAAGTGTTTGCGCTATTGTCTCCACATTGTTCAGCTGATAATAAGCACTAATAAATCACCACTTTCCGTTATGTTCTTTATACCAGAAGTTTTAAGCTCTGTTACTACTGCTCATGCCTTTTTATCGTTTCGGCTCAGAAGGAGTCAATGATCTCACATTCTTTCAGTTAGACCTTGAACCAGTAATGACTTTGAGGGTGAATCTTCTGACTCTTCACTCGAGTATTATCGTGAAATGATAGACCTACCATCAGCCTTCATGGAAGTCGAGACTCGAGATTGACCTCGTCCCGGATCAGTAGTAATGTGTAATCCGTCAAAAAAATACCTCCACGGAGCAATATATGTATCTTTGCTTTTCGTTCGTCGAAAAGTCAAAGCGTGTTATGGTGCTGAACTTGAGCTATTGTCACTCATACGTGACTTTTTGGAATTAGTATCATAGCACAAATAAGGCCGAACAAAGTGGCCGATAGATTAAATTTTTTGCCGCATGAAAGATTTCGTTGGCAAATGCAGGCTCCTAATGAGCGACAGAGTGCAGCGTTACTTTCACAGATATTAAATCAACGAAATGAAGCAATGATTTGCAGCTCTTCGCGCGTTATTTACCAAGTCCGAATGAAGAGGTTGAAGATACTACTGGCGGCAATTAATGTACCTCGTAGTATGCTATGCGAGTGACTGATAATGCCGTAAGATTTTTGAAGAGCTCCGACAACATACGATCGGCTAGCCTCGCAGCACCTTCCACAAAAAAGCTTTTGTCTTTCACGACGTCGTCGAGAGCTGAATAAAAAAAAGATAAATCAGCTTGAAAGCTCGTTTTGGACTAGAAAAGGCACTTTTCAACCTGTTACGTTTACGCCAACATCAACGAATGCTTTCTTGTGGTAAAAAATACAATAATTGACCACTTTGTACGTCTTCATTTGTGCTACGACCCCAAAAGAAGTTTGACAAGTGGTCAGGTCTAGTTAGTGATCTGCACAAGAACAGTGCTGACTATGCTTGTTTCAAAAAAGGTTATGTGTGATTTCTTAATGGATATTTCTGACGGCATCTGGACAAATCTATAGAAACTTTGTAAGAACCTTTTGACTATGCCGTTGGTCGCGCGTTATTCAATTTCTTAAGAATGTCCTCGAGCGGATTATCTTGATTCGATCTTGACATATGAAGGCTCAATGCAGCTTTATATATACTACTAATTTGGGAGCGGTTAACAAAATGTTCTAGAAGTCATTACTGGAGCTTGAATGGTGACATGTTACGATACCAATTTTATTTGGACACGAGTCCTGATTTAAAGAAGATGTGAAAACCAAGACCACGGCCTCATGAGAGGCTAATTGATAGCAGCACACGGATACTTACATATCCACATCCTCTTTCAATCGATGATCATCCTTTTATTTAGGACCCTGACCACTTGGGTAGTACACAACAAAGTATTAGCAGAACATTATTTGTATCGCTTCTGCATCTAGTCGGCTATACGCATTTGACAAATCCATCATCACTTATACATTACGCTGCATAAACTTGTACTCATATTCTTGATCTTCGGTGTCATCGTATGATGCGTATGCCTGTTTTTATGATCTGCAGGCAAGACATTCTGACTTCCTATCGATATATACATACCCTCAAGGAAGTACACAGTTGTAGTAGGAGCATGCGAAGGAACAGCTTTATGATGCGTACATTGCCGTGAACTTCGCTTTTCGCCAGCGCTTACGCTCTTTGGTCTGCAATTGAGAAAAAATTGGACGCGCGAGGAAAGCTTATGAAGAGTGATTTTGATGACACGCGTTACTAAGACGTCTATCATCAAGTTGGCTAAAGTGCTTGTGTATGCATACCGTAGAAATTTTAAATAAAAAGCCAGCGGTGGAGCGCTTCTGGCTGAAAGACCGGGTTGTCAAGCTTACTTTTGGGATTAACATATAAATAATAATGCACGCCAGACAATTTGTGCAATCGACCAAAACATACTGTTAGCCTTAAAATTTAGCAAAGGATCGATTACACTTTGACGGCTATTGGCGTCCCTAGGGTAAACTAAGACGTACCTCTTTTTCTGATGAAATTGACAGCACGGAGTCATTCCTTATCGTTTGTCCGAACGAGTATGACTTAATTATTGTCAAGATAAGGCTTTAAAGATTTATATTGATGGATGTAAAAGGTGTAGGTGCCAGCCACTTAATTGCGCGTAACAGGGCTTAGGTATGTTTGTATTTTCTGTTATGTGCTAAACGGCCCCTTTGGAGGAAAGCTTTAATGGTTACACACAATACAAATATGGGAGGTATGAAATCAAGTTGTCTTTCTTCAAAAAATAGACGCGACGATACCTGTGAAACCTTGACTAGCGTATTTGAGACTGCCAACAGCATTGGCTACCGAATAAAACTAAGGTATTGTTTCCAACGTGGATATTTTATCGCCAGAAATAGCGAATAACAAATGTCTGCAAGATGATAGACAAGTGCGTCTCGAAGATAGATGCTGTCAAAGGTATTTAAGATTCTGAGCCCTAATAAATTTAGGTTTATTTACTTCTTGCCAAGTTGAAATCGAAAAGGTTCCATTTAAATCCAGTGCTGAAGTCTTGCCTGATTCGTGTATATGTAGGCTGGTCTAAATGTTCAGCTAGATTTTTGCCATGACACCGAGTCAGGTCTTCAAGCTACTGCTTTTTTAGTGTTCTAAACCATATTTTGCAAGAAAGTATCTTTCTTTGTAAAACGTAACAGATTTGAACAGATCAAGCTCCAACTTTGAGGTACACCAAGCTCTTTACAAATGAAGATATATAACTTTTCTGTCTTCTGGTATTTCAGGCCCCGTTATTCTTGTTTTGACGCTACAGTCTGATGAAGTTACCGTAGGATATAAAACAAAATGTTTAAACTTGGCGAGATCTTAAGCATCATTATTCACTAAGTTAAATTGACGCGCGTGTGCATTCTCAAAAAGACAAATGATACTGTTCTAAGGATGTGAGACGCTTCAGATCTTCAAAAAGATCATTATTTACTAATTTATGCGTGCAACGTCTTTACGCGTGTCTAATAAGGTAGATCGTGCTGTTTTTAGACCCTGAGACATCTCAGCTATTCAAAAGAATCTTTATCTACTAATTTATAGCTCAAAAACGTCTGTCCATGCCTAGGAATATAGGTTGTGTTGTTTTAAGGCCATTAGACGCTTTAGCTCGTCAAAATGATCATTATTTAAAGATCTATAGCTCCAACGTGTCTGTACATGCCTGAGACGATAGATCGTTCTGTTTTGAAGTCACGAGATGTCTCAGCTCTTCTAAAATTCATCAATTACAAAGGTGTGATTTTTAACTCATCTGTGCATGTCTAGTAAAACAGATCTTGATGTTGAATCTTGATTGTTCAATCTTCACGTTCTCGCTCAGTGGAACAGTTAAAGTTGTGACTAAATCGTGCAGCACCTTAAGAAGAGGCGGGTAGATTCTTTTTGAATGAATGACCAATCACTATCCCACGATTTAAAAAAAGTAGACCGCACTTCCACAATATAGGCAGAGACCTTTTCTCTTTTACTACCCTTTAGCAATTAGTCTGTGGGTAAACATTTTAAGCCGATTAATTGCCTATCGTTAACCAAAAGCTCCCTTACTTGTGATGCTTTATTAGTGAAAAGCCAGCTTCCAGCAAAAAATTTGATGCAATGGCACGTTATACCCTTCCCCACTCAAAATTCAGATGAGTGTGTTCATCAATCATTGACTTGTATTCGAGAACTCGTTTGAATACGAGGATGTCCAAGCAAAGTTGCCAGTCGGCCGTCCCCGATGACGATCGTGTAGGCACTTAGGAATAGTTCTATGCCAAAACCGGCCTGTTTTTTAAGGCTGCGCTTGCGCCTGGGCAGCAAGTAGGACGTGATATTCCAGCCAAAAGATATGCTCGGGCGAAAAAATATCTTGAAAAGACTTATACTTCGCTAAAACGATTATTCTGCGCCTACTAATCTCTAAGACTCGGTAGCTCGCAGACACCTTTATGCTTAGAAAATAAAAGCAATAAGGAGCACCACATGTCCTCCGATGATCATTTGCTGATTCTTTTCCCTTCATAGTTGCAAAGCGTACGATAATATCGTAAGCCTCAAGAAATGTGAGCTTATTAATAGACTTATTTGACATTTAAACAATCATGGCAAGAATAGCTATGGCTGACAATGTCATTGGCGCTGATATCAAAAAGAGGAAATTGAACTGCATGACGACAATCTACTTTACATTCCATGGGTGGCGAATTTCCAGCGCACTTGATCATGGGCTTTGCGAATCGACCATCACCGGAGACCAACACAAGTTGCTCCGTCCGATGTACGCTTTCTATCGTTAATAAGCAGCCCCGGTGAGCAAAGGAAGATTAATCTGTATGGTCGATGTAGTTTTAACGCCAAACAGTACTTTTTTTTGCTTTGCGCCCCGTGAGGGCTTTTTAGAAGTTACTTTTCGCAACCCTCGTACAAAAACGACTTGGTTCTAAAAGAGTTGTTGTTTCAGCACGATCTCGCGTTGGCCATATGCGTGCTTGTAGCCCCTCATTTAATCCGGCTTATGGATTTTCTTCTTCATCGTAAGAAGTCGAAAGACAACGAAGGCTTGTACACGGTCTGGAAATGCCTTGAGTGTTTTATGTATCACGTTTCGATTGGAGAGCACATTCTGAATCGAGTGGTTGTGAACTTAAAGACATTATACGAAGTATCTTCGAACTTGACTATAGAGTACGACTTATTTTATTGATGAGCGCAACGCATCTAATTGTACTGATGTAAGTAAACATAAGCTTCGGCGTAAAGTTAGGCTAGGCGCTGACACTTAAGTTTTGAGCTTGCTCCCACATACCCCAATTTGTGACAAAAATCGCAAATTGCCAACGAGGTCCAGTTGAGTCTGATCCAAACTCAAAACGGCCCCTAAGCCATCTTATTGTGATGTACATCACGACTTCCATTATTCCGGCAATAAGCGCGCCGATTCGCAAGAAACTTGTGACGCCCGTGAAAGCGTCTTTAGTTTACTGCACCCTCAAAAACGAAAAAAAGCTGCTCTTGGCAATTAAGAGGCTCCAAAAAAAGACACCGGTGTCTCAGCCTTGCGTCGTTTCTTTGTAAGTAGCAGCAGCCCTTGCCCGGCCGAATGTAGCGCTTTAGAGCTAGTGTTGGCGGACAGGTCGCGCCACGTTTGGAGTGACTCCGGACCCTTGAGACCCTTGAATATAAAATCTTTTTTGGACATCTAACGTATGCTCTACCCAGTCAACTTGACCGCCGTGATGTTTAGCACAAATTATCAAAACTGCGCTGGAAAGCTGCTTCCATTTATAGTGAGCTCAACGCTCGGTCTGCCGCCTAAAGCGAACAACCTTATATTTTTAGATATACTACTAATAAGGCGGTGGCTATGGCTACTATCAGCTGCCAAATGGCCACCCATTTTCGCCGTGCCAGTAACTTCAGACACAGAGGCAGCGCTTAAAAACGTTGTGGGATAGCTCAGTATTCGTAAAAGAATTGTTGTCCTGGATATGGCTATACCGTTTTAGGCGCCCCACAAAAAATGCTGGGTGTGTTAACAGCGTCTTAAAAAGGTCAATGATGTACACTGACTCATGCAATAAGGTATATTTTTCGTACGTGCCAAGCTTGCTACAGTTTTTACTAGAACGATCATTTTTAATTTCAGGTAAATTTTGTGACAATTTTTGCATACGCGTTTGATCTGAAATTGATAATATCATATGAACATCCCCTTTTATGTTTGTCTAAATTTTCAGTTTTGCACTGGAAAATTCGATCACATCTCTTTCTTCGCTAACAAGTTTAGCTGACTTTACGCAAATTGGAATAACTATTTTGGTAAAAAGACCGATCTTAAACGAGAGTTCTGGAAAAAAAATTGTTTCTTTAGCGTCCTCTTCTCCTATAGGTTAGCGCACAAGCTAAGGTATCTTGCCCCGTTTGCTTTAGAGAGTAGATGCAAAAGCTACGTTATTACGTGCACACTTTTTCTGGATAATCTATCAGTTCGTGAATGGGCTATCTAAGTGCACATAGTATGGAATGTGTCCTCTCGCACACTATAGGCCCTTTCTTTTGACCATCAACCTGTATATAGGTTACACCTAACATTAAAAAAAGTGGTTCTGGATAGGCAAAAAAGCGTTTTCTTCAGTGCAGCGCTGATTAGTGGATTTCTTTATGACACGAAAGATCATGACGTTTAAAAGGTGTAGCCGTTAACAGTGTACTTATAGTAGCTGGTGCCAAATGCATCAACTTGCCTAGGTTTCTACTTATACCGCGTTGTTATTGACCTCCGGCAAGCCGATGACAATTTCAAAACTAATAGTCCTTCGAATGCACTGGATATATACATGGGACCGACGTGGGGCCGCAGTTTCGACCATCCGACAGGTCTGACAGATCCTAATATGCTTAGCCACCTACTTGTCAATGCCGGGTCACTGATTGTTGGTGGTCCTTTGTCTTTGTCGACAATTAGGTGAAGCTTCGTAGGCCTCCAGACGTTTGTTGCTCTCTAAATCTCCGTCGTTTACAGCAAAGCCTCAGACTGGATCTACAGGATCTACTTTTTGGTGGAGCAAATCGTCAGCTCATCTATAGAAATGCATCTTTAATCGCTGTCGAGAGATTGGTCGGACTCTGCTGCGATATGTTGATTGTGGGCGTGTAAATACACACCAACGAGCCGTAAGCGCAGCAGGAGGGCATTATTCGCCAAAGCTTTGTTGCTTGAGATTGAAGTTCAACCACCTATACACTAAATCGACCAATTTACCCATGTGTAGTGCCTTTTTAGCCATGAGTATCCAGGAACAAGTCTACATCTTTGAAGAGGACAACAAGTGTTTCCTAACAGCGAAAATTTTCAGATTTTACAGCCGCAACACTGAGGGCATCTAAGAACGTCTCATTAGCTGATCGAATCGCATCTATCGTGCTATCGCTGCTGTAATCATCAGTGGGCAGACCACAATCGTCTACCATTGCACTCAAAGTTAACCGAGACCCGATATAGTTTTCATGATTTTGTTTACTCATGTAATTCTCCGCTGTCGGTTCTACTCCGATAGCTATCCACTTTTTAAAAGCCGGATATTCATAGTGTGTAACAAGCACACGCCCGTCACGAGGTCATTCTCTAGAACAGCAACACGCTCGCTCCTACTGTTTACCAGTGTTTTCTTGCTTTAACGGCGCGGCTTCTGCTGGCGACCTCTCAAAGCATTTGAGCAATGCGAAAATGACTCCTTTAGATCCGGTATGGATCATTTTTGCCTTGCCCGAGAGCTTTCTGCCTTTGCTTGCCGCAGCAAAAGCGGTGATTGCTGCTTTAGTCGCAAGCGCTACCTACTGGGGCTTTCACTGACTGCGATTCCTGAGCCTTAAAGCTCACAATATGCTTGTAGAGCTCGAACGCGGTGAAACATTTTAGCCGCTTGGTTGCTGTAAATGACGCAGGCTCAAAAAAGCCTGCAGGTGTTTCAAGCAGCACGAAGTGACGTCCGACAAATTCGGGAAGGTGTCCGAAAACCTTTGCGAGGGCCTTTGACAATCTACCCTATTTGACTTTGAAGAACATTTGGGCAAGACGGGATCAAACAGCACCTTGTGCGGTGGAGGCGTGCTGAAAGATATTTGATCTTTCGGCTAACGGCTGCTCAATGCCCTTGGTATGAATTGGCTGCAGTTTAAAAATCTCTGTAAATTTTATTAGCAGACAAATGTGTCTGGCTCTACCGAGAAGCAACTAAATTTGCTACTGCAATTTAGGCAGGGACATAATCCTTTCATCTGAACGAATTTTGTATGCACATCGGCATAATTGTTGTACCATGCTAGTAAGAAGCTTGATAACGAAAAATGTAATGGTCCTTAATACTTCCCAAATTCTATGATTAAAAGTTTTTTATTTTGAAAGTGTATTTGATACGAGCAGATTGTTTACATATACAGCAGTTTAGCAGGCTTGACCATTACTTGCTGCTAAATAGAAGCAAGGCTTTCAAGATGTGCACATAATGTTTTTGGCACCAAATACAAGATACTTGCTTGGTACCGTTAAAAAAATTGCAAACACGGTGCTCTCCATCGGAGTTTACTTTGCTTTTAGACTGAGCGAGCCATAACACGGTGCTCTTGGTCAGGGTTTACAGTAATTTTAGACTGAGCGGGCGTGCCCCAAATCGGGCAGTTCAGGCTATAAGGAAATCGGTGGCTATGTAGTGAGAAAAACCTTGATAATTTTATAGTTTTTTCGACCGCTCGCCATTCTCTAGCATTATACGATGTTATGACCGCTTCGTTGGGCTTGGGATTGGGCACATGCCGAGTAGGAGTAGGATAAGAGTCTGAATTGTATGTTCTTATACACAGTAGCGTCTTTAACTATTGTTAGCTCAGTAGACAAAACCTAAATTTAAATGAAGTGTCGGACTATTGCTGACGATCAAACAGCTTATGCTCTTAGAAAGTGAGAGATATACATGTTGCTCATTCTATTCCGAATCCCTGTTTGATAAGTTTAAAGTATGCAATCGCGCGAATTGGATCAAGTCTTCTCCTGAGTCTTGCGTTTGTCGTACATCTCGTCATTAATATATTTGTGTAAAATGCTGCAATATAAAAATTTGTTGCAATTTGTTATGTAAAAAAAATTCTTGAGCAGCATAAATTTTTATGCTTTCTGAAAAGCATGAACATTAGCGAAGATGTAGCCATTGGCGCAATGCAAATCATAATTTCTACATAAATTGGGAAATTGCAATATACTGGCAAATTTTTGCTTTCTAACAGTATAGCCTAAAGAAATTTTTTTGCAATCTTCCTCTGCGAGGCTTATAGTATTGACTGTTGGACCGCGGTGGCCTTAAAATTCTGGCCAGAGTACGCCTTTTAGCCATCGATGAAGAGATATTGTTGTGTTGTGCAAGCATCTACAGACTATGTAACAGAAAGCGGCATGGGCTTTATTGATTTCTTTTTCTTATCGGAATCTGGTGCTCTCGTTTTAGCATTTTCAACTTGAAATTTACCCTATCTCTGGAGGCCCATTCCACAAATTTATAGATGAATCCTCCCAAGTTCTGCGGCTTTAACCAATCAAAGCATGGTCCAAGTCCACAAAAATCTCGAAAAACTTTCTCTTCGTCGACAACAGCAAGGCGGCCATTCGCCTCGCTCCTGAGATGGCGACGGCTCCCGACCTTAACATTAGGATTCACATTCGTCTCGATATTGTTGGCCTGAGCCAAGTCTTCCACAGCCACGCTTGTGACGCAGGGGGCAATCAAAGCAACAAGCGATAGCACGATAAAAGCAGTGCGACGCATTACCTGTGGTTTATAATTTCGATTGGGAAGTGGGAGACTCCGAACGAGAACACATCTTTATAGAAAGGCGGAACATGAAAGTTAATTGCACATTGAGGAGGAAGAAGTGTCTCAGCGCACGATAGTACCGATCGATATATATTGGGCTCAAAATATTCAGCGAATATTGTTTTGCTTACAAGACTATAAATCAGGAACATACCGTAATTTACGTGCGGGGCTCAAACATATGTGGGACAGTTTGCCCGAGTAGACTGCAGGTGATGTTGGCTTAAGTGCTTCCATACGTATAGGTAGACCTTCGTATCAAGTCACAAAGTATATCGACACTGTTTCGGGTATGCTGCTGCCCACCCGGTGCGTAAAAAACACATGGAGAAGGCTTTTGCTCATTTAAACACCTGTTGCGATAGATTTGCTGTGAACTGTATTCACAAACACCATTGGAGTCACTAAATTGCGACAATGCCCTAATCCATTAAATGCCTACTGCAATATTCCAAGCGCACCTTGATCTTCTGCAACCAGAGCTATGTATTGCTGTCGTGGGGATATTTAGTAGCTCCGATGTTTGGTGCTGCTTTCACCAGAACAGTGGCACATCACGATCCAATTGCAATGTGATTTCACCATGGCTGCTACCACCACAGGACGCACTAGCATCGAACGACTCGCCAACGATGCGAGCATTTGCTACAAAATTGCTTAAAATTGTATTTCGCATGCGCTTTGTTCGCCGACTTTCTTCTCCTTTTTCTTCATGTCGGCCGCATCTTCGATATAACTTGCGAGTCGATTTTCTGTGCTAATAGTATGTACTGATCTTAAATCGTTTTTACAAAGTTTTTGTTTGCAAAATTTACATTTTGTCTAATCCAACTCTCTATGTCTCCTATTGGCTGTTACGGAATGTTTTAAAAAGCTGAGTGGCTCATTGGCCACAGCTTAGCAAAAACAAAAACTACTGTTAAGATATGAATAAACACAACAAGCCAATTGCAACTTGTTAAAGACCCGAGACGTTTATTGGCCACACCTTAGCAAAATCGATTGTATTGGAAGTGCTCAGACGCATTCAATCTTTAAGACGTAAGCTACTGGGCTGTCTCTAGCGCGGGCTCACCAACAAATTTTGGGAATGAGTTGTATACCTCTCATTACACTTCGGTGCTTTTTGGCCAATGGGGCGTTCAAATCACCCAGCAATTAATACTATTGGACTCGAACCGCGCTGGGAACTTTCGTCAACAACAGTCTACGATTTTTGCCAAAACCAAACAATCATGAAAGGAGTTTCCACTGTTTAAGTATGTGATAAGTCGGACCCATCAACTAATTTTGCAACTAAATGTCGAGCGTGACGCAGCGACTCATAGTACCCCGACGTACCTAGAAGTGGTGAGCAGTTAACACTTACTTAACCTGAATACATCTTAAGGAGGAGAGAAAATTTGCGATTGACAGTCAATAATCGTTGTACGTTTTGCTTTAACTTAGATTGCACACCGTCCTGGTCATGTGATTGTACATCCTTGACACTCATATACAACGTGTCTTAAAAAGCTTTCCATCATTTTAAGCAAATTTATTGCCTTTTGAAATCGTGTGAATATACCATCAATGTCCTTGTCAAAGCGCATTTCCATCCGAAAGATCGAAAACATTCACAAAGACGCATTCACCACTGACAAAAACACGGTCTCCTGATCGGTACGCTCGAATGCGCCGAGCCCTTTAAAATCTAGGACGACAAGCAGGCAATCTTCTAGAATACGCAGCGTTATCCATGCACCATCCGTACAGCGAGTTCCGGCAATAGCAAACGCAGATCCTGTCATGTGGTACAAAAAATACTTTCCAGTCGCCTGCTTTCCCATCGATGTAATTCCTACACAGCAGCCTTCCCCACGCGCATAACAGAGGAGACAAGATTCCAAACCGAATAGACTTAGCGATCTCTGCAGCTTCCCACGGTTGTGTGTCATCCTTTGTCTCAAAAGACCGACCTATTCGATCATAAAGCCCTGTAAGGTCTTTTCCTTCCACACGACAGATTTAAACCGACAAAAATGGTATGACCGTCTGAAAAAAGCCTTCAGCGGCGTCAAACTCATGCTCACGTCATGCAATGAACGCTGCATAGTGAGTTCGGTTGTCAGGTCTAGTCCATAAAGTGGTTTGTTCAGCGCCATGAGATCACTCATCATAAGTGACAGGAAATCACGGTACCTCTCCAGAGCAACATTAATCTCCTTTACACCAGGACAAGCGATAAGAATCGAGACAGGAGGCACATTTTCAGTTTCCAACATACCATGTACGGGAATTTTTTCATAGACGTGGTAGAACGGGTACATTCAATGCTGCTTTCGTGGACAATCCAAAGACCTAGCATTCCTTTTAGGTAGACTATTGTCCTGCTTATTAAATTGCCGCAATCGATAGATATTTTCACGCACAGTCACGCGTATAGAAATTGGATCAAGAACGAGTACACCGTCGTCAACGCTTTGGACGCTCACCTGGTCGGACCTTCAAAGGCAAAAGTGGAGGCGGGTGATAGTCGTCTTGGGAAATGCCTTTAAGGAATCTTTTAAACGTCCCATTGTCGCTATGTCCACATGAATTCACTCCGAGAGCAAGCTTGTCGGCCAGATCTAGCAGCCGGCTGCACACTATACGCGTTCAGCCCCATCGTGGACGCTCACGACCTTAATTGACTGGTCATTGTGAATGTTTATTCCTTGCGAGTGCCCTCTAGAGTCTGTGACGTATACCGTGCTGTTCAGCAACAAAACATCTCTAGAAGGTAGTTCCGCCAGTGTTGACCGCACACCTAAAGCAACAACTTTCATCCATTTCGTTTCTTTAAAAGTTTCGTCAAACTTGTAAACTCCTACCGAATCTTTCGAAACAAACGTGATAATTCTTTTGCGAGCTTCGTAATCACAAAGCGAAGCAGCTTGCCCGAACGTGCGTACAAGCTTTTCACTCACTTGAGGTGAATTTTGAGAAAATGGCGAAAAGTTGATAATTCGAACGCACATACCTACCTCTTTAAAGCAAAATTTAATGCGGACCGGACCTTAATGGTAAACATCGCCACAAGTTTTTCGTCAAGAAACACTTGGTGCCAACCTAAACACTCTTGATCCCTGCCTGCGTTTACCAAAGTGCCTCCCTGCATAGCCAGCTTTACTATATTTTGGGAGAGTACAGTGCCTCGACCTCGCGTACAAGCAGACAGTGTGAACAACAATCCATCTCTTGATAGCAACATTTTCCGTAGCTGGTTGAGCTTGCATTCGATAATTACTACTTCGAGGTCGCCAATAGTCTTCTCCATCTTGTGTTTAAAATTGCTAAGCTTGATTTTTCTCGCCTCGGCAAAGACACTTTCGACAGCAACCCACCATTTAGCTTGTAATTCAGTGGTTTAGCAATTTTTTCCAAGATTAATTTTTAACTGCTTTTCCTTTTGTCGAACACTTTCACTATCGATTTCTTAGCTTCTCGCTGGTTAACGGTCTCCGTGATGTCCGAGTGCGAAGTATGAGCACACATTTTCACCTCGGTCACCTCATCGTCTTCGCCGATAGAAAAAAGAATATAAAGCGTTGCCTTGACTGGTTTGAGGTTCATGAGTGCATCTTAAATGGCTTTTATCTTTTTATCCAGCGGTCGATGGCACGTGAATCGAATTCACGTATCTCGATGAGGCTATCTGAAACAAATCAGTGTTAAGTGACCCACTTGCTGTATCATCAGCATAGGGACAGAACAGATGACCCGCCACACGTTCTAACATCGCTCTTCGTTCCGCACTTTCATTTTCAAAATTCTCGGCTTACTCTTGTTGTTCGTTGGCATTTTGAGCCCCACAAAATGCCCTGAATTTCATCTTCAGGCCAGAGATCAAACGCTCTCAAAACGTCTTCGCACAACTTTCGTGGTCGAATAAATCCTTGGTTTAAGTCAATCCGACGATGCCCCGACTCAGCTTTAGCCATCCAGCAAACCCTAATTCTATTATAAAGTGAAAAGTCCGACTGAATGGTTTAGTGCGTATCGCCAACTTCACCACACTTGAGACAACAATGGCTGGATAGCTCCCATTTCACAAGCAAATATCGGTTTCTCCTTCAGGAAGCTCCTTCGGATCGACGGAGGATATTGCGGCACACGATGTACTGAAAGGCTGAATTTCTTGGTTTTAATGTGCAACGAGACCGAATACGACGACAACTTGTCGTCTGCTTGCTCATCCGATATCGCCATGCATGCCACAACTCAATCCAAATCGGATGGTGTAGTGCAGCAGATTATGTTAGATGTTAATTTAGTCATAAACCGTAGTACATCCGTTGATAAATTCCGAAGCCGTTGGGGCTGAAATAACTCGTCGCGTATCCACCAGAAAACCACCAAGCCAGTCACGTCCCTACCACCTCTTCGATGTTCCAAAGTTTGCTCGAGATTAAGATTTACTGCGTGAATGCCATCACAGCGTCTCGGTCGAGCATGCCTTCATATCGAGTAGCGCATTCGAAATTTGAGTCTGTTTGCCAAACACTCCTTTAAGCTTCACGTCTCCAAGGCACGAATATCGAGCGAGGAAGCGGCTAAAAGTCTTCGTCAAATACTCGCGCGTGCAGAACGCTAGACTCGAGGTCTTTAGAAGTGACCGACGACATCGTTTCCAATACTGCGACGCAATCTTATGACCTCCAGCTCATCCAACACGGGCTTGGCAACCTCCTTGATGCACTGTGTTTCGAAAGCTAATCCAAGCAGGCAGAAGAGATTTTTCCCAGCCACGAAGCTGCTTCCGTCACCATTCGTTGTCATATCTTCCACTTCGCTGGCTTTCATCTCTATCTGGGCTCCCACAGGAACCTGCTGCTGAAAGGAACGATAGGGACGTTGCAAATTGAGTTTTGTGACTAAAACTTACCTTTGGCGATCGCCTCCCAGTTTCCTCCACTTTCCACACAATCTTTAATACGGGACACTGCGCTGTCAGCTCTTGACTACGATAAGAAATTAACAGCTTGATATTGCGACGCGGTCACTCCCACGACATGGACGCACTCATTTGGACACACAACTGCTACTTGAAGTAGCTGGTGAATAGCACAGCGTTTTCTTGCATCAGAGAGTACATTGAGCTTCTAGCGCAAAACTTCATTGGGTTTTGCATCGAACCGCGAGGTCAGATCGTCAAATGGTGTGTGGCTTTCTTCTATCCTGTGCAGCAGTCCATCAGTAGCTAAAGACACAAGTGACGCAACGCCACCAATTGGTCGGGTGCCAATACCCACCACCCCATGCCAACAGTACCGACCACGGGTTGAAGTCCACTTTTGAGATCATGCGTTCGGCGCCCTTTATATACAGCAATAAGTGTTGTGCCGATTCCAGCTGCTGCACTCACAATACTCGATCCTAACAACCCCAGAAGGCAAGCGTCGACGAGTTAGCGGTAAACGCTTTGTAACGACGTTTCATGGCTCAAAAAGAACCTACACACCCGTCGTAAGTACCCACGGATTGTAGCCATTACTAGACGCCGCCAAAGAAGTTTCAATACACCAAATCTAATGCTTTGGAGAAACCTCTGCAGTAAAACAACAAGTTGATGGTCAAACTTTCAATAAAAGTGTATATGTGCTTGCACAGGGTTGCCGAAAATGCGACATCAAAAGCAACAAAGAGTGAACGATTGTATCGGCCAATCGATCGGGAAACGGAAAAACTTTGCACACCTCTGTACGACATTTACTTTAGACTTTATCGTTGTCAATATTGCTTCATACAAAAGTGAGCTCCAGGCATCACTTTTTGTTGCGATCGTCCGAGTTGTAATGCCGTGCATGACTCTACAAATAGCCTCGCTTTCCAGTGCTGCAAAAACCGGCTGAACGATCACGTTTACATATGGTACAATGTCAGCTTCCACCATCAACAGGTGTAGAGTACTTAAATTCTAACCCTCTCAGGATACCTGACGAACGGCTTAGGACAGTTTAAGCTCAACGCTGTGAAATATTCAATGGGTCCTTCGTATCCGCGTAGTTGACTCTAGTAATTTAACAGGGATTCTTCCGCAGCTTTGGACATTGTTCATCAGACTCTTCAGGTGTTTTAGCTTACGTATTCGCGGCAGAGACCTTTTCAGGCAATTTGAAAATTTAGGACATATTGCCCCACCTCAATTTATTTATCCGCAACGGAGAGAGTCGTTTGCGATCGAATATGCGACGGAAAGCACAGATAAGTGTTGTATCGAGAATCTTCTGGCGAATCTAGAGCCGTAGCAAACTCAACCACGCTTACTATAAGAAATGGTGAGGAAAGGTACCCTGTGTTCAATGAAAATGTCGCGGAGGACAGAACCAACAATGGCAGTGACTATGTCAGACTATCGACCGTCGGGTCCTTGACACAAGTAACTGAATCAAACCATGACCCTGCTTAATAAAAACACGTAACGAAGAAGGTAGATGAATTGGTATTGTCCCTTCATTAGAGCTTCCGCTTCATTGCCACTGCCTTTTTCATGATCAAACGCGCTAAGGATCTTATGCCGAGTTTTTTAATCGCACCAATAGCCACCATCGATTGCAAAACGAACTTTTGTCACGGACTCGATTATTACACGAGCAACGCTATTATCGTTTTGTAACAACGTCAAAAGAGTGCACGCTGATTTATCCAATAAACACAACGAGGGTGATTATGGCCGACACTCTTTCGAAGGGTTCAGTAAGACCTGTCGCGAGACCCGGGGTGTGAAATGCAAAGCAAATTGGTTAATCCGGAAAACTAACTACTTGCTAATTTTGCTTCTTCCTATGCAGGTCACGACGGCTCTGCAGCCGTCGGACAAAATGTAATCCTGGAGCATCCCGCAGATGCAGCAAACATGCATCTAGCACACAGCGTGCTAGCGAACGTCGAGTCCGTCGAGGCCATTGGGCACGCACTGTCGGTCACGAGGATTGAAGCTTCTCCTACAGGCTGAGCAGACGGAAACGCGGCGGTTGTCATCACCCATTTTGTTCCCGTGATCTGCTGGACGGCAGCAGCGGCTTGATGGGAACCGCTAGCACGCAACACCGCCTCTCAAAGCTCGCTGCTGTCGGTTTGGACAAGCCAACGTTCGCGATCAATAGCTCACTGCAACTGGAATCCACGTAGGTCTCGACGAGAGTGGAAATATTCTTTAGCATCTCATCGACACTTTCCCACGAGCCCTCAACCGGTTGCAAACCAACCCACGAGATCTTTAGTTCCCAACGTACATGCGCTTCGTTGTAGCGGTGGTCGAGGATTTCCTTGACGGTCAGTACCATGCTTTGTCCTGTAACGAATTCGAGCAACTCCCGAGTAATACTCAGGTCCTTGTTGGCGTAATACTTCAGTCTCGTGGCTTGTGCTTTCAAGGTAGCACCGGAGACCAGGTGGTTTATCTTGAAAGAGTGAGAGGTCGTCGCGGAAATTCAGAATGGGCCTAGCCACTGCCCAAGAAGTTTGTTGTGGGGAAGCCTCTGGTCAATACGAGACCAGAGCACGTAGTCGTCGACATCAAAGTTGGCAGCACTGCCGTTCTTCTCCACCATCACCTTCAGTCGCGTACGCTTCTTGTCGTCAACCTCCTCCTTGTTTAGCCCATGCAGAGAATCGCACTGGCGCACTAAGTGCTGCTCAATCGTGCTTCGAGACACCTCCAAACGTTCGGCATGGGAGACGAATAATCATATCAAGAGCCGATGGAGGCTGGAGCCCCGTGAACAGCTTCATCGGGGAATGTCCACCAAGTGACCGAACAGCAGTCTGGTTGAGATTTGCTTGGACGAGGGCCGAGAGATACGGCCACTCATAGAAGTCGAGTTGTACTCGATGAGCAGTGTCTTGAACACTTGCAGGATATTCTTGTCCATCCGCTCGACTGTTCCATATAGCCAAAGTGAGTACACCGGGCGAAACTTCCGCTCTATATTTAAATGCGCACACAAATTGTTGACCACCTCATTCCTGAAGTGCGCTCCTTGATCCGAAATGAGGAACTCGGGACAGCCAAACCACTTGTACCAGGCGATAGGTCCATCAGCAGCCACGTGAGCAGTTGGGCTGCTGCATTGAAACAACTCGCAGTAGTGCGTTAAGGAGTACTTCAGCACAAATAGGTAGCGGCTGCCATCGAATTTTTTGCCCAAGTACATAAAATCCCAACGGAGATCTCTATTTCTCTTGGTAGCCGTGAAAGTGGGCCCATATATGTTTGGGACCCTTTACGTGCTTGCACAGCAAGCAGCCGCGAACGATTGTGGCAACTTTATTGTGGAGATTTACGATTGATAACCGTTCTTAAAGCGCAAATTCCATCAATTCAATGCCGCGATGCCCATGGGTGTCACAGTGTGCCGCCACGAACAATCCTGCCAGAAGATTCGTTGCACGACCGGGAATCCAAGGACGGCCGTGTGCACACACAACACCTTCCACCTCCTCCATCTCGATTCTGAGCCGTGCACGTTCATCAAGGGCGAGCGCTTGAGCATCTGCGATGTCATCAGTACTGGGAAATCAAAAATTCTCATTCTCCAGCGGGCGCAACGGTGACAGGTCTTCCATAAGACGGCACGCGCTGCTGCGGGTGTGGACAACAGCAGCATGGGACGCGTGTATCGGGCGCTATCTTGGAACATGTCGACCCAGACGTTCAGCTCGCCCGGTATGTGCTTTATCGAGTAGATGAGACCACAGAGGCGCATCGACCAACGCTGGAGCCGGTCCCGAATGTGCCGTTTGAGCTCCATTTGTGGCGCAAAGACGTAGATTAGGTTGGAGTGGTCACAAAATAGCTTGAATATCTTCCGACGGAGTAGAATACAGTCGAGCTCCGAACAGGCTCGGATGATAAGATAAGGTTTTTTTTTCACAATCGACCATCCTCGCCGGTGGTCCTTGAAAGTTCCACCTTTCAGAAAACCATGCCATGAGCTTGCTTGTCAACCGATAGAGAGCCGTCCCACTCGCGCACTGGGGTAATCACAATGGAGTATCCATCCAGACTTGTGTCGGTAAAAAAACAGGCGTCATCGTTTTCACCAGGAAATAAGGGCAGCCGCGGAAGAGATCAGTGACAGCACGTCATGGTACACGGCCTCTTCCTCTGATGTCCACTCCAGGGCGACGTTGAGAGCATTTCGGCTGCGCCGATCGAGCTTCTTTTAACCTGCATCTAGTTTCGACTGCAGAGGCACAACCGTAACGTGAGTAGACTACAAGTGAGTCATGCAGCCAGCTAGAGGCGCAAACGAAGTACTGAAGCTCGGCTACGGTGCTCGGGAGGGGCAGCGTTGATAACGCTTGCACTCGCTCTGAATCATGACGCACGCCGTCGCCCTCAGTCTGCCACACCAGATAATTGAAGCTTGGTAGAGAGAGCTCTTAGCAAGCTTCAGCTTGAGGTTGTGCTGGACCATTAGCTGGAAAAACTTCTTTGCACTTGCAGCAAGTCCTCCATGTTGTCGGCGAATTGAATCACATCGTCCACTTACACAAATGTGTGTTGTGGTATCAGGGGTGCAAGCACACTCTAATCGTCGCCTGGAAGTGCAAAGTGAAGTCGACAGCACCTTGAGGGACCCGAGTGGGCGTGATTGCGCCCTCATCTATTATAATAGACATCACTTCCTGGCTATCTTCTGCTAGAGGGAGCTGCCAGAATCCGTTTTTCATGTCAAATGAAGCAAATGTCTTGCTCTCGGCGAAGTCTTCCAGCATCTGATGTAAGCGCGCCGTACTTGGCCTCGTGCTAGCAATAGGCACCGTCCTGGCGTTGACCGGGCGGTAGTCGATTGTTAGTCCGAATATGTCGGCAATACCCGGAAGCAGCACCGGAACGGCCGCAGAGACCCAACGAAACCTGTTATTCTCGTGGATGAGACCTTGGTCGAGAAGCTGCTGCACTATGTCGTGCAGGAACTGGCTATGTAGCGGCGAATACTACCGCTGCTTGCTACGGAATGGGATCGCATCATTTTGGAGAGTCACACGCAGTGGCTCAACAGCTGCCGGGGTCCAAACCCTTCCTCGTCTGCCCAGACGTCTTGCTGGCTGGCAGCGTCCCGCAAAGCATCCGCATACTGCAGTTAATTCTATTGTGCAGTGCCTTGTCCACTAGGGCATCTTAAATCGATATGTCCGTGTCCGTCGCCACAGCTTTTGGTATGACATCCTGTAATGATAACTAATCTTCCTCGAAGGCCAAGGGACTGTCACCAGCCAGCTGTGCCAGCATTGCATCAACATCAATACCTAGACTGTGCAATGTGTCCTTGCCACCATGAAGTCTTGCTCATCACTCTGAAGGATCAAACAGGAAATACCTTGGACGTGCACCGGTCCTGCCACTGCTGTCAGGGCAATGTCAACACTGATCCCATCCACGCACCGCTTTACCTGGCCGTCGGCGAGGGTCACTTCTACTAGGACAGGAAGCCGCTAGATCTCCGCATCAGGCTGCACTGCCTGCAGCGCATCAACAACGCAGCTCGAAATAATGCTGTGATCAGCGCCGGTGTCGGTGATGTTGTTCACCTCCACGAGACCGTTCATTCTCACAATATTCAGCACAGTGGCCTTCCTCGCAGCCTCGCTGCTCCTTCGCCGCACAAATCTTCTGCATTGTCTCCTGGCGCTGCTCATCCGTCGCAGTGGGGCACCCCTTGAGCCAGTGCACTCCACCACACACCAGACATCCATCCACTGGTGGCTTAGAAGCTCTTGGAGGGCGTGCAGTCACAGCGCTCTTCGTCTTGACTTGGCGCGTGGGCGCCGGGTGCCGGGGGTTTTGAGTCTTGGCCTTCTGGCTCTTTGTCGGGCGGGCTGAGGTATACTCCTCGGCCATCTGGCGGTACCGGTGCTGTGCCTTCGCGTGCTCCAGAATCAATCCGTACACCGCGACATCGTCCGTGCGACAGTCCCGCCGCTCCAAGTCTAGGAGACGCTCGATCGGCCCACGCAGGACAGGCTGCACGTTATCCGTAAGAATCTTGCACCTCGCCTTCATGCGCTCCTTGTAACCAGGGATCAACGGGTCGCTTTTTCCGATGAGTTGTTGAAGCATATTGTCTTCAACTATCTTCACGAAATCTTGGAAGTAGCGGAAGACTCTCGCGTCGCAATCGTCGATCGACGGTTCAATGCGCAAGGTACGCTTGAGCAGCGACTCAACTTCGAGATCGTAGGCGTTTGAAGGCTGTTGCAGCGGCCGTGCACGAGGTAAAGAATCTCATTGTCCGATATCTCGTCTATAGAGCGGAGTAGCACTTACATAGCAATAATTTCTATGACCTCCGGCCGGACGCAGTCCTTAACGGCCGACACGCCAACTTCAAATCGCTCTCCCGTGACTGCACAGCGGCGGCGAATTTTCCCAAGGTAAAGTTCTCATTTCCTGTACCATTGAATCAGATTAGACTGCTCCCAGCTCACTAGCCGCGATGGACGCACCACTTCATAGATAGATTGGGGTACGGCGTTTTTCATGACGGCGTCCCCGTCAGCTTTAAAGTCCATCTTGAAATTGACTTGACTTGGTATACTTGACTCGATACCTTGACTTCAGCACTAAAAAGAGACGTTCAACCTTTGTACCACCTTCTACCGTTGTCGAATAGGGAGAAACCATAGCGCCTTTAATGAGTGTCGCGAGACCCGGGGTGTGGAATGTAAAGCAAATTGGGTTATCCGGAAAACTAACTACTTCCTAATTCTGCTTCTTCCTATGCAGGTCACGACGGCTCTGCAGCCGTCGGACAAAACGTAATTCTGGAGCATCCCACAGATGCAGCAAACATGTATTTAGCACACAGCGTGCCAGCAAATGTCGAGCCCGTTGGGGCCATTGGGCACGCACTGTTGGTCACGAGGATTGAAGCTTCTTCTACAGGCTGAGCCGACGGAAACGCGGCTGCTGTCATCGCCCATTTTGTTCCCGTGATCTGCTGGACGGCAGCAGCGGCTTGATGGGAACCGCTTATAAGCAAAAAGACTTTCGTAGTTACACAATTATACATTGATTTTTTTCATAGAAAATCGCAGTAATTAGTCATGAGCGAAGAAAGACGTTTCGTTTGCAATCCGCTCAGCTCCGCGCAAATCCATACATCGCCGTAGCCGCCAACATTTCGACCAGTGACACAAATTC
The DNA here is from genome assembly GCA_001695595.3 of Plasmopara viticola. Classification (NCBI taxonomy): domain Eukaryota; phylum Oomycota; class Peronosporomycetes; order Peronosporales; family Peronosporaceae; genus Plasmopara; species Plasmopara viticola. The sequence continues at coordinate 831,782 of MBPM02000018.1, forward strand.
TGTTGATTTTACAAGGATCACACCAAAAGGATTCATCTTGTTATGATATCTAATTACCCATTTCAGTCTCGCTGCCTATAATCAATTCACAACGCTCCTGTAGCGGGTCGTCCATCGCAAAGCAAGCTGATAATGCGAGCTACTCGCCGGTTGTATGCCGCACTTGCTTCTTCAGGTAAGAAAAACATTTTAAGGTCTCATTTTGCCGATATCAAACATCTACATCAGTGTAATTAATATTTCTTATGCGTCTGATGATTTTTCATTTATGTATGATGCTAATGCTTGCAACGGTTTTTGATAAGCTTCTGAGTTGCAGATAGTACAAGCATTGGCGTCTGATTAGAAAATAGCAAGACAGGGCTTCCATTCCCTTCAGAAATCTCGACCGATGCATTAATGGTTCTCCGTCGAATGACCGAGGCAATTAATAGGAAAGCCATAATTTTGAGGTACACTTGTAATCCGGAAGAAATTAATTAGCCAGAGTTTTCGTGTGCATAGTACCGACAATCAAAGAGTAATCTCAGTGTCATAAAATCTAGCAGTGATAATGCCATGAAAGTCACTTTACGCACTAAGGCTCTACCTTTGATATTCGGAGGTACATAAGTTTTTTTTAAATATACATCATGTAGTCAAATATTAGCAAACGTATCTGGTACAAAATAGCAAGATGAGATTGTGGACCTTGGTGATGCTTGTATACTCGATGCGTGTGACGTCAGCAATTTCATGTGAGAATTTTACCAATGCACCATTTCTCCTGTGCACAATGCAATTGGATCTTGAATGTTCCGCTGTCAGATGCAAATAGGGTGGCACCTTATGCAATCGACTCAAGAGCAGGTACTCTCTCAGGTTTTACTAATTTTGGTGATTTTGACTCGTTCTCGAATGCTAAAAGCGATGCTTTAGAACGCGTAAGCAATAGGGCCTCGTTTCCGCGCATCACAAGCACCAGCTTACAAATTGGCGACAATGCTCCAGTCTTGTAACGTGCAGCTCGCTAGATTGCCGTTTAAAGCATCTTTTCAAACATTTGCATTCCGCTTTGCCTGGCAATGCTGACGGTAATTTGTTAAAAATTCTTTAAGCCATACCTGTCATCTGCATTACGCCTTGAAGTAGGCGGATTGCGCTTATACACTAAGTTGGCAATGCGTGCACTAAATGGAAACTATGTTTCAGCGTGAACAGTCCAAGCGAGCATAGTTGGCACACCATTTAGATTTCCCGAGTTTTTTTGTTAAAGAAATCAGACTTAGGAAAATAAGTATAAGAGATTGATTCAATATGCATGATTGCAGATGTATCGCCTTGGAAGATCACAGTGTTTTCATCTTTTTCCCTCCTCTTTCACGTAAAATTGACTGATGCAATAATCCTGCTTAGCAACCCTTAGTCGATGTGAAACAACCTCAAAATGAAAAGAAATATGCCATTTTACGTAGATATATTGACTCCCAGGCAATTTTATATCCAAGATAGATAATTCGCGGCATCATTTACCACGGTCGCAACATCGTGTAATGCAGAAAAGCTATAGTCAATCTTTGTTTTTACCAAAACTTGCAGATAGGACGTCATTGCTACTCACATCGGCATGGATTTGTGTGTTCGTCAGCTCAACTTCCAGCTTTTTTATCAGTGAAACACCAAAATGGTCAATATGAGCTTCACCTGGATGCGGTGATAGCACTAAACTAAAAGTAATTCTTGCTACTGCCCGGGTAGAAACTTTTCAGCCACATAAACTCACCCAAGGAAGCCGTGATGGTACATGTTTCACTAGCTGGGGCCGCTGTATCTGAAGTAGTGACTGACGCGTCAGCAGGGGCATTAATACATACGAGTGGAGTGTCAGTGGAATCAATAGGAACCTTGGTTGTGGAAACCGGCGCTTTAATCGAGTTAGCAGTAGCAGTCGGCACATTAAGGAGATCAGAGGGAATCTCGGGAGAGGCAGCCTTGGCTTTGGAGGGCTCACAAGGGGCTTCGGTTGTGATATCCGGTGCATCGGTTCCCATATGTTTGAAGGAATTAAAAGGAGTCTCGATGTATCGGTAAAGTCAGAGAAGAATCTGTCGTGGCGACACGAGCTGTTGTAAACGCAGACGAGGTATCGTTCACTGCGGAAGCGATTTCAATCAATGCCACCGGAGCCTCAGATGGTGTGACGAAAGGAGTTGATGTATCAATTCCAATAAAGAAGCAGTCAGGGTAAATTGCATATCTTGTTGTCGTCCGAAATCGACAGCATGCACAGCGCCTCGGAGCTTCGAAAGATTAGTTATACGCTAAGTTGTGGTTCTATTGCGCCTATGTTTGCCTAGATAGATAGATAGATGGAATAAATTTGTGGCCATTCAGCATCTCGGCGCTTCAAAAGATTATTAATACGCTTAGTTGTGGATCTATTGCATCTGGGCACAAAGAAGCCCGCAAATCTGATGCCAACTTTGATGCGACAGCCGCAGGTCCCATTTTACAGCCAAAAGTGTCGGCATTTTTGGAAGGACATGATGAAGAAACGTTTGAGGTAAGAGTTGCTGAATCCAGCACTATTGCCGTTTGAATAACAAATGCCTCCGACTGCACGGTGTTCGTCTCTTCACAAAATCGTCAGTGATTACTTAAGCAACTTAGACCTTGGTACAAACAGGTGTCGTCCGTTGATGCAGAGATGCGAGCAGCCCACCAGAATCTGCGGAAACGGTCAAAGGACCGTTATCGGAAACCTTTTTAAATTAAATGCTCAAACGGAGATACTTGTACCTACCAGGACTTCTCGAATCCCCATGCAGGAATGTTAATTAATCAAATAAACATGCACATTGCTTCCCGTAAACACTTTGACATCTTATAGTGTCAAAAATAGAATTTGGTGCTACCTTCGTCGTCGGTGTCAAGTTATTTGTAGCTGGCGTTAATACGATAATGCGCTTTGGCACTTTGACATCATCAGTTTTTTCGTGCAAAATAAGCTGAGAGGGTTCCTACTTATTTAAGATGAATTAAAGGCTCTAGCACAACTTTTGTCGCGTCAATCGAAACATCTAAAATTTAAATGACTACTTCTTCTTTCGCACGATAGTTGGGTATCGATACATCATGATCAATAATTTCTGGCAAGAATGCTGAGCGCATGCGTTATGCAGAATAAGCACTTAATTATGAAAGTCAACACAGCCAGGTGGCGGATGGAGTGAAGCCGCTGGACGAGAATGCCCTGGCATTAAGCAACCACCCGCGGCAAGAGCAGCTGCCCAGGTTGTCGGATAGCCCTTGGTTGTTGAATAGCCCATGATTTGGATTGCGGTGTGCTCTGTATTCTTCTGTATTCGCACTCAAGGTGAACGTCATCCCCTCGGCGATCATGATAAAAATTTCACACAAAGCCCAAGCAGTTGACACGGCATCATGTAGAATTCCATCATCAAGTGCTCGCTCCTCAATTATAATCATTTTAATCGCTTTTGGGCAAATACTAGACATCGCCGATCTCGAAGTCCAGCGAACACATTCACCATTTTTGTAAAAAAGCACTTTCACGATGAGCTTTATGACTTTCTTCTGAGCTCATTCTCTATTAATATTTTCTCAAAATTGCCCAGGCAAGGATGCCAGCATCTTTTGCCACCTATACTATGTCAAAGCTTCGACTTCTACGGTAGTTTGGGCGCGTTAAATTCTCTTCAAAAATGGGCTGTCACAAATCGAAAATACGAATTGCATCTACAGATCCCCATGTCAGCAGCACTTCTTTGTCCTTACATTGCATATCCATTCCATTTATGCCGTTTCGATTTTCGCACTTTTGTTTCCAAACACTAGATTCGTCTCACAATATTCCTGATCTCGTGCAAATAGTACTCTCAGTGCCACAATACTAAGCGTCAAGTGAAAATTTATATCGCTAGTCGAGCGACTTTATTATTTTCGGGTGAGTCAAAACTTTTACCATGCCAAGATTTGCAACTGGTACCAAATCTTCACTACTCTCGATGTTTGATGCACCTTCCTACTTCTTTTGCACTTTTATTATATGCTTGCGCAACGTAAAAGAGGCTAAGCTGACGCACACTCGCACACATGACGTTGTTGTGACTAAATTGCGGAAAACAATTAAGCTTTTATCAAACTTCATTCGCGGGCGACCGGTTTTTCATTTAAGATCTTGTTTATTTCGGCAAGAAGCTCAGACATTGACGCGTCTTCTTCCTCATTTTAAGCTTTATTGGCAGGCCTTGACTCAAAAATCCTAACTAATTTCAAGAATCCAGATAAAATGATTATTTGATAAAATAGCGGTGTACCTAATTACTAATGTGTCATCGGAGCACGATATTTTTGTGTTGCATTCTTCCTGACTGAAACTTCATGTTGTGGTGATTCCATCTGTAAAATGATTGGTCGCAACATGACTTCTCTAACACGGTATGTGGAAGCTTCACTCGCTGTAATATTTAAAATACTTTGTACAGGATGAACTGAACGTCACTAAGGGGACGGTTTTTAGTACTCAGGATCTATCATAAAGCTGTACACGATCTAACAACCACTGCTTATTGAATTCTGGTATAAAATTACTGCGCTTGTAAAATGTGTACATCATGAGGAATTCTATCAAAAACTCTAAGTGAGTTGCAGCTCAAAGCAAGAGTAGGGTTAAGTTTTGGTATTATGAGAAAACTATTTTTTGGAGTCAGGCAGATAGCTTTCTGCGATTGTAAGTATCGAGCGAAAACCAGAGACCTAAGTTCAGGGGTTTTCTCGGCAAACAGCTACCCCAACACCGTTAATAAATGCTCTGTTGGAGCCACCTCAACGGTAGATGACAGAGTCATCTGTGTATATGAGAGCTGAAGTCTAAGGCAGACGTCCCGCTTAAATCGAAGTCGCTCACGATGAGTTTGGAGACTTTAGAATGGAAGCAATAGGCAATCTTCTGCTCTGGGCAAAAGGATTTAAATTAACCATTTTGACCGTTATGTTGCGGCTTGAGCAACAGATAATAAATCAATATATCTCGGAGCTTGCCCAGAGCAATACTTGCAATACCTCAACGAAGGCGATTTTATTTTGCCATTAATGAGCCGAATTGTCTGGCCACGCAAGTCATTCTGTCCTCAACTATGCTACTATGTGCGGTTGCACTTTTTTCCCAATTTATTGAGGTATAAAGCATTTGGTTGACTTTATCAAAAAGTTTAGTCTCTACTGGCTGAGCATACAAGTCAAAGCAAGCTGCAGCTACTGTTTTTATAAGAAAAAAACGGCCAGGACGGAGGTCCTCAGTTGACATTCGAGCTTTAAAGGGTTCGTGAAATTGGAATTAGATCCCAGCTTTAACTTAAAAAAACACTAATAGCCTCCACCTAGGGCTCATCAAGCTGTCCGATCACCTTCAGTCAAAGGTATAATGATAAGGAGAAAGCTAATCTTCGGGATGCAGGATAGCCCTTCGATAAGTCATATCCACCGTTTGTGGTCAGGGTGTCCCCTGAAACAAGCAAGTCAAAGCTAAGGGAGCCTAAATCTATGTCCAGCATGTCGTCTGGTATATCGCGAAAAGCAGCTCTCGACGCGGGTTACTGGAATAAATTAAGCTTTGTCGATCAAAACAACTTTGGACTTCTTACCAAAATTATAAAAGTGAGATAAGCGTGATAAAATAGTAAGCTACTTATTCTAAGCCCTACAAATAAGCCTTCGATGTGAGGACCACAAAACGGCGGCCTAAGCTAGTGAAAAAAAAAGACTCTTAATATGACCGAATGAGGGATGAACAGGTTTATCAAGCAAATCGTGGTCTGTCTCTTTTGCAGGTGGTCCCAGTCAAACACTCTGGTCAGAATTGCAGGCAACCCGACTTGCCTCGTGGGCTTGGGCTGCATATGTCGGTGCGCGGCGCGACGTCATAGCAGTCGTAACCGTAGTGTATCCCCTAAACCTGGCTCTGATAGCAAAGCCCTCGACAATTGCACCATTAGTCAAATCTTTGGCGGTCAAAGCTATTGACAACGCTATTAATTGACTAGACATACCGTACGCGCATGAAAGCTTATGCAACACATGCTTTGACGTACATACTTATGCCTAAGATACAACTGCTCGAAACCTCGACGGAGAATATTCTGTGTCAGAACCTGCAAACATGCTAGTTTTATGACGTAAAACGGGTTAATGAAATCATAAAACGACTGTCACGTGGTGTCATATTGTTTGGTTTGACAGGAAAAAAAAGTTTCTATATAAAACGATTGTATACCGTAACGAGCCTTGACATTTAACGGTCGTAGATTAGAAATCTATTTTTAATTCGCATCGTATAATTCGCTTCGTATAATTTGACAATCGGATCCTTCGGCACCAACAATATGTAATCCATGCTGATTGCAATTTCTTCTGCATCTTCTTACTATGCGTTGTAAACTACAATGGAAAGTTGCATGACCAAATGGGGACCAAAGATCGTATATTGATCTTGGATCTCGCACCGTTACCGATCAAATACAGTCAAAGAGACCATCCCGTTATCAGACACTAACGCAATTACTGGCCACTTTTTCCTCTAACGCTTTAGCGCGGAAACATAGGGTTTCTAGTCAAGAGTATAGCACTTGATCATATGTCTGAGCTGGCGTTACGCCGTATGCGGCCTTTGCACGGCTACGATTTTACACATAGCCCAAGCAGCATACCGTGTGACATGTAGGCACACATTTCTTCGCAAAACTGCATCTTTCAAGCATAGCTGCTTCAGTCAAAGCATAGCTGCTCCAACGTAAACTTCACTTTATTGTGGCCGCCATCTGTGCACATATGAGACAGTCTCACGATATGATCTATCAGTCAGCAATCAGTCGATGCGGCATTCAGTCAGATTGCTGGATGGAAAGGCATTCCGCACTCGTCGCGGACATCACGCCCTCTCGCAGCTTTTTCATTTGGCAACTTTCTTAGCTCAGGTCATACTTTACGAAACGATGGCTACAGTATCAATGCACAATGGTGACATGGACAAGCGTATATCGCCCGTCTTCCGAACGCTTGCTTCGCCTCTGCGCCAGCGCCCTTTTGACCTCGAGAAGCTGCGGGAATTGGCACGCAGTGATGAGTTCTCTGACAGTGAGAGCGACGGCGTCAGTGATGGTGAAGGGGTGGAGGAGGATATTTCCAATATCCTGCTTGTGTCTCGTCGTCGCGCCCCGATAACACGAAAGAAGCTGGATGCCCAGCGACGTGATTTGATCGAGCAGCAGAAGAAGAGCAGTGAAAAGGCTAGCAGCAGTCCCAAGGGCGACGAGTGGGAGATCGTCGATAAGTCGCCGACGTTCATGAGTGTTGCTGACGGCAAGACAGAGCTCGGAGGAGAGAGCTGGTTTGTGCAGGACCACGAGCTATAGGACGACATTAAGTGAACGTGCTGGGTAAATTAAGTTCATTATTTTAGTCTCTTGCCTCTCTTTGACTGCCTACGCTACTAATCTATGCGCGGACGTTTGCTGTGAGATAAATATCGCGGATTCTCCTGCGACGATGATTGCGACATCGATAGAGTATGGCTCTCGGGGACGTTGCTATACAAGCAAGATAATGCGACTGTCAATTCATATTGTACTTTAAGCAAAACAAACACTTACTTGTTTGGAACCAGCACGACTTCCTCCTCGCTATTTGCTTGCGATGGCGCTGGCAGGAACGTCGTGACTGTCGACAGAGTCATCTCAATGGAAAACTTGGCCATAGACGTCGACTCGGCCGCAAACATCACGGGACTGAGCAGTTAACGATCATTCAGTTAACACGTGAGTAACCGTTATAGTAGCCCTCAGACTCTAGTACCTGCCACTTGTGCTGAAGTAAAACGACACTTCCAGCACGTCGCTTGTTTTGCAGAAAGCCAGCAGTGCCTACATAGAACTTCATCATCAGCTTAATTCTCCTCACTCCTACCATCTTACCCACCCGAATTTCTCTCATACAAAAAATTAGCTGCGCCGACGAAGCCAAACTGTCGCTTACTGGCTGTAGAATGTACTCGGTAAATTCAGCGCTCTCCACCGCCGTTTCTGTCTGCAGCTGAGCCTTGCTATCTGTGACACTGGAGAAATGACTTTGGAACTTGACGTGTGTCGGTGAACATGTGACGCTCACCTCACTACTATGATGGATATGAGCTAGTAGAGAGTTTAGATGGTGCTGCCTTGTTCTCCATCGACTAGGACTCGCGTCCCTGTCAAACACAGCGCGCATGATTTGGCAAGATTGCACCTTCATGTGATGCGTCTTTGTGATGTCAAAATCGCAACGCAATCGCCAGCGCAATTCGATACAGTCCAGATCCACTTCATCGAATTCACTGCTCTGAGAAACGTTTTGTTGACTGGCGTCCGCTTGGTCCAGCGCTTCTTGGTCCACAAGAAGCGCGACTTGAACACTCTGCACGTGCTTTAGCGTACGAAAGACATTGCAGCAAGACTTGGCGAACACTTTACACTTGACAAAGGGAGTTCGTCCATTAAATCGCGCTTTCAGCATCTCTACTGAGGTAATGTCGACGTCTTGGAGGGTAATACTACAGCCATTCGACTCGGAAAAGAACGTTCGATCTAGTGTCACCTGACCAGAAGCCGAATGTGCATCATTCAGAGCGCGGAGAGTGAGACGATGAGCTCCAGGATCACACTCGATGGACACCTCCTTGCCAACTTGAGCCAAGCACTGGAGCGCCGCAACAAACACCTTGAGCGCTTCCTCGGCAATGTCGAGGCGCACTTCCATATTGCCTAAAACTGCCTCGCTCGAGTGACATACGCTTTCCCATGCGACTAATACGACATTCACTCCCACCATGGATGAGATCGCGCTATTGCAGCAGCAGCTTGCAGCCGTGCAGCAGCAGGAGATTGCACTGAAGCTATCAGATCACAATGTGATTGACCTTCTTCAGAAGCTCCAGCAACTTGGCAAGCTCCAAATTGTTCATACGCGCACAGGCAAGCAGATTTTGACTCCTCTCCAGGTCCAGCGGGAAGTTGCTGACTACGTGGCGCTGCATGGCGGTCGTCTGGATTTTTCAGAACTGGAAAAACTCATCGATGTGGACCGTTCACACGTAGTGACTCAGGCGGCAGTACTGTGTCGAAGTAGTAGAACTCACAAGGATACGTACCACGTGGTCAACAACGGAGAGGAACTGCTTACGAGCTGGTACCTCGACGGGATTATGGAGGACACGAACGTGTTATTGCAAGAAAGTGGGACCGCATCGATGGGGGAGCTAGCGCAACAATTCGGGTTTGCTGTCGACTATATGCGCGACGTGGTGCGCTCGCGACTCGGCGGCATTTTGAAGGCAAGGGAGAAGGACAATGTCTTGTACACGGATTCATACGTGACTGCACAGAAATCACGGCTTCGTGGAGTATTTACAGCAATCACACGGCCCGTATTCGTGCCTGACGTGCTCAGGAGCTTTAGTATCGATGAATCAGTAGCTATTGAAGCGCTGACAGAGCTGATACAGAGCAAGGTGCTCATGGGCACTCTGAGAAGCCGCGAGTACGTGCCTTACGTCTTTATGGCAGCACAGAGGAATAGTGTGTATTCTTTTTTTCAGCAAAATGGATACTTGCTGCACGCACGAGCACGAAAGCTTCAGGTGACCAGGCCGTATGAATTTATAAAGAAGCGATTTCCTGATGCAATACCGCTTCAAGAAAGTGTGGTAAGTCGAGAGCTGCAACTTCAGTTGGAGGGAGCCGTGGAGGCTGCAATAAATGACAATACGTTCGTGGATGTGCGATTAGTGCTACCGAGTGCTTTATCAGCAGGAGATGTGAGCTTATTGCTGGGTATGTTACTAGCACCTGAAAAAAATGGGCATGTAAATCAGGCTATTCAAATCTCGGAGACCTTTGCTGTCAGCTCGGGTCTCTTCGCATCGTGCTTTACGAAACTTAGTGAAGATGCGATCATCAAAGCCTCTGATGCTGCTGCTCAGCAAAAGAGCAACACTGTACCGACTAGTAGACGTACGATAAGACAAGACGAGGACGGAGACGATGAATCTGATGACGAGGCAGTTGGCAGCAAGCGTGGTCAAAAGGGAAAACGGGTCAAAGGTGGCGCCAAGCGTGACCAGGAAGAATCCATTGGACGCAATGTAAAGACTAAAAGTAAGAAAGGCAAGCGAGGGTCAAAGCGTGGCCAAAGTGCTGGTGACGGTGACGGTGACGAAAATGGCCCCGCATCTACCTGCGTTTCGATAATACCTTCGCATGAGGAGACGATCGAGCTTCTTGTTAAATATATTCCTGCTCTTGAGGACTGCGAACACGATGGAAGTTTCTTGGATGATGTGGTGGCTTATCTCAAACCAAAGATGGACGAGATTTATTCTGCGGCGCTTACAAAGGCTATGTCTAGCATCATCCGGGGTGATGCTGCATCATTACGCGAGTTGCACAAGACATTTGAAGATCTATTTGACGAGCAATTGGCCGAATTGTTCGTGTTGGTAAAAGGTTTTAACAAATTGTCGATGTTTGTGGATGCAAAGAATGTAGCGGATATGGAGCAGCTTTCTCTTGTGGAGACGCATTTGCTCAAGTCATCTGCCATTAAACTTGCTGCATTGACCACTAGCTTCGTGGCTGAGAGCAACAATTTTGAACTTGAGGGAGTGCCCCTTTTGTCGTCTTTTAAATGCAGCGAAGAGAGAGACAAAGCTGTTATGTCCCTTAGTGAAGAGAACAAGAAGATACTTGAGTCGAATCTTTCGCAGTCCACAGCAAGTTCTTTGGTTCGATTATGGACGCTTGCCACGGCCGGTCGTCGCTCAATTAGCGATTTTATGGCCCACATTCCAATACTGGCTGAAGCTTTTAGTATGCCACTTCGAAAAATGGATCGTAAGAAGGAGCGGCAAGTAATTTTTTCCTACCGGCAGACAACACTTGCCGAATTGGATGATCAGGCAGCGTCAAAGGTCGAAAGCGAACAGCAATATGCTTTGCTGGCATCTTTGATTCTGCAGCTTTTCTTTCAGCAGCTTACGGGTCTTCCAAGCTCGTTCCCACGTGACACCATGTCATACGGGGGAATGGTGCTGAATGCATTGAAAGACATCGTGCCGGAGAAGGCGATGTCCATTATTCAGGACCTTGTGAATATAGCGGACGTTATTTTGAGTGGTGAAGAGTCTGCACAAGAGCAAAAATCTATCTGGAGTAAGAGATTGGCTAGTGCGCGCGCGGTGGTTCTTCTAAAGGATTTGAATTCAGCTGAGTGAGTTAGAGAAATAGCTACTTGGAGGCAATTCGATACGAAGCATAAATTTAAGTGCTGCATGCGTTTCAACCTTACGAGCTTGTCTTGTGTGCATTTTTTCATTAATCATCGATAGTGTTTTCGCGTACTGCCCGCTGTTCAGCAGCACGCTGAACTACGCGAGAAGCCGTGCTAGCCAACTTACTCATCACATCATACTGCGATTTCGTAAGGTCACGAGCTTGCTGATCAACACAGCACACGGCGCCAATGACCGTCTTGCCACCAGGTTCAAATAAAGGGAACCCACAGTAGAAGTTGATGTTCATGGCGCGGAAGGTCGTCATTGCACTAAAGCGCACATCAGCTAGGACATGGCGAGATACGAGGGGCTTGGTGTCGAGAATGGTCTGAGCACAGAAGCCTTGTTCTCTCGGAAACGAAGCTCCGCTGGGCACTGCTGGATGGTTGGAGGCCAACACATGTAGCTTGGTTTTATCAACGACCGTGACCATACTTGCAGCGCAGCCAAGCTCCTTTGAAGCCAGTGAGCAGATGATTTCAAGCTCAGGTACGTCACCAAGTTCATTCAGTTGCTGCTCACATAAAAGCTGCAGTCGCTCACGCTCGTTTGGCGGGCAAGGTGGCATAAAAGCTTTGTTCGGATCGTCAGGAAACTCATTTCGGTAATTTCTCGAGTCAGCATTAGCAAGCGGAAAATCGTCTTCGGTCATAATCCACCTTTTTTTGTTGAGTTCGGCGTCTTTACCGTTACTTTCTTCGGCATCTTCGTCTTCTTCACATCCTTTAAGCATCGTCAAATGGTTTCTAGTGTGTCCAACTGAAGCATTGCAGATTCTTGCAGCATTTGGTAGTTCACCTGTAGACGTATCTGCCAAGATTTCGTTCAACAAATCGCTAAGCGAAGCTGATCGAGTCTTGCGTGTGAGTTGGGTGTCTTTATCAAAATAATTGCCACTTGGAGTGCTGTTGACACGAGACCTCGAAGGATGTAGCTCCGAAATCACTCGCGCCGGTTGCAAATCTTCTTCGGTGATTGCAGTAGATTGCGCTTGATCCACACGAAGGAGGCAGCGATTACACACTTGCACCCTTTCAATTTGAGAGCGGCTATCATCGCGTGCGCAATGCTCGCGCTCTTGTGTATGGGCACACTTTTTACAGACGAGAAAGCCACACAAACGGCATAAGCGTCTTCTGGAGCGTTTAAAACACCTTGAAAACGAGCGGCGACAGCAAGCACATCGAGGCACATTAGCAACTTTATCCAGAGGAAGACGCGTACTATTGATGACGATCTGCATCCCAAGACGACGACGTTGTACAATTAACAGTACACGGTGGCAGTTTGCAGCAAGACGGAGCATCAAGTGACGCGCTAAACGTCGTTCGTGGTTCACACGCTTATAGGCATCAGGAGCATCCGGTGGCAGATACTCGCCATGAATCACCACGCGAGTGGAACGGCCGCCAGGATCCTCTTCGAAAGAGTAGTTTATAATGACATTTGGTACATGCTGCTGTCGAGCACTCCTTGAAGATGCAAGGTCGTTGTCTGGAGTAGCACTCGATCGTTCGAGGGAAACAAGTGTTCGTGTGAAAGCTGGCGGAGGGGACGCACTAATTGTACTTGCTGTAGATGACACTATCCTCGTTACGGACTGCTCATCCTTTGATCGGTCTCGAGCCTGCAGCAGCTCCAAAACGCACCATGACTCGCTCTTGGAGAACATTCTACCGCTATTAAAAGTCATCGTCTTTACAGAAAGCTCTTTGTCGTCAAAAACGCTGGACGGGTTGCTAGCTTCGTGCTGAAAATTGAGTGTACGCAAGAGCTCGCCCTCGACAAATTTTCGACGATAAATGCAGCGCATAATATCACGGAAGATTTTGGTGGAAGCGATGCGAAACACAAGACGTAATTCTTGAATGCTGCAGAGCAGCGAATCCTCAGCGAGAATGGCAAATCCCTTCGACCCCCATCGTGTCTGGTGTCGCTGGTCACGAAAAGTAAGACAAGTATAAAGATTTAATGCGTTGCTACGTGCGTATCCGTGTGGAAGCTTTTTTTGCTTCCATGCGCCTTCGTACTTGCCAATTTGTTTTGCTGCAGCCAATTCAAGGTCAAGCTCAGCCCAGTTCACACTGGAAGCCGCTTGAGCAGCAATTGTGTACAGCCGCTTATCACCCGCACAAGTCGACTCGGTTATAGATTCGACAGGTACTAGCTGCTGATGGAGAGTATTCACGTGATCACTACATTCCTCTCGCCGACTGTCAACCTCGTTTGTAGCGCTCAATTCACTGCTTTCTTCATAGCTGTAGCTGGCGCTCAATGTGATAGCGGAAACCGAGCGGGTCTTTCTCGGCATCGACAAGGGTTTCCATGCCTTCTGCTTCAGCAAAGAGCTGTTGTGTAAAGTAGCCGGCATAATTGTGATTGGATGTGGCTCGGGTGACAGCCAGAGCGTGACCACGTCGGCATCGAATGCGTGCTGGGTTCCGAATGGATTGCCATTACCGGTTGAACCGGATCTATACTGACTTCTAGTAACACGACGAGAACATTTCGCGACGATCAGATCCTTTCGTGCGACACGGAATAACATAAACTAGACAGCTGATGTACACATTCAATGATTGAGTAGTGAACAGACGTTCAGAGATCAATATGTGCTTTGAATCTTCCTGCACGCTTCCTGAGTGTGTGGTCTCATCAAACATCGTAACACTTGTACGTTCACGGGGATATTGATTGCCTGAACCCTCGCAAAGGTATCAAAGAGCCATTTCCCACATTAATCGAATGAACAGTTTGCAATGCTCGGACGAATTGCTGCCTTTTATAGGCCGTGGCTGCTGCAATCTCCCTGGTGCCGAGCAGCTGATGTGCATCACGACGTTCTACTTTTACGGGAAGAAAAAAAATATGCTTTAAGACAGCACAGCCTTCGGTAGCCAAAGGTAGAGGGTTCGAGACGGTGGAGCTTGAGGCAAAGAGGAAAGACCAACTTCTTCTCTTCTGCGCACAGGCGCTAGAGGTGGAAAAAAAGTGGCCATGTGTACGGACGATCAATGTTCAGCATATGGCTAACAGTGAAGTGTCAAGCGCAATTTTTTTCAAATCCTTATAGTCAATAAGGACAATGTACGGATTACTAAAACTTTAAACGCTGCCATCACCAGCAAGCCCGGCGAGACCGCAGCGATTCGTTATTAATGCACAAAAATCTTCGGAGCGAATATGTAATGTAATGTATTACGTTATCGCGTTGCCAAGTTATGCACGTGCTAGGCTCAGTCTGGCTAGTCCATGGCATAGAGTGGTGTCCGCATACGTCGAGTCTCGTTCGGCGGGCAGTGCAGCCAGCACCGAGGTCGTGAGGGTCTTCCATTATTCTGCTTAGCTCTGACTTGGTAAGAGCCCAGGTGGCGTCCGGTGCTGGATACCGTCGCGTCGAGGGTGGGACTTGTTAGAGACCTGCAGATGCCCGAGAGCACCTGCCCGAAGCGCGCGAGCATTTAGCCCCCGCGCTTGGAAGGAGGGCGTCACCCCAACCTTTTCCAAGCTCGGAGCGAATATCTGTCGACATATTATATCTCCCTCAGATGATTTATCAAGTAGGCGCGGGTCAATTTACTGGGTCTGCCGTTTACCCCTGACACAATAAACCATTGGCTGGCCGAGCGATTTCGGCCTCCTGCATCTCGGCACACTTAACATAAAAAACACCTCAGCCCCAAACGGCGGGTATTATTACCGATGAGACATCATGTTGTGAACAGCAGCTCAAAAGTCTACCTCCTTCTTGTCAGTCTAGCTAAATTTCATAGGACCCGAACTGCTCGATCAGTGCGATCTTTCCTTACCCATACCGCGTGACAGTTTGTCTCTCGGGACTGAAATGCATTCCTCGCCCTCGAGAGATTTTGAGTGTTCGCGAGACACCTACGTTCGAGGCGCGTCCGCACGCAGTCCTTTATTAATACGGTCACTGCCCCCCAAGGTTTCTAACCATTTAAGCCAGCAAAGATCGTAGCCCCTGGACAAAGTTTACCACCCTAACAAGTTACAGATAAGTGTGAGCCTACACGATATGCGTGGATAGGTGGCGAGAAAATCTCCGTCGATTGACGCTTTAGACGGGGAAGGCCGCCTCTACCGACCGTGCACCTTGTTTGTATGATGCTTCGAGATGATCATGATTACCACGTTTAAACTTGCGGGCATCATGGCCATTCTCTCAGACCTAGAGCAGAGATTTTTTCTTCATTCCTGATAAGTGGCTTCGATTTAAAAGGGACATTCGCAATGTCATTGACACAGACGACTTCGTCATGCTTGGTAAAAGATGCTTTGACTGAGCGACCCCATAAAAGGATAGCACCTCTAGACGCTTACGGCTCGTCTTGCGTAACCAGTTGATGTGGTCAAAATGACCGCCAGCTTATTTAGCCCGTCTAGGTAAACAAGATGGCTACTTCAATATTGCAGAGAGCAAGTCGGGTGTAGATTGACTAGATGTGCTACCAGACAAATTGTAGAATTAGAATTATATTGGTGACTGCGAAGATGCAGTGCGAGTTGAAACTTAAGTCGAGTCAGCATTAGGCATAAAGTCCAGAGTTAGTTTAATCTTACATTTCAAATGTGAACTTTTTTAAAAAAAAAGCTTTCAAAATAAATAATTACTGTCACTGTCTATTATAGTTATAGCTACTTACATGCGTAAAGAATGAGACAGTGGATCATGCACTGCTTTTCTACTTATCTCTCTATAGTAGGTACTGCGCTCTTTGCGATCATGTGACTCGTGTTCGCACAAAATGATCACCCCCAGCAAGTGTGACACACACTGGCTTCGAGTAACACCTTTCTTAGAAAGAAGTAAGACATGTGATTTATAAGATCTTCAGTTAAAACAGCCGCCGTGCGTCTCAGATCGTCGAAAAGTCGCTTCATCTCGGAATGAGCTTCAAAATTAAACGGCTGCACATCGCATAATGAGTACTCGCCACTCCACATTATGATTATGTCGGCAGTGGCCTTGGTCACAATCACTCACCCATACTTACCTTAAAGACATGGTCAAGTGCGACCGTAACGCTTCATAGAATACCTTAGGATTCGGAGGAGCTAGAAGGTCTGAGGACCTGCCCCAAACAAAACGTCACGTGCGTCGACATCGTCTTGAGAAAGTCGATAGTATACGCCTACCCAGACCTTATTGGGACCGTAAAGGCTCAAAAACCGTATTTTATTAACTATGTATGCAAGATCACTTTTAGAGCGGTATCATTCCTTTCTCCTCGTTGTACTTCATAAGTGGCATCACTGTTTTTTTGTTGAGCCGGTAGATTTTTCGTGTGTCTCCCTCAATAATAGGTTTATTTTACTCACCTATGTTTCTGCAAGATTCTGTATTAGATTTAAGATGGAAATGCATATCTTGACCTGCTCTTTGGGACGTAACATTTTACAGAGTAGAATTGAAATCATATACGAGACGTAGGAGGAAATGGTAGAATACCGGGGCGTCATAAATGTTCTTGCACCGATAAAATATTGCGGTCAGCCAATATAGATTGGCTGAACCTCTAAGAAAGAGCAACTTTTACAGATCCGTTCGAGTTCGACCGGCAAGTGAGCCAATATAGATTGGCTGAACCTCTATGAGAGAGCAACTTTTACAGATCCGTTCGAGTTCGACCGGCAAGTGATACGGCTTTAGATTCTTGGGGGTCGAAAATCTCTTAGTTAAAAAGTTTGAGAGCACAGCATCTTTTTTTATTTCTAACATGCACCAGTGTAAGCTTGTCCTCGGTATGCTATGACTAAGAAAGGCGAGCTCCAGGTCAATCGGCGGAGTAACATTATCGATAGCAGTCGCGCAATAGGGCTTTAATCAGCCACCCGTTCACATTTGTTGCACGAATACATACTTTGAACGAGCTTCAGCCAATCACACACCAAATAGATTTGATGGTGTTACCAACCATACTTTTTTATTTCCACGACGGCGTCTAGAAAATTTTTCCTACAGCAACACTACCAAAGATGCTCACAAAACGGTAAATTACAGTCACACAGGTAGATAAATAGCGCCATTAACTGCGGATAGCAAAGTCCTGTGAGCGATCGACATAGAGTTGTAACGAAAATGCTTCACAGGTAACTAGACAGCACCGCCTGCAAAGGAACGATTGTTTTGCGAGGAGCCAGCGGGCATGCAATGCTAGATAGACTTCTGAGTACCGCGAACGATTCCCGTGGTGGATGAGAAACTTTATTTTTGCGAAGAATATTTTACAGTTCAGTTGGCCATCGTATCACGATAGGTGGCCTATGATTGTTGCTTCTGAATTGTAAAAAAAAGAAAGCTACTGACTTTTTGCTGAGTTAAAATCCGAAAATATCTCAGATGTGGCGTTGCTGAAAAAAAACTCATGAGAATACTTATATTTTCCAATCGAGGCTGAAGTGTTTTTCAGGTGGTGCACGTTGCGCTTGGGGTCCAAGATAGAGATACCTGGTATATTTTTTTATTTATGATCATCTCAAGTATGGTGTCCAGTTACCTAATATCAGAATTTCTACCACTTTGAGGAGTGAGGTACACATGTCTGACACAAAAAAAACTTTGTCACCTGGCGATGATTACAGCGACGATAACAACTCAAGCTCATCGATTTTTTCTTTGCCGAGAAAACAGAATAGCATGGTAAACAAGTCCACAACTGAGCGGAAAATAATGACTAGCTTATGCTTACAACAAGCTAAGTAGCGCAGCGATCGTTGCACAGTCGCCAACCTTAGAAAAAAAGTATTATTTCTCAATACATCCGGATTCGCACTGGATAGCTCAATGGAATTGGCACTAAAATCAAGTGGGGGGTCGAGTATATTCTTTCGGTAAAATGTACACACAGCGGCATGCTGAGGGAGCTTCAGCGATGCCAAAGAAAATGCAAATTTTGATCGTCCGGTCACCCAATTGTCTAGCCTACTGGCTTGAAGTTCGTTAAGGAAAAACTTGTCGGCTCGAAAGATCCTTCAAAGCTTCCTAGTTTGTGGTCATGACGGTCTATAAGGGCTGTGTCAACTTTGACGAATATGCCTTTAAAGCAGAAGATAAAAGTTATCGGATTTAACGCCCTTTTCTATCGTTGCATCCTGTACTGTAAAATCTACGTTTACTTTAAGGCGGTCCATCAATAGTCAACATGAGGCATTCGTTGAGTGGCGCACCATTAATGGATGCGACCAGCTTCTTTAGCTCATTACTATGCTCATGAAGTTCGCGCCTACCACGCTTGGAGGCAAGAGAGAGTAAAAGCATGTAAAGCTCAAAGTTAGCCGGAAGATTCGGCTTTGTGTGAGCAAATGACAGGTGATATATTTTTCCGAATGAATACTCAGCATTCAGCTCGGCCGGTCCATCGTGTTGGAAAGTGCAAACGTCATGCACATTTCTCCAAACACATAAGAGAAACAAAATCTATCATCTTAGTGCATCTAAGTGTAAGCCTTTTCATCTATGATAATGTCGAACACTTTCTGGTTTCGAGCTTGATTGCGAGGTATGACGTATGGCAGGGCTCAAGTCGCATGAGGTCAAAGGCCTCATACACATCCGCTTTGCTTTTTGTACTATTTTACCTAATCATGAAGTCGCCTCGGCAAGGTAGCAGGAGCGGTATTGACCTGAAGACGAAGCCGAGTCGGTCGCCGATGAAACCGGTCATGTTGAAGATACCAAATTGCAAGAAATGCTAGTAACCGCATCACAAACACCGTTTTTTTACCGTACAGTGTCTTGATCCTGTTTTTATTGGTACCAAAGTTCTTGGAAGCTCATACCCCATCAAATTAAATATAAATTGTAGTTTATACAAACTCAACGCAACGGGGGTAATATAATGTAGCAAACTTGATGGCAAAGAAAATTAAGCTGTATTGCGAGCTTTTGTAGATCATTGTTTGCAGTCGTCCTACTAATACTAATGAGCGATGGTACGATATTGGCAGATTCACGTTTTTACGACTCGACGACTATTATATCAGTGTTACCAAAAAGAAGTGCGTTGATCTGAATCGTATCAGTCAACATTATTGAAATTATTCTGCTAAATGGTCCGACTGGTTACGAGAGACATCACAATTTTCTGTAGTAGTTTTACAGGTATTAACGCCTTATGAAACAATTGCTTCTCTTAGTGTCACTGTTTCATTTGGCAATAAAATATTGTAGATAAGTTGGACATCAAGATTTATTCAAAAAGTGGTGTTACGAGCAATGACAATTGAAGTCAATTAAGCACCTCACGTACTTGGGCTGAATGGCTTTCAGAGAACAATAGAAGCTGCTATCTTGCACTGGATGTTGTAACTAGTCTAATTTTCTCACAAAGTCTAAGCACCTCGCAACTTTATTGATTAAAAAAGTTCTATCAGTTATTTGGTCAATACTGTCTCGCTTTTGCTACTAAATTGATTTCAAAAAAGGCGCCAACTCTAAATAGCGGACTAATCCAACGTCTTATGTAAATATAACAACTAATTGGTACCTTTGATGTCGCTCGAGCAACGATTACAGCAACGAATTCTCTTGATCGGCATACAACCCGTTTTAACGCGGTTCTAGCTAAGATTAAACAGACAAGGCAAAAAAAGGTAATGAATAATCATGATTCTCTTGAATTGACTACAAAACGCGGCCATTGATCGATCAATCTTCAATCGCCCCTTAGCTAGGGAACCTGAATGTTATAGAAGCAACATTCACATCCGCTAATATTGGTGATGTTTGCGTACATCAATATGGTCACTGGTAGAGTTATTGATAACAGCTAGAACAGAAAGCAATTACTCGTCGAGAAGCTGTACAATGAACAATATGGGATAAAAGTGGCCAAAGGGTGTAATCAATTGACGTATTTTAATCAAGTATAGGATCCTACATTGCCTAGCGAGTCTACGACTCAATATCGGCTCAGGCAAACTTGATTTTATTTTGATACAATAGGAGATTGTTGATTCAAATGGTTGCGATACCCTACTGTACGTAATCATATATATTGCCTATTTGTGTAGTGCTACTACCAAATTTATGTACTCCTTTCGTGCGAAAATGAGCACCGTGCTTTGTCGCTCGGACACACAATTTAATTACTTTTTGAAAACCAAAGTACGGATAAATAGTCCGTATCGCCACAAGTAATTGTAATACTGCAAGAACAAGCAATAATCCATACCTAATACATACTTAGGCAAACGCAAATGTGCAGATAGAGTACGATGCACATGTGAGCCGTAAAAGGAACGATTTCCTATGTATATATCACAGCATTTGATGAGCTAAAGGTATCGATTGTGGCTCAGCTCGTAAAGTTGTGTCTTTAATTTGTAATTCAGAGTTGAAATTGACTAAAGTCATTGCGAATAAGCTTGTGTGGCCAACAAGGTGAAAAGCATAAAGACGCTCTGTAAAACACCATCGAGAACACCGACACCGGCTTTATTCCCAAACCACGCCCATACGAATAAAGTGAGGACAAATACAGATATTATTGCTCTTGCTATTACATCCGGTGTTGCTTGTAAGTTCGATTGCGCACTAATTCTTTTTCAAAACCAACGTAGCTATCATCTGCTTATGGCTGACTTCCTGGCGAATCGCATAAACCCACAAACTTCTGAAGTAGAGCCATGCTTTTTAGCTCAGTGCCATCCTCTGTTAGAGCTAGTAAATAAGAGTCACTGTCCATCAAAGACAAAGCGTGCTAGGATCGACAAAGATGAACTTAATGCTAAAGCAGCTCTTTCGTATGCTGCAAGTGTCGGCGGGACCAAAAAGCAATGAAAGTCTTGTGACTGGTAGCAACCTATGAACACAGAGACGAAGAGAACGGCTCTTACATGCTTGTGCAAAAAAAAGAACACCATTTCAATCGATCGTCGACAGGGTTTTGCAAGGAAGCGAAACGAGCTGGGACAAGTGGTATGCTACAAGGTCTAACTAGTTGTCAAGGGTTTAAAGCAGAGATTCGGTGTTTGTTTCAATGGTCCCCGACAAGATGCGAACGCATGGAGGAAAGCGAATCATGCTTTTCTTTTACAAATAAGGCTTCGAAGTACTGAAGCCGACCAGTGCGTCTACGTCAAGTGAAAGATTGCATTCATGCTCACGTCATGTTCGTCCTTAGCAGAAGAAGCAAGGAGATGGAAGATATGACAGAAGCACTTAAGAAATCTTTCACATTAAAGTTGGACAAGGCTAGTTCCTTTGTAAACATAGCACGCATATAATCCAACAGACACGATACACAGACGGCGTGGTGGACAGATTTGGCCAACGAGACGCCAAAGCTGTGGCCAATCCGTATCTAACAGGCCTGACGATTTTAAAAATCAATCACCAACGACACACGGCGAAAGAGTAGTAATGCAATCAAAGCCATACAAATCCCAATTGATTTGCTTGCTGTGCATCACGACATATATGCGTCTCATTATCGCAAACAAATGTCGCATTTTTGGACAGCCCAGATAAGCTAGACTCAAAGGCCGCAACTTGCGTACTTCGTTTACTGAAAGCGCCAAAGGACTTTGAAATTACCTACGATGGCAGTCCCAGCTATGCTCAAGCTATGGCATTTACAGATGTAATTTACGCAGTAACATCGATGACGGACGCTCGATGTCGGGAACGAGAGTAGGGACTGGAGGCACGTTTGTGTCATTTCACACATTTCTTCCGCTTTCTCAGCCTAGCAAAGTAGATCAGCCGGTGTGCACCGATCCATTGCGTCCATTTGACTTCGACAGTTTCGATGTCTGCGACTGACCTTCCATATGTCCATCTAGAACTGGCTGTCCATCCACTCGATGATGCGCCTTAACTTCATCTCTGGTTTTAATCCCTTAGCAATAATTTGCAGCAAGAGCAAAAACTTCGTAAGTGTCGCCACTTTACACTCGTCGAGCCGTACAGACCATGCCACCTTGACATTTAAGTATCCCGAGTCTTTCACACGATGTCCATTTGCGTTCTTTGCATAGCTTGAATAACGCTTGGGTTCAAGCTTTGTCCTATCAGCAATGTCAGTGTGAGCAATGCTCGTAATCTAAAAACTCTTGCTGTCCTAGCTTCAGCTGTTGCTAAAAAACAGTTCATACGGTGTATAGTTAAGAAGTTTGGCGAACAACTGAACAGGTACACCTTGTGCTTACTATTTCCACCCACAACTAAGTAGGCACGTCATCAAAATGAAGCATACCTTGTAGCTTTTCCATAGTTGCGCGGCTAATCCGCTCCGCAACACTGTTTTGTTTAGGGCTGTATGAATCGTGAGCCGAACCATGATCTCATACTTGGTATAGATCTCGACACCCTTTGTCTTTACATTCCCCGTTTGTCATCACATTGCAGATATTCTAAAAGTCGCTCTCATTGTTTTTGCAGATTGCCTTAAGCTCGAGAACAAGCTGTGATGAATGTTTCACAATACTTAGCGTGTCTCTAAATAAGACGTTTTTCATTAATTACATCGCGTCCATAATTTGAGCTTCAGGGCACGTGATGTCTTCTTAAGAAACCGAAATGGAGACGAATCGACTGTAGACTGATCCATAAGAAATCCTCCGTACAGCGCCTTAAGTCCCTGCTTCAGCGCCAGCACATCAGTTGTAGCTGTTTGCTATTAATTGGCCGCTGTGACAAGCAAGTGTGCCACAGCTTCCACACCCGGCGTGCTCCAATAACCAAGTGTCTTCTTTCGTGTAGACCAAGCGGTACGTTTTACCAATCTTGCAATCGCTCATTGCGTACTCCGAATATTGCAGGCAAAGCTATTAGGGCCTAAGCGTATGTCGGATTCTTGACTGTAAAGGACCTCAACCATCTTGATACGCGAGCTATCAAATCCAATGTACTTTAATGTACTATCAACCGAAGGTTTGTTCCATTCGCGATGGTGACCTCTGAATTAACATTTAACACTTAGCACTCGAAGAGATCGCTTTAATGCGATGACATGAGTGATGAAGCCCCGCTATCAATACGCCATATTGCCGACTTTCCTTCGCTTACTTTGTATACCGCGTCATCATCACCAGATTGTTTTTATGCCGGGCACTATCACTATATACGATTAACCCGGTAAAGCCCTTAAACTCACATTTACTGCGTGGAGAGCAACCTATCTAATGCTACCTTGCCCGCCTTTTAATGTACTTGATTTTCCATATACGAAAAAAGCTTTCTTCAGAGGAATTTATAGTGCACTTTCTCAAATGCCCCAATGAGCTCCTTAAC
The DNA here is from genome assembly GCA_001695595.3 of Plasmopara viticola. Taxonomy (NCBI): domain Eukaryota; phylum Oomycota; class Peronosporomycetes; order Peronosporales; family Peronosporaceae; genus Plasmopara; species Plasmopara viticola. Next base: position 855,400 of record MBPM02000018.1, read on the forward strand.
GACTATATTTGTTTTGACCTCGGTACTTGATGTCCTTTGCATATTTCTCAATTAATCACTTTCCAATCGAAGCTGATACGACTAATTTTCAAGTTATCTCTTTGTTTGGATTCCTTTAATTATCTCGTCGGATGAGTCTATATGTCTTCATTTTGAGGTCTAAGAGTTGTCGCGTCATTGTAAGACAATTGTGTAGAGTCAAGCGTTTGTAAAGAGCACAGGCTTTTTTACATGCCTCTATGTCTCCATGGCATGCGTTTTTCACCAATTTTCAATCTTATAGTGTATCTCAACGCCCTAACCAACGCCTTGGCATCTCAGTCACGCTTCCGTGGCCTTGATCGTATCTTTGATAGTCATAATGTGTCTCAGGAGAGAGTTCTTTGCTAGAAGAAGCTTACTGGTGAGGAATTAGTACCCTAGATGATTTTGGTGCGCTTGTTTACCATAGTAAAATCGGATGTTGCGGCCTTTAGATTGTTAAATGAAAGGTAGACACTAAAAGTACATCCTTCGTTCGCTGCCTTGTACGACTCTATTCTTTCCATTTTGGACCCTTAAAAGGCTTTTCAATGATAAGATGGCTTTATCGGCTAGCCGCAACCATGCCCGTGATCTTGTGACGTCACTCGGTCCTTCAATGTAACGCCATACACCTGTGTAACATGCAATCATTGGTGTAAAGTTAACACCTACACGCAAATAAAGATTGTTTTAATTTATGATTATAATAAACGACAAGGTCTTCAGAGGGGAAATATTATCATACATTTAGCAGGAATGTAATATGTACCAGCAAGCTAACTACATCACAAAGCAAAAGTTGTCAATCCAAGAGTTACACTTACAAAGATAGGGAAATAGTATGCAATTATCAATGGGACAAGATCATTATGGAGCGCTGCTTGGCAAGTAAATTTGACTTTATAAAGAACACTGCATGCTTCCTTCACCATGATCAAAATTGACCTCGCATCAGCTTTGCCAAGGTATAACGAAGCAGCCAGGCAACTTATGAAGACACACAACGTAATTATTTCCACGCCCAACAATATACTTTTTGGTAAACAAGTCTAAATCTCTTTTTTATTTAAGAACGTTGAGCACTTAAACAATAGACTACTTCAAAGTCGAACAGCTTAGCTACTTTATAAAGAATAAACTCGTTTAAACAAATGCATACTATTTGACGAAGAAGTTGCCAAGGGATGTAATTGAAAAGGGTTTTTCGACCGAACACGGTGCAATCAACTTTAAATAAAATAAAAAAGATTATCCCAAAAAGTCTAAAGCACGATCGACAAGTCTTGAAGCAAGACCCGAATTAAACCAAAGTCGATAATAACGGTTGAAGTCGACCTAATCTCCGACTAAAAAAAAAAATTTGATTACGCTTTTTATCTAGCTTCTCCCATCCAGTTTCCTTGAGCACTTATCCAGTTTCTCTCATCCAATTTCTTTGAGCACTTATCCAGCTTCTCTTCAAAAATTCGGAACATCTAAATCTTATCAGCAACCGTATTAATGTATTATAACATTAATGATACTAGCTGATATCAATGCAAATTAAGCCAAATCCAGCCTCTCCAATTCTACTGCTGCAGACTGCTGCGCTAATAATTGGCCGTATTTTGTGTCCAATTCAACGCATAGTTATCGGCTCCTTTTTTCTCGAGCAATTTTTTTTTTCTACTACAATGACCCCATCTAGTGGATCAACACTAGTGTCAATATTATATACGATGTAACAATCAAGTTAAAAGAGCATTTTCTATTTACCCCATATGTGATTATCTATAAATTCTGGATAAAGGACGTACACAAAAGTTCAGATATACACGAGACGCATGTGTGTGATGCGGCGCCAACGCTTCCGTGTCCAACAGGCCTGAGCAATAATACGCCTTCGACAAGTCTGCATCCTTTAAATACATTCAGCAAATACATTAAAACTCTTTTGACTATGCCCTTAGATGGTCCATCGAAGCGCGAGTGAAATTTAGTCATAAAGACAAAAGCAATTAGAATTTATTTATGCAAATCATCTGCTTTCAAATTGTCTTAGTCATAGAATCTCTTCTGAATGTTCTTTCAAATATCTTAGAGCCTTTTACATTATGGGAGGGCTGATTTTAGCAATAGGTTTGACTATTTCTCTTTAAAGCTCAATGTGGCTATAAGAGCACAAATGCTAGCTAAATCATTCAAGTAAAGAATACTTGCCGCCTATGCTTCAAATAACAATTTGCTCAGGGTGCAGTGGGACTGCACGCAAAAAAGTCGAGAGCTAACTTAACAGCGACTCGAAAACTTAAAGCCGTAGCACCCATTGCACGGTGAAGAGAGTTATAGTTGCCGGCGTTTTGGCTTACCAGCACTTGAGCTTCATCTACCAGACGCCAACCACGAGTAATATCGAAACAAAACGCATGCATTACCTCGCATGATATGGGAAAATTGCTTCCCTTTTACTCGCCGTGCAAGCGCCGCAACCAATAGGAGGGAATATTCGCATTAAACGTTGCCTGGGTCAAACCCAGTATTTTGCTAATATACTCACCTCAAGAGCTCATGGGAGCTTGACGCCTCACATCGACATTACTAAGTAGGAGGAGCTCTTGATCTTGGTTATCAGAAGACTCCGCTACCCCCAGTTACGGCTAAGTGAGTTGGGACCACATCTACATATTATGGTGAGGTGCCAAAAGACCGCCGCGACAGCAGAACTCACAGGAGCTTGATATTGCGGACCTTAAGTCGTAAGAGGACCATTCATTTGCAGTCGACGACGAATCTTTATCCGAGGAAGGTCGTACCAAAGGTGCCATTTTTCCCAAACATCGACTTCACCTTAGCTGTCGCAAACTGCGAGCGGAGGGTGTAGGCCCCCGTATATTCCTACCCTGCGCTTGAAAAGCCTTTCATCGTCACGCATTTCATTGCCAACGCTTCGGCTCATAGAGTTGTTATCCAAGCTTGGTATCTGAGCGACCAAACCAGCTTGGTAGTCCGCATAAATTGTAAGGCTATGTGGTAGTCCGCAAGCAAAATTTGCTAGGGATTAATCATATTGTCCTTAGAGTTGCGTATGCCTGACGCTGAGCGATCGCGCATGCGAAAGATCAATGTGGTAACGTCTTGGTTATGAGTTCAGTAGTACATGAGTGCACCAGTAGGTGATCGCAGCTAATCACTAAGTGCGAGTTTGTAGTTCGCCATGTATTGTAAACCAAGCATGATACCATTTGTTTTGACAACCTCGCGCTTATGCATCTCATCAAGGTAATTGGCTGAAAGCTTTAGCGTATCACGGAAACGTTGGTTAGAGAAAGGGATGCAACGCATGTATGGTCGCTCTTTTGAACTTCTCAACTTGGTAAAATGAGGCGCCGAGCTGAGAACCCTTGAGGTTGACAGGTTGTAATTAACCACAAAGTCTGAAAATTTATGAGTTGCGCGACGCGAGTAAGCTCTATGAGGTAACGAAATTTCATCCGCGGCATAGACTACCTACGCTGACATACCGCGTAGTATACAAAAAACTTCTATCTGCTTTAAGAATGCTCGCTGTATCAAAGACTAAACGAGGACGACAGACCTAGGCTTTTAAACTTAAAGGCTTAATCTCTTTGTTGTGTGGGCTTCTAAGAAGCAACAAAAGTTACAACGGAGATGTCTGATAAACTTAAAGCTCCGCGCAAAGTGTGGACTTAGGAGGCTTAATAGGGGAGAGTAACAGAAATTTAGTGTGTGTCGCACTATTTTCCATACTGTGATGACACAAGTCAAGTTATTTGTTGAAGCTTAAGAAGGCAGTTGAAAAGCCAACAGAAAAGCAGTACGTGGTCTGGTGACCGCTGATCTCTATGCTATATACCAATTGTAGGATAACACCTGACAGGAACGTCTGCATGACACTATGGAATGTAAGATTTACAATACGTCGTGGCATTAAAGCTAATAGTAGCTCATTGGTTGTTTATGGTACTTTAAGCCAATACATGTGCTTAATGCGTTGGACCATGGCTCGCGACTCGGCATTTCGTGCGTCATAAATCAATGCAAAAAATTGCAGTGGCGATCTCCAGTAATTCTGTTATCGAAGCGTAATGGCAACACACAAACGAAGAAAAAGCGAGATACAAAATTGCAGTCGCGTTGTCACTCGATGACAGCGAAAGTGGCTATCTTTTGCACCACCTTAAGCTTTTATCCTTCCGTTATACCGCACAGCCACCTAGCTATAATTCATCTTAAAGGATGGCGAAGATAGTGCAAAGTTTCGCATGTGCGTCTTCGCCCTTGCCAATCTGAAAGACAAACAAGAAATTTCTCCGCGCCCAAATTGTAGACAGTGATTTGCAAAAATTAATCTTAATTCTTGTATTGACGGTACCTTAAGTGTCTCTCTTTGATTCTTACAACCCGAGCTCTTTAAACCTGCAGAAAGAGGTGTCAAATTCGATTATTCCACGGTATTAAGTGTACGCAAAGAACCGATCGGCTTCGATATCCGCACCTGTTCTGCTGCTGCTCTGCCAACTTTGCTAGCACCTTTGCAAACAATTCATCGTCATGATAGTACATAAGCGCAGCTTGAAAAGCGCGTAAGTCGAGCTCGAATTTCTTGCAAATTTCTTCAGTCTTCTTGCCTGACGCCTTTACATATTGCTGCAAGAGTTGGCTACGAAACTCTGACTCTGTTAGTTCTTGCTGGCGTAAAGCCATGGCCGTCTTCTCCATCTCAGTCGTCAGTGACGGAATTAGCTCTTCCATAACACTTACTATCGTCGTGATCTCGATGTTGGGTTTTTCCTCCTTCCCCCGCTAAGCCCGGAACACACACAAGAATATCATCCATCAAGAACCATTTACCCTAGCAACACTGCAACTTACCCACACAGTCTTGGCACCAGGGATCAGTGGCTCGCGAGAGCCTGTAACCTTCCATCGCAGCCTTCCAAGCTTACGTACAAAGGCATCGATAGTCTCTGCCTCAGCCACCGAAACCTTGCCGTCTGGACCTCCTCCACGCAGCGTGCCCGAAATAAGCTGCTGCATGGCTTCTTGGACCTGTTCCTTGGTCACGTAATTGTTGCGAAATACGGCGTCTTGCACCTTTTCCAACGTTGACTCAAAGTCAATGCTCATGTTGAGTGCACGCTGCTCAGGCGACATTTTCAGCTTGCCGCCGTTTGCTTTCTTCTCCTCATTAACATTCCGCTCCAGGTTCTCCAGCATGCGCGCCGCGAATACGCTCATGTTCTGGTCAATCTGTTCGTACAGACGCAGCAGCGCCGTCACATTCTGAATCGGATTGACACCTTTTCCACTTTCATTCTTCTTTTCCTCGTTCTGCGCTTCATTGTCTAGTGCTATAGCCAGCGCTAAGGCTCCACCTACCGCCCCCACTACGTTCCCACGCTTCGTTTGGATCGTAGAAGTCGTATTTAACCCATTAAAAGTAGCGCTTTGCGCTTCTCTCGTACATGCATTCCGACCCCTGCCAACAGCACCTCGAAGAGGCTGAACGGCGTGTAGCACGCGTCGCAGCGCGGTCGTCACTCTGCTGGCTTTCATGATGTGGGAAACGAGCTTGCTGAGGTATACATATTAGAATGAATGTTCGGAGCGAAATATCCGGTGTTATCCGGATGCGCCACCCAACCAGACAAAGTGTGCTAAGACGAGGATGAGCGCACTATTGTTGCGCACGGAGCCCGTGACCGAGGTGAAGCTGCACCCTGTAGTCGTGCTACAGGCCCTGGACAGCTCGCTACGTCGCGCTGAGGGCCAGGAACGCGTCATTGGCACACTTTTGGGTCATGTAGAGGGAAGTGCGGTCGAGATCACGGGCTCCTTCGCCGTGCCACACTTGGAGAATGGCGACGAGGTCGCGGTAGGCCGCGACTACCACACAAACATGTACGAATTGCATCAGCGTGTAAACGAAAGCGAAGTGGTAGTGGGATGGTACGCGGCAGGTCCGAATCTTTTAGACGACCACTCGGCGCTTATCCACCAATTCTACAGCTCTGTCTGTGAACTGCCCGTGCACCTGGTGCTGGACACGAGTCTGCAGGGCGATAAGCTCGATGTTTCGGCCTACGTCTCCTCTCCGCTCGAGGTCGTGAATACGGCCCTCGTTCATCAATTCAAACAGATTCCAGTGACGCAGAAAGTGTCAGAGCCCGAGGCCATTGCCCGTACGTCGACTTTTTGAGCCGCACGACGTTGTTTTGCGCTATATTAAGAGTTTTTGTGCTATGTAGTGAATGCGATAGCTCCTAAGGACGTAGAGAACAAGGCTGTGGCACTTCCAAAGGAACTCGAGGCGCTGGAAGCGACCATGGATCAGCTGTACCAGTGCATTGACGGCGCCAGCTCGTTTGTAGCTGACGTTGTGGCTGGAAAGCAGCAAGCAGACGCTAAAATCGGACGCGAGATTGCCGACGCCCTTGCGGCAATCCCAATGCTACAAGAGGACCAATTTGATCAGATCTTTAATACTGGACTTCAGGACCTGCTCATGGTGTCATACTTGTCTGGCCTCACTCAGGCACAGCTGTCAATGGCTGAGAAGCTCCTCAACACGTAATTTGTCCTATCTGCTAGACGTAGTTTTTACTTTAGTAAGCGAACCGAACAGAATGCTGTATTTCGCCTTCATTTGGTTTTGTGGTGCGTGACTCTTCACAGTAGACTAGCGGGGACTTTTGCCTAAGCGTCGTTCACGGGAAATGACGCCTTCCCGGTCATCTTTGGACGTGTCGTCTTCCACTTCATCAGACTTAAACGATGAGTCAATCGACTCCGATTCATCGTCCAAAGTCGAGTCAACAGACTCTGCGACGTCGACTGTTCAACGTCGAGCCACGCGTGTCTTGCGACGTCGATGGAAAAAACCTCGACTTCAATCGATTAGCAAGAATGCATTGTTCCCACGAGCTAAACGTGCGTCCACTTCGCTCTGGACGACGCGCGAGAAACAATTTGAAAAGTTCCGTGCGAGCCTCTTGTCCATGCCCGTTCCTGAAGGAGTCGGGCGTGTTCAAAAGGCAAGAGGCTATTCGCTCCACATCATGTCGGTTCTCAATTGGGTACTACCCGACTGTCTGTTGCTATCTTCTGCAATTCCAGCGGCCAATGTGCCGAATGGAAGCGACAGCGAGAGTGAAGAACCTCTTTTGACCTTGGGCGTCCACGTGAGTTTGTTCCATGCAGAGTCCAAGCGCTTCTTTGGAAATACGTGGGTCAGTCCAGAGCTTGCAGTCGATCCTTTTGCAATCAAACAGACCCGAGATGCAAAGGACGGCACGCTGCGGTACGTCCTTGAAAACGTACGTCTCAACTTTCGTGCGTACTTTATCTCGGACATTGTAGATACCAACTGCGTTGGAGTTCTAGAACTCGTGGCGTCTGAGAAGGACCCGGACTCAAAGGCAACCGTTCAAGTGGTGGGTTGTGGCTGGACGCTCCTTCCGCTTTTCGCAAGTCAACAACCGGTCCAGAATGGCATCACCCACGATTCTGACGCCGTTTCGACCGCTTTCTCCATGAACACAAGCGGAGACTCGGTCAGTGTTTTTACGGGAAGTCCTCGCGTACTGTGGGAACTCGACCCGGAGGTTTGGAGTGCTCACGACAAGTACGACGGAAGCAAGTTTTACTACCAGCTCGGCCAGTACGATCCAATGCTTAGTGTCGCGACTTTTGTTCGGAAAAATGAGCTCGTGGGCGCTTTGGATTTGATTCCAGGCTTAAAGAGTAGCAACTTGGCCAACCTTGACGTGGGCAATAAACCCGAAGCGTTGCTGCAAGACGACGAAGACGCAAGCTATGAAGAAACGCTGGCATCGTTTGCCAGGCTTGCGTCGCTTGTGCCCAAGTCAATCCAAGTCGAAGAACCGTTCGAGCTGAACGTCATTGCTACGCGCGTGGCTGTCAATCTGCGCGATGAGATTGAAGCAAATCTCGTCGCTCGGTTGAAAATCAGTCGCAAAGCCATGTACGAAGGCGCGATCAGTGTGGAAGGTGAAGTGTCTGCTCGAGTCCTTAAGGTGGCTCTTCACAATGGACGGTGCTTTCGAACTCGACAGTTTACCGTGCCACTCAAGGCTCATCCGAATGGAGGCGACACGCTCTTTTGTATTCGCAACCACTCCAAGCTGCGTGGGTTTGTCTTCCATCCAAACATGGCAATCGTAGTCGTGCTGCAGTACACAGTTCATTTTCGGATCATCTGGCCGTCAAAATTAAAGCAGCAAGCTCTCGAAGCGGGTAAACCTTCGCTTTCCGAAGAAGACGTGGTCTTGGTGACGATGGGTGCCCGAGCAGTTGTCCCTAGTGATGGAAAGAAGTTGTATCTGTACGACAAGTGCCATCTCGCGACGATCGATTCTGCAGAACCACTGACCATGCTAGAAGGCGTGCCGTTACAAGAGCAGGAAGAGCGGCGTCGTGTTCTTCACGTCGACTTTCTCTCGGGCACGCCATGTCGCCCATACTCGGACAATGCATTATACACGCCACCCGATCAATTGACAAGGGTGCTTCACGACCACGAGGTTCAAGACTCGTTTGCCTTTTGTGACTTGAAGATTACGATAGATGATGAGATTGCAAGTACGAAGCAAGCCAGAGAGCAAGTATCGCGTCCGTCATCACCCCATTTAGACGCGAGAGAGAAGGAGAAGGACACTGCTTTGCTGGCTCGAACCTTTAACGCGCTGGCTACGTTTTCAAAGAAAAAGAAAAAGGCACTTGCAAAAGCGTCGTCAGTACTCAAGAAGCAGGTGAAACGACCTGCTGTTCCCACGCCACAAGTCCTGGATGCTCCAACGTCTGAGCTGAGTCGTGCATCCAAGACGCTTTTAACTCGATACGGCTACATGGAGTCGCACGACAAGCCACCAGGTTCTCCACCTAACAATCAAAAGACACACGACACAAGCTCGAGCCGCAAGAAAGTTGAGCTTGTAGCTAAATCCATTGAGATTGAGCTGAACGATCCATTCAAGGCAAATGAAGTTCGGTTTCATTTTGCAGCTTATAAAGCTCTTGGGCCCGGGACGCAACAGAGCCCGGTCCCGTCGCGCGTGTACTTTACCTTTCAGTTTTACCATTTTCCTGCCACGCGCTCCGAGACGTTGCGTTTGAGCAAAGCTTTTAGTAATGGAGCAAGCGACGACACACATACGTTCCTCTTGATGCGCGACGCTTTGGCTAATAAACCAGCAATGGCGATCCAATTTGACGTCGACACGACTGCAAGCATGAATCCTCTCGAGACACGTCACTTTGCCGAGTACTTGAAGTGGCACAACTTGTACGTGGATGTGTGGGATGCCGACAGTCTCTTTCAGCTTGGAACACTTGTCATTCCGCTCCATGAACTGCTTCGACAGGGCAATAATGTCAAGAAATTCCAAGCTGAAGTCGATATTTTGCCACCACTGGAAGCCACGATCGGGTCTCGAGAGGACAATGTCTTTACCTTTCCAGACACAACAACGAGATCGGATAGATCGAGCATCGGAAGGATCCAACTTCTTATGAGCTGCTATGGAGTCAAGGGAGAGCATTTTTTCGATCAACACGCGACGGACGCTGACCAAGGGACGACAGAGCAGACTGACAAGCTGCAGCCTCAAAAGTCCAAGCATCGCGTTCGTGCTCGTACGCTTGTCGAATCAAACCCTGAGCTCTATCGCCTTTTGTCTCAAGAAGGTTTTTATAGCGAGAAAACGATGAAGGATCTTCAGAAACGGAAGACATTGCAGCGACGTCCGCGTCAACGTTTCAGCAATGCATCGACCCTGACACCAAAGGAGATTGCCATTCTATGCGATCTTTTCAAATCACGTAAAACTGATGAAAGTAGCTCAAGTGGAACCAACGCGACGCGAATCAAGTGTGATATCGAGGGTAAAACGGGGTTGCTAGCTCTTTTATCACTGCGACCATCCGACGCGATTTCTACAGAGGCTAAACCGGCTGAGAAGTTGCGGGTAGCTGTTTCTGATCATCATACACCCACGAAGGAAAAGAACCCAACCAACGCCGCTACGTGCAACCATGAACTGCGCTTAAAGCGCGTCTTGAATCTAATACGACAGAACCACGTTATCTTAGCCGATGCGTTCGCCGTGATGGATAAAAATCAAGACGGCTTCGTGTCTTTGGACGAGTTTATCAAGGCAATGCGCTCACTCGGTGCAGTGTTTGAAGATTTATCCGATGAAGACTTGAAGCTTCTGGGTGATTCGCTGGATACGAATCAAGACGGCAAGATTGCGTACCGTGAGTTAGAGCAGTTTGTCAAGAAGCCTACCCGATTGTCGCGAATAGAGTGGCACAATCATATTAAACAGATCGTTGAACGTGCAATGGAAAAAGGCATTCGTGTTCATCACGTGTTTACCGAGCTAGACGTCTCAAAAGATGGGAGGCTATCGTACGATGAGTTTGAGCGTGGACTGAATCAGTTGGGGATTACTACAGACACTGACAAGGAAGGTGTGCAAAGTCTACTAACGGAACTGGATCTAGACCACGATGGCACTATTTCGTACACAGAGTTCTTAGAGTCTTTGGGGATATCCATCGAAGCAAACAAACAAGAAGTGGTCAAAGAAACCGTTCAAAATGTGACTGAGGACGTTCGTGAGATTATTAATCGGTTGAAGAAGGAAGGGATTAGTTTTCGAGAAATCTTTGAACATTTCGATACGGATCGAAACGGTATTTTATCGGTTGAGGAGTTTTCGAAGGCTTTGTACAAACTCATGCAACTTGATGAGAAGGGGGACAATACACTGAAAGCATTTGAACGAGATGCTGTGACGGAATATGTAAAACTGATCAACGGTAATGGAGATCAGAGAATTGATTACCGTGAGTTCTTGACAGCTTGTGGTGTAGCGGCTACAGATGTGGAACGAGAGACAGCTCAATTTACGCAAGCAGCTCGCCTCCAGGCAGAACGAAAGCTTATCAAGCTGATAGGCCAAGCCATGGCTGGTGGCATGACTATCCAGCAAGTATTTGACCACTTTGACGCAAATTTAGACGGTTCGATTTCGCTTTCCGAATTTCAACAGAGTCTTGAGAAACTCTTTGCGCCGCACGAAATGAGTGCCGAGGACGCGCAACTTATTGCTGCTCGCTTTGACTCAAATCAAGACGGCATGATCTCGAAACGCGAGTTTCAGGACTTGTGTATCGAATTAGAGAAAAAGCAGCAGGCTTTGGCTGCATACTTTGTTCCCCACTTGAACAAACTATCGAGCTTGTCGGCCAGAACGGCAGAAAAGTCTTGGATATCGTTTTGCCAGGAAGAAGTTGGAGTCGCTGTACAAGAGGTCGCTACAAAAGTGATGCCGTTGATGTCGTACTTTGGCTTCGTGAGCGAAGATGGCAGTGTGGACGTAGACGAACTCAGAGCTCTGTGCTTATTAGTGCATTCTGCTACGTCAAGGTTGAAAGTAGGCAGAGATGCCGCTGTGAAGCGACTACGGATGCTTTTATTGAAAGCGAAAAGTCAAGGAGTGGACGTAAAAGCAAGTTTTGCGCACTTTGATGCAAACGGAGACGGTGGTGTGACGCGAGTGGAGCTCACGCGCGGGCTAGAAGCGCTCGGATGCTTCAAAGACATGAAAGGTGCTGAATTTGACGTGCTATGGGAGCAACTGGACCAAGATGGCAGTGGAAAGATCGACTTCAGCGAGTTTCGGGCTCTTTTGACGGACAGAGAGCGTGTTGTTGATGAAGAGAAAGAAATCGTAGAGCCGCGTTCAATTGTTTTTTCTGACCGTCAGCGCACGGAGGAGAAATTTCGACAGCTGCTTCTTCATGCTGAGGCAAGTGGAGTCGATGTGACTAAGTGTTTTGCTCATTTTGATGCCGACCAAAACGGAGTCATTACGACCCAAGAATTTGTCGTTGCTTTCAAGCAGCTTCCAGGATTTGAAGACGTTTCTGATGAAGAGATTGTGTCGCTTGTTAAAATACTTGACGAGGATGATAGTGGAAGTGTGTCGCGCAAGGAATTTGAAGCATTTCTTAGAAATTCGATGCACTCAGTTGCTGATGAAAATGAGGTACAAAATGAACGAAATACAACTCGTATTGCAACAAGCAAGGCTTCAGATGATGCTTTGAAAAGTACTGATCCGATCTACGCAGAGACGAAACAAGTAGATGATACGTCAGACAAAGACGATATTGAAACAGGAAGAGGAAGTGAAGCAGGTCCTATGGCAGTAGAATCTTCTTGTAAAAGCATGGAAAGAGAAGATTCTGAACCAAAAGATAGTATTTTATCCAGAGATAAGGCTGATGTCCTTGGAGAAAAGATTGATAGCGATTTAAACGGCAGCGGAAAAGGAAGGGTTGTGACAGATAATCCACCCGTGAAACTTACATTATCTGCTCGTTCGTCGTCTGATGAAGCTGTTGACCGGCCGGTACAGCGAACAGAGACTGAGTTGGATGTTCTTTCACATGCCACATCGGTTTTGACCCACGAGGCAACAAGAGGACTATCACAATTGAAGCAGCTACTTCAAAAAGCGATTGAAAAGGGTGTAGCTGTGCAACAGTCTTTCAATCATTTTGACAAGAAAAGTAAGGGTATCGTGGCGTACGATGAATTCATGACGGGACTGCGCGAATTAGGTCACGACTTTCTCAGCCTTTCCGATACCGCCATCATCGCTATGGCTAAAACGCTTGACGGCAAGCAACAAAATGGACTCTGTGTCGAAGACTTGATCGCTTTTCTAACAGTTTCGGACGGAAAAAGTAGTCTAGCTTCTAAAACTGAGTCATTGAACACTCGAAATCGCTCGAATGCAAACGTAACTTCGATACAAGAACAACCCTCTGACACTGAATGCTCTCGAACAACAACAGACACTATTCAAGAGATCGAAAGAAAAGTTGAGAATCCGTCATTTCAAGCCGCTCCAAAGAATGGGCTATCACTTGCAGATGGTCTTGCGTGCAATTATACCTTCCACAGTAATCCTGAAATTCGAGCTGTCGAGTTAAAGCTTCGTCAGAGTGCTTTGGAAGCTTATCAGCGAGGTATTTTGCCGCTCCGACTCGTGTCTAGAATTCTAGAAGAAGCTGAAGATCGTCGTGGTCGAATTCCTGGAGGTACCGGTCGCGAACGAAAGAAGCGCAGCGAATTGCTTCGAGTGGAATTTCTTCAAGTCTTGATGGAACTTGGCTTCACGTTGCTTTCTGATCAAGATGAAGATGACGAGATGGAAAATCGTGGAGGAATGTACCAGCATGTACCAAAAATGAACGATCATTTGTACGCCCGACAAATAGAACGACTGGCACGGTACAGGAAACACGTTAAAAGCGACAGCAACAAAGCCCACAAACAACTTTTACGTGCTGCCGCTAAGACTACAAAACGTCAACACGACGATGATCAGCAAGCCGAAGACAGTCTTCGTCGGTTTGACGATGAAAAGACGCAATTGTTGCGTGTCTTGTCATATTACCGCGATGGACACAAGAAATCGCTCGTGTATTCGCTCCTTCGTAGACAAGTCACAATTTCTCTCACGCTGTTCCCGTCGTTTGGCAATCTTTTGTTCTTTGAACTTCCGTTGACAAATCCATTCACTCACAACGATCGTTTCAAGATCGAACTCCTATTACCGTCATCTCGAGACCTTGCAGTCATCGTGGACCTTGAAATCGTACGCAATAGTGACGAATGGACATTTTATCGGGACAATCTCCCACTTGCCTATGGCAATGTCGTTTCAAACGCTCATATTGAAGACGAAATGATTGACGATCACGACGAAGTAGTGCTAGAAGCCAAGGACGAGCTTCAGATTCCATTGCGTCTACGGTGGCTGGATACAAAACCTCGGCATGCCAATCGAGACGCCACAGTGCCTGTCTCAATTGTCATTAAAAGCTGCTCACTTGGTCACACGGTTGCCCTCTATAAGATTGAGTTGCACCCGCAACCGTTTACGTGTCATCGCGTCTTGCGCTTTTCTCATCCTGCGTCGTCCATTTGGCGGTGGAAAGTGAAGTACCCACGTGGCAAATTCATCGTTTGCTTGGACCCTAGTGTGGCCATGGAAGAAGTACGGAATGGACAAGACGACCTGTATAATACTGGTCTCGTAAGCTTTAAATGCCGCGTCGGCGACTACCCGGCCTTACAAACATTCTTTATTGTACTGTACGACGACCAGTACTATGCACGGGTGTATCAGGTATGGCAGGTTCACATCCAATCGAAACTACGGGTCGATATGCATGCTATTTTAGGACAGACTGTGCGACATGAGCTCGTGATTAAAGATGATCGAATTATAGCGAATCAAAAAGAACGACGCCATGTGATGTGCTTCACACCAATGCACCACCGCAACGTGATGCAATTTCGACCTGCGCAAGTGTTTACACTGGTACCTCAAGCGTTTAATCGCATTGAAGTTGCCTTTTGTACCGTAGAGACTGGAGCCGACTCGGAGATGGTGGTCCTTGTGAACCTCGTGGATGTCGACACACACGAACTTGTCGGTGCGTGGAGTATTCACGTGACACTCGCTCTTCCTGTCATTACAAAGACGTACGAACTACGATTGCCAATTGGTCGGGCTGTGCAAAAGAAAATCTCGTACGCAAATCCTTGGGATCAACCGCAGATCATTCGACTGCGGTCTAGTGCGCCAAAGCTCTTAGTGCCTCGCGAATCTGTGCTACAATTGCCTAGTAATGGTCAAGCTTTCTTGCGACTTGCCTTTGCCGCTCGAGATTACCTTAAAGCAGCTTCTCAAGACATTTATTTGTTTATCAACGACAAGCGGACCGACCAGAACGAAGAGTGTTTGCTGTTTCAGGTTACGTATGTGTAATACACAGATTATTCTTTCGCGAAACAATGATTGTGATATTTGAGCTTGAGATTTCTTTAGTATAGATTAGGCTGTAAGAGCAAATATAAAATAATGATGACACACATATTTTACCACATCGATACTATTAATACGTGTCTTCTAGAATACGATCACATTGGCCACCGTATGTTCACCCTGTCAGGAAAAATCTATACTTGGTTTCGAACCATCTCATTTCTCTTATTCAGCAGTCGATCGTCATTATGCTCACCAATCCAATAGAAATACGCCTCGATCATTATGCTCACCAATCCAATAAAAATATCGCCTCTATTAACTTCAAATAATTTATCGATTAAACTCTTGAGAAGGCGTAGCTTTTTTTGTCAGATAGGATTATTGACTTAAATCATAGCATCAAGCTCCACATCGTGGCAACTGCTTGCTTCGTATGTTCACATGTTCTTCATAGTAGCCATCCAATACATCACCACACGCGTATCCCGCACTTCACCCATATAAGCACCTGCCTTACTGTGTGGTAGTCCTCAAAGCATTACCCCTCGTACAGCTCGATTGCCACCTCACGTTCGGCGTAAGTTTTGCGCCGTGCGGAATTAGATCTCAGCTGCCACCTGATTGAGCAACTTTTCGATAGTTTCGCACGCCTCTAGTGAGCCGGTGCAGAAAATTGCGAACTTCGAACTTGGCCAGCATCCGTCGGGTCTGACGAATGTGCTCTAGCATGTGACGCAATAAAAAGTTCAGAGCCCCGACAAACGTACCACATACGTGACAATACGATCTATGCAGATATCGCCGCCAAAATGACGATCTTTGCAATCTTTTGCCGCTAATGCAACTGATGCAGCGGCCTTTCTTTCTGCTGAAACGGGCAATTGCGTCAATGATGACGCAGCCTTCATCATGGCGCCCACATTCGTACCCTAGAGATAGAGCTGAACTTGCCGCACCCAGACATAAATACGATTCCGTCAAATACGCGACGTCATAGTCGCGGTGTAAACTTATTTGGACTTAACGTGTTGAACTCGTAGGGAATTAGATGATACCCCTAAGTAATGGACTTTATATTTTTCAGTACTTCTACATCGAGCACAAATTCTCGGGGCCTTAGGACATTTTTCCACAAAATCTGAGCAGTTCCTACCTCACATAAAGCAGGCCTGTCTGCCGACAAAGACCACACTCTGCTGCCAGACGTGGTCCGTTTTGACGATTTCGCCGGTTCCTAGTTCGTAAGGGTTTAGATTGTCCATAGCAGAAAGATGCAAGGCACAATCTACCTTAATAATTAGACAGGTAGAATGTAATAGTGTCACAGATCAATTCCGTAACTGAATTACTTTAAGGTGGTGTTTATTAACTGTTTCTTGCCGTCATTGCCTTTCCTGTTGAGCTGCCTGGGAGATGAGATGACTCGGTGCGTCAGCAAAGTAGGTTTGCAAAATGAATGCGCGTGACAAAAGGGGCTCAATCTCGTTTTCGACCCAGTCTTTTGTCGGCAAGCTTTGCAAAAAGAGAACAAGGTCTTGAAATTCGAGCGTCTTGAGTGTATCCCCAAACGTCATGAGAATGGCAGCGCAAACGTACACATGAAAGCTTTCAAAGCCAGAGTCTTCGCACAAATATGTATCCCAAATTCGTACAATACCATTGAGTGGGAGTTCGCGCATTAACAGACAATTCATCCAACGGAACGCAAACTGCACGAATTGAACATTTTCACGCTCCACGATATGCTCAAAGAGGTCCGAGTCGCACCTGTGAACAAGTTCCTCCATCCGCTGCACCATCCGCTGAAGGCCCGGCTGAGCAAATGTGTAGTGATCTTGAATGTCATCAAGAAGCTTTGTCAAGCACCAGTAGCTGTCTGCCTCAACAACTTGCAAATTTTCATTCGACACTTTTGACAAGTCACACGTCTGGGGATCCTCTGCGCACCAAACGACGCAACATTTTTATCATTATGAGGCACAATACAAAAGCAAAGCTTTCAACGCAATATCACTTACCGATAAAAGCCGAAAGAAAAACGACCAAAAATGGCGTCATGAGGTCGTTGATACCTTGCACGTAGCCACTCGCGGGGTGTCGGATTGCCCAAATGTAAAGAACGCGTTCCATCGACTATTCACCAAAACCGAACAACCTGAGTCATTATCGCGCATTGATTCATTATTTACATCATAGTAGTAGTCACCTGGTGTATGCGCTCACTTTGAAACAGTCGTACGTCAGCATTAGTGCGTGGAATATCGACGAGAATCTGCCGTAACGTCGTTTGCTCTCGTGTCCCCCGATCCGTATCGGGAATGTAATAATATTGTTGAAGTAATTCAACGTACTCTTGACGCTTTCGCTCCAACATAGCCTCCCGTCGATCCTTTTTTGACGGCATATATCTCTACACCGCGAAAAATAACCCAGATTAGTAAATTGCAAAAGGTAAACTCATTTTTAAGCAAGTAATCTACATACCAATAGTAGTCGCCAGACCGTAGGTCGATAATTTGTAGGAATACCACCCCAGCTAAGTTTGCGAAGCTGGTCCAGATCAACAACTTCCTTTGCCAGTAATTGCTCGAACTGCATGTAGCGTAATTTTCCCGATGCATTACGTGAGGACAGACCTGACGCGATTGCAGTCTCTTCGTGTAAGATCTCGGGCACCTCTTGTTCTATTTCATCTTCATGCAACGAATGATGATTCCGATCATGAACATTTATGGATCTAAACGTCATGTCATCACTATCGCTACCCGCGGCTGACACGCTTCGTAGACGCGGCGAGACCGAGTCGTTAGAGGATGAATGGATCCTGTCATTGCACAACAAATCACAATGAGCATTTATTGTATAAATACAACTCATATACGCACCTTGCAGGGGCCGGTGAGGGCGTTGCCCACACTGGCGGTAATTGGCCCGTATTCACTTCCTTCACTGATCCCGGCAAAGCCTGTGGCTTTTGATGCGCCGAAATCTTGCTCTTTCCCCGTGAAAAAAAGCCCGACGTTGCTGTATTGCTGAGATTAGCAGCTGTCACACGCTCCTTTTGCTTCTGTGCGAACTTATGCAATGCAGACTTGAACGGGTTTGATGTTGTCTCATGCGGAGGAAACTAATTAGGAATGATACGATAGCCAAAGTCAGACACGAACTATCAAGCATAAGCATCAATAACTAGTAGACGCACCATATCGTCACTAGATAGATTGTTTGTTGTAGCTTCCATCTTTTGCAAAAAGAGTTGGCCGTTGCTGCTAATGTGTCGAGCTCACGGCAAAGATCTTTCCTGGACAGCGAGCAATACTAGTATTTGCATATTATATTGGACACGATGATCGCGCGATAGTACTTACTCTGCGTCGAACACGTTAACGAGTTCCAAACGCTTTTCCGACCGTCTGGTGAAAGTGGTGTGGTGGACACAAATAAGTGAATGCTATGTTTTAATTGCGGTTTCATATATTCAACATCGCCATCGAGTCTATGATGTAACTTAAAGTCTCCGTTGACCGTCTGCAATTTTAAAGCTCACTGACAGTGTTGCTCTAAATTAGCCAACATTAGTATGATCCGACACACCGCTAATAGTATTAGTGTTGTTTTCCTGCACGTAGATGATAGGCTTTTTTTAGCAATGTGGCTTCGGAGCTGACCGACGAATGTATATGTAATTATGTTGGCATGTCGTCATCTTGGAGTAAAGTTGACAATAATGTGCAGAACGAATTTGGAAGGATAGTAGCTAATTGTTTTTAATTAATGAACCTGGTAGATGCCAAGATAAAACATGAGATATTTTTTTGCTTTTTGTAAGTACACGTCGACGGCGAACCGCTCCGATCTCGCCAAAGGTGTCAGTCTCATTGCGTGATATTTTGAGCAATTGAGTCGTCCAGTTTTTAAAATTTATTTGATCGGGTGCTTGATTTCCTTATGCAAAAGGTTGAAATGGGATTCTCTGACTGTCAAGCGAAAAAAGATGTACTCTATCTCGAACTTTGCTCCGATGCAGCTTTTGGTAGTAATAGAAAACCGAATCGGTTTACCAAATATGTGCTTTTTCGATCAAAGTTGCATTGTGTATTGCAACACTCACGACACATTGATCACTGTATTCATGAGCAAGTTTAGCGCGAAATCTTTCGATTACAATATTGTGCCACAGAAATTATGATAGCAGACTTTTTTGCTAAGCCTATCGCTTATCTCGACTTTGTATCTGCCGGTGGGATCGAGTACAGCTCGGCACATGCATTGGAACTTGGCGCGCACCATTTCGAAGTAGTGCAGCTACTGTAATTTACTTAGCTTTTGCACAAGTTTACTTTTCATATTCGCATTTAAATTTCCCCCTTTGCGGTATTGTTTTCAAAATATTCCTCAAATTCCCTTCCAATCTGCTCATCTCGTTTAGCAGGTTTCTTTGGGAATCTTTCGGCTTTGCCACGCGGCACATTACTTTGAGGTTCCAGAAGAGAAAGACTGGAGTGTAAATAGCCATCAGACATGGCGGACGACGGCTTTCGTTATGAGCTCGAGACGCCCGAGGCCGTGCTTAAGCACTTAGATGTCACAGAGGAGAAGGGTCTGAGCACGATCGAAGTAAACAAACGCCGAGCTTTGCATGGTTACAATGAGCTGGATAAAGAAGAGGGTAAGCCTCTCTGGAAGCTCGTGCTGGAGCAATTTGACGACTCGCTCGTCAAGATTCTTCTAGGTGCTGCTATCGTGTCCTTTTTTCTTGCAGTGATTGAAGATGGAGGCGAGGAAGGCATTGGCGCCTTTGTCGAGCCACTGGTGATCTTGGTGATCCTTTTATTGAACGCTTTCGTAGGCGTGTGGCAAGAGTCGAACGCTGAGGCTGCGCTAGAGGCCTTGAAAGAATTACAACCCGAGAATGCACGAGTTATGCGCGACGGCGAGATGGTTACATTGCCTGCGCGGGAGCTCGTACCCGGTGACGTGGTCGAGATTCGCGTGGGCGACAAAGTACCCGCAGATTTGCGGCTATTGTCAATGAAAACGACGGCCATTCGTGTGGAACAGGCACAGATGACGGGGGAATCTACGTCGGTGAACAAAGACATTGATGCGTTGCCTCTTGGCACTGAGAACATTATTCAGGCAAAGACAAACATGCTGTTTGCCGCTACCGTGGTCGTCAATGGATTAGGCTCCGGTGTCGTAACTGAGATTGGTATGAAAACAGAGATTGGGAAGATTCAACTATCGGTCCAAGAAGCTTCGAAAGACGAAGAAGACACGCCATTGACCAAGAAACTCGACGAATTTGGCGAGTTGTTGTCCAAAGTGATTGCTGTCGTGTGCATTGTCGTGTGGATCATCAACTACAAGAACTTTTTCGACCCCATGTATGGCTCGGCTTTCAAAGGATGCATTTACTACTTTAAGATTGCAGTTGCATTGGCGGTTGCTGCCATTCCGGAAGGCCTTCCAGCTGTTATTACAACGTGTTTAGCGCTTGGGACACGGAAAATGGCCAAAAAGAACGCGATAGTACGCAAATTACCGTCAGTGGAGACTCTAGGTTGTACGACCGTCATCTGTTCGGACAAAACGGGTACTTTGACGACCAACGAAATGTCGTGTGTAACGTTTTCGCACCTTGGAAAAACAGAGACAGACCTTATCACGTACGATGTAGAAGGACACACGTACGCTCCAATTGGCAAGATTGAAGGTGCACCACTGGGTCAATTTAAGGCCGTGACGTCCCTTGCGACGGTCTGTTCGCTCTGTAACGAGTCGACAATTGAATACCGCGATGGAAAGTACGTGCGAATTGGCGAGCCTACTGAAGCGGCGCTTAAGGTGCTGGTCGAGAAGATTGGATTTCCGCACGATGACGTGAAACAGGGTGAGATGCAGACTCTGCGTGCTTCCAATCCGACCAAAGCAGTCCAATTTTGTAACAATTTTCTGGCCGAACAGAACAAGAAATTGGCCGTGCTCGAGTTCTCGCGGGATCGAAAGTCGATGTCGGTCCTTTGTGCAAAAGCGAGCGTGTTATCGCAACGTGCGACTCGCTCGACGACGTCGCATCAAAATGTACTGCTTGTCAAAGGCGCTCCCGAAGGATTAATTGATCGTTGTACCCATGTGGAGCTCGGCGATGGCACGGTGAAGCCATTGACGGACGCTGGTCGCCAGGTATTGTTGGCTCAAGTATCGAGTTTGGCCCGCAAGTCGCTGCGTTGTCTTGCGCTCGCAAAGAAGGAAGATATGGGAGAGTTAGCATCATACGACGGAGACCGCCATCATCCGGCGCACAAAAAGTTGGAGTGTACTGACAACTTCGCTGCAATCGAGTCGGGCTTGACGTTTATCGGACTCGCGAGCATGCTGGACCCTCCGCGTCCGGAGGTGCGCCCAATGATTGGAATGTGCCACACGGCTGGCATTCGTGTCATTTGCATTACGGGTGACAACAAGCTGACGGCGGAGAGTATTTGCCGCAAAATTGGCATTTTTGACGAAGGTGACGACTTGTCGACACGATCATTTACGGGTGCCGAATTCTTTGCATTGCCACAAGAAGAGCGTAATGCGCACTTGTCAGCTGGTCATGGAATGGTCTTTTCTCGCACAGAACCCAAGCACAAGCAGCAATTGGTCAAGATGTTGAAGCAGCTTGGTGAAGTCACAGCTATGACTGGTGACGGTGTGAATGATGCGCCTGCACTAAAACAGGCGGATATTGGTATTGCCATGGGCATCACCGGAACCGAGGTTGCCAAAGAGGCGGCAGACATGGTCTTAGCGGACGACAACTTTGCGACGATCGTAGCTGCCGTCGAAGAAGGACGTGCCATTTACAACAACATGCAGGCGTTTATTCGATACTTGATTTCTTCCAACATTGGTGAAGTAGCCGCGATCTTTTTGACGGCTGCTTTTGGTCTTCCGGAGGGTTTAATCCCCGTGCAGCTTTTGTGGGTGAACCTTGTGACGGATGGTCCTCCTGCCACGGCTTTAGGGTTCAATCCGCCGGACGTTGACATTATGAAGAAACCGCCGCGTCGTAGTGATGACGCTTTGATTACCGGCTGGGTATTTTTGCGGTACATGATTGTAGGCATCTACGTGGGCTTTGCGTGTGTCGGTGTATTTGCGTACTGGTACATGTACTACGAAGCGTCGGGGGATGGCCACACGCTCATTACATTTCACCAGTTGACACATTGGACAAAATGCCACGAGTGGGAGGATTTCACAGTCAACAATTTTGACGGCATGGATTTTTCGTCGGACCCTTGCCGTTACTTCACTGACGGTAAGAAGACGGCTTCGACGCTCTCACTTTCAGTGTTAGTGGCGATTGAGATGTTTAATG
Source organism: Plasmopara viticola (assembly GCA_001695595.3). Classification (NCBI taxonomy): domain Eukaryota; phylum Oomycota; class Peronosporomycetes; order Peronosporales; family Peronosporaceae; genus Plasmopara; species Plasmopara viticola. The sequence continues at coordinate 877,669 of MBPM02000018.1, forward strand.
CTTTGAATGCGCTCTCGGAAGACGGCAGTCTGGTCACGATGCCACCGTGGGCAAACCCGTACTTGATCATCGCCATGTTTGTCTCGTTCGCCATGCACTTTGTAATTCTATACGTGGATATTCTCGCAAACACGTTTAGCGTCATCCCATTGGACTTGAAGGAGTGGCTCGTGGTACTTACGTTTTCACTGCCAGTAATTCTCATTGACGAAGGGCTGAAATTTATTGGCCGTCGTATGCACGCGCGCGAGCTGAAGCAGCGTATGGACGAGTGGGAGAAGAAGACCCAGTAGAAGGATTGTAGCAGGAAGGTGCCCGATTGTTCGCTAGGCGTCGATGTGATGACAGAAAAGTTGCCGATAGTTTGCAAGAGTGGATTATGCGGTAGATTTCGTCTTTGCAGCGTTGAGCTTGGATTTTGTTGATGGTGCATGCTAGAGAAGGCATTATTAGAAAAAATACAAAAGAAAAAACAGAATCCTCTTCATTGATTGAATTAGCAAGAAACGTTATTTAATTGGAGCTCTTTGCGCAAAAGTTCTACAGCGGCTCTAATCGGAGATACAGCTCAAAGATTGTGACCTCGTCACAAACTTCAACAAGTCTAAATTGAGACAACCGCCGCTCATCGTACGTCAGTTTCGGCCCGATCTATCCGCCATGTCGCCCGCCACTTAGCGCTTGACCTTCACGCTAGCGCAACCGTGGTTCAAGAGGCTGATTAGTTGGCATCTGAGCCGCAGCCGCTCATGGTGCTCTTACTTGGTTAAAAGTCGCCTGATTTAACTTGTCCCAGGTGGTAATCATAAACCCAAGGGCATAAAGCAAAGACAATACGAACAGGTTCCAGAGATAAGCTCGTCCGTTTCATGGGCGGCTGTTTTGGTTTTAAACATCTATCCACTAGTTCGCCGCTGTTTGTGCGGCTTACTGGTGCCCATTAGCACCAGCCTTTGTAGGCTACTCAACGTTTGCAGTCTCGCACAATCACCAGGGCTGATCATTACCTTGCCTTGTCGCGTAAAAGCCCCAGCAGAAGAAGAATATGAAGCGCCAATTGCCAATCGCTGGAATAACGGATGTTGGAAATCTTTCCTCAATAAAGCATCGCACTAAAATAATTCCATTTTATGCACTTTAAAAAACGGCCGCTACAGTAACGCATCTATAGAGCCAAACATTACTGCTTTCTTTTTAGTCACTTTAAATAATATACATATTTCCTAGTTGCTTTCACTTTTTCCTACAAGATGAAATATATATGTCAGGCTTGAGGACATCGAAACTCTGATGGCTGAGTATGGCGGCAGCAGTGGCTAAGCTAGGGGGCAAAGCTGCACGTTTTGCGTGGAAATGCAAAATTGATGCAGTAAGTTTTGGATAGACGTTTTCGTAGCGTTGCCAAGCTGAACCATCTCCTTCCTCCCTCGCACGCCAGCAACATTGCTCATCAGATTAGATCAATAAGCTCTCAATTAGAATTTCTGTATGCATTTCGTGGTAAAAAGTATCGAAACTTCCGATAAAATCAGACAGGGACATACTAAAAAAAACAAAATTTTAGACTACACCGAATTGGGTCGTTAAGTATATCAGTACTTTATTGTAATAATAGTATCGACTGCACTGTACTTGTTAGGTTCGATCCAATTCGCCCTTTCTCCTCGAAAGCCTGCGGGTTAATGGCTCAGTCGTCAATTCAGGAGCTTCTACATAAGTGTAATTAGGATCCATCACGACTCAGTACAAGGCAGAGCATCCCAGGCCTGCTCCATTTGAACACCAACGACGACTCAATGGCCAACGACCGTCACAGCAGCTTTCACCCTGTTCATCTCAACCTCGGCATGCGCGCACGTGCTAGCAAGTCGATGGACGACGGAGGTCGTTTGCGCAAACTCACGTCGTTAAGCTACTTGAGTGGCAAACTACGTGGCATGTTTCACCGCGAACTTCGAGACACAATTACATGCGACGACGACGAGGAGCTGCCGCGCTGTAACAATCGCAATATTTATGAAATCATTCACCAAAACGAAGACGCGACACGCTTTGAGCATTTGGCCAAATTTAGTGATTGTATGCCTTGTGATCGACCTATGGCTTGCTCTACCAGTGCATTGGTGCTCACTGGAAAGTATGAGCCTAGCAAAGAGCAGCGCTGGTGTACGAACTGCTGTAAAGGTTTCCAACGTGGCCTTAGCCGTTTCGACCAGTACTGTGGACTGGACTGCAAGACAGCGCACCGCATGCGCCAAGCTTCTTACTTCCTTACTCCTCAATCGCCGTCTATGGTTTCTCAGGAGATGTTGGCTGTACGAGAGGCGGCAACGCGTCCGCCGCCGCGCTATACCACCCGATCTGCCACCACTTAGTAATACGGGGCATATTAAATTGCCGTGTACTATATGCGATATAGAAAGGAAAGACTCATTATGTAATTAAGCGAACCTATTTTTAACGAGCTCAATTTTATTGCACTAAATTACTGTCCTATTGTGGCTGTGTCGATTAAGTACGATTCTGTCGCAGATGTAAAGTACACTACTTACGGGGGGCGTGAATCACACTTTCCGAGTCAGAGTGCCGGTGACCTGAACGTAGCAATGGTGGCCGCCAACAAGATCGTGGTTTGCGACAACGGCACGGGAGTACGTCGCTCAAAGTGTTTACAACAAGAAAGCCCTTTTTTGACCTTCTTTAATTCTTGTCTTACAAATGCAGTTTGTCAAGGCTGGCTTTGCCGCCGAGAACTTCCCAAAGGCCATTTTCCCGTCTCTTGTGGGGCGACCCGTGCTGCGCGCTGAAGAGGCGGTGCAGACGGATATTTTGCTTAAAGTACGGCTGGAAACTGTTTGAGTTTGATATTCCAAACAAAGTTAAACATGCCTAATTGTGTACTGCAGGATATTATGTTCGGCGATGAGGCTGCGGCCGTGCGGTCGAACCTTGAGATCTCGTACCCAGTTGAAAACGGCATTGTTAAAAATTGGGCCGATATGGAAAAGCTGTGGGACTACACCTTTGAAAAACGTCTGGGCATTGACCCAAGGGACCACCGTATCCTGCTCACAGAGCCGCCATTAAATCCTAAGCGCAACCGCGAGAAGCTTGTTGAGACCATGTTTGAAAAGTACGGCTTTGAAGGCTGCAACATCACGACGCAGGCTATGCTGACTCTGTACGCACAGGGTATAACCACGGGTGTGGTTATTGACACGGGGGACGGTGTCACACACGTTGTACCAGTGTACCAGGGGTACGTCCCCCAGCATCTGATTTGTCGCTTGGACGTCGCTGGCCGCCACATAACCAACTACCTCATCAAGCTCATGCTGCTACGCGGATACCCTCTGAACCGCACAGCTGATTTTGAGACGGCCCGTCAAATAAAAGAAAAATGGTGTTACGTGGCTTACGACACGACGGCCGAGCGCAAATTGGCTTTGGAAACAACGATCCTCGAAGAATCGTATGAACTGCCAGATGGTCGTGTGGTACGACTGGGTCGTGAACGCTTTGAGGCACCAGAAGCCTTGTTCAATCCAAGTTTGATTGATGTTGAAGGCGCTGGACTAAGTGACATGGTGTTTGATATGTGCATGAAAGCTGACATTGATCTGCGTACAGAGTTTTTTAAAAATGTCGTGCTTTCGGGTGGCTCGAGTATGTACCCGGGTCTACCAAGTCGTTTAGAAAAGGACATCAAACAGCGATACCTTACTGATGTGCTTAAGGGCGATAAAGCTCGACTCAGCAAGTTTCGCTTGCGCATTAATGACCCGCCTCGCCGCAAACACCTGGTATTTCAAGGTGGAAGCGTACTCGCTGACGTCATGAAGGACAATGATGCATTTTGGCTGCTAAAGAAAGAATACAATGAGCAAGGTCTGCGTATCCTGGACAAGCTGCAGTAATTTTCAGAACAACGAAAATGTGCATAAGCTGATGTTACTTTTCATCTTTTCCCATCAAATTTTGGTCGTGTTTCAATGAAAAAGTAGAAGAAAAATAATTTGTCGACATGTTTCACACTCAAGAATGATGATTATCGTCTATCCGTTAGTCCTCGTCACTCGAAAACATTAAATCTTCCATCACCTCATCACCATCATCGTCTATTGCTAGCCCACTTTCGTGACAAACATAAGCGTACGCATCTTTTCCCACAGTCTCCAGCAGTGGGCCCATAAAAACATCGCGAACAAGCTGCAAATCTCGGCCAGAGTCCAAGAAAACTGCTGCAACAAGCGCTTCGAACACGTCTGCAAACATTTTCGGCAGCGAGTGATTATTAACACTGTTTAAGACGCTCTTGCCCTTTGTCTTGTGTTTCCGTGTTACTCCAACGACTGCAAATGCTGGACTCAGACCCGTGTTTGCTTCAATGCGCGCGTATTTACGCTCAATGTTAGCAACACGGTCCATTGTTTCCCGATCGATTCGAACGGCTCCTGCATAGATACATTCGTCGACGCCAAAACAAGCCAACGCCGTTTTGCCCAGCGCATCATTTGATACCGTTGCACTTTTCCATTGTGACAGCGAACCGGGAAGCCATTTATCGTACATTAAAAAGGCGTATGACAGAGTCAAATACTCAATCAACGCATCGCCGAGGTACTCTAGCCGCTCGTAGTCACCCTTCCATACTGTTTTCTGCTTTTTGCATACTTTATCCCCATCACTACTTCCACCGATTTCATCGTCTGCCAACTGATCGTCCATTTGATCGAAATGCAAGACAAGTTGGCCAACGGAAGGGTGCGTCAAAGCCTCCAGCATTAAACGCTTGTTACGAAATGTGTATTTTAAACGCTGCTGAAGCAGCATGAGTCGCTTTGGCAGATCTTCAAACTGTGGCACATTAAAATTGATACTTAGGGGGTGCTGATCCGATCCGCGTGACGTCATTGCTGCATCATACAGCTCGTTTGGAAAACAATCCGGGTAGAACGGCCGGGCAAAGTCAGAAGACGGGTGCTCGAGGACACTAACCCCGATCCACTTGAGAAAATAGCGAGCACCTTTTTCTCCTTGACCAACCAAGTATGCACCAGTAATAGCCTCAAGAACATCGGCGATCCACTTAGCTGGTGCCACCACCGGATCAGGCGTCTTTCCCATGCATGAAGGCTTCCAACACTGAAAAGGATGCTGCTCTACTTCGGCCGGGTATAAAATGTAATGATGCAAGCGAGCTGCTAAAGCAAATTGGTTAAGTCGGTCGTTGCGAATGATATCACGACGAAGCTGAGTGAGCTGCCCCTCCTGAAAAATATCTTTGCGCTGCTCAAACATGTACCTCGAGGTCTCGAGTTTGAGAAACGTGTCTCCAAGTATTTCCAGCCGCTCATATGCAGGTTTTGTGGTCGCGTCGTCCAGCAACGACATATCGAGCTCCAAGCCAATCTCTCCCATGAGGTGGGAAATTTGGCACTTGCGTTCAAATTCATACAGAAGTGGCACTAGTCCCATCGCATCGAAAAAACGACTTTTAGTCAATCGCAAACGCGATGTGTACTGCGGAATCAGCCAGCGCTCATTAAATTTAGTCTTGTATTGTGCAATGCTTCCTTCGTCATTATTACGTTGCATTACTCTGCGAATTATAGGTACGATAGGAGGGGTTTGAATGCCATATATCAGCGGCTGGCCATTATCAGCTTCCTCAAGCTGTTGACGAGTATGCCAACGACCTAGAATTGGATTTCCGGGCGTTGACTTCCCTTTTTTCAAGTGATCCGCCCAAGCTTGATCATCCGCCAAATACTCTTCGCGAATATCGTCCACGCTGCGATCCGACAATTCCTGCACCACGTAGCTAACGTTTAGGCGATGCGTTGGAACGCAAATCCACTCACTGATTATATCCTTCCCCCCAGTAGCGCCTTCTGCAGGCAATGGCCATAAAGGCTCGAGTAGAGGCTTTTCGATGATGTCACGAACATACTTCCAGTCCAGTGATAGCGAGGGCGATGGCGATGTTACGTCCATCACGCTCGGTGCAACCAAATACCCCTTGTCATTCTGTTCGGAAAATTCATTCCACACGTTATCACTTGCAATATCTACGTTACGCACTGCGTCTTGTACTCCCATACATACCAGACGCATTATTATTAAATGAAAGTGTAGCACATCATGAAGCTCCTGCTTTGTCAAAGTAAGCTTTACCGGTCGCTTTGCTAACGTGATCGGCTGAATCTCTGGTGACATCACGCCACCAGTTGCAAAATCATAGCGCCAGCCTGTGTTGGTATTACCAGTATATAACTCATTAGTCGCCAAGATAGCGTAGCGTGCTCCACTGAGGCCGTAAAAATACATTGTAATCGACCATTCCTCTCCTTCTTCACAACTTGTAAAATCTTTTTGCATAAGACTACGGATCGGGCGTAAACTTAACTCCACCGCACTTACCGGTGGTAAGTCGTAAGATGACTGTGTCGACAGATCCTTAAGCTGTGTTTGACATAACGGAGCTTCTTCGTTCTCTCCAAGTACAATTGTATTATCTCCTGCAGTGCACTCGCCGTTGCTCGTCTCAGGCCTTTTGTCATCTTCATGAATGGTACTTATTTGGTCGTCCAAGAGTTTGGATCGAAAATGTCGATCAAGCAACCCCTTTTTCAGCAGTTCTTGAATTGCTTTGAAGGCAACAATACCCTTTGCTTCCTCTTGACTATTCACTTGGTGCGAATGAAGCTGTTTTTTAATACCCAGGGCACCTGGTAATTTAAGTGTCGCTGTATAGTGAAATCGTGCATCCGAAATAGAAATAGCTTCTTCGTCACCATTGGTGCTTTCGTCTCCATTCTCGTCAATAGCAGCTTTAGCTCGTTGCTCTGCCTCAGTTTTTAGCTCGTCAATCTTGTCGGTCAGTTTTGCATTAAACTTAAGCAGCTTCTTCTTTGCCCTTTTTAGTGAAGGTGTCATGTGCTTCACGATAGAAATCCGTCTGACAATGTACTGCGGGCGACGGTCGTACGTATCCAGTCCAGGAAGGGTATCACAAAAGTTACTTAGGCATAGTACGCTTTTCGCCACGTTCATAATAGCTTTTGTGTCATGATTGACAATCTCGTATGGATTTACAATAGGTTGCACTCGCTTCTGTATCACCGAATGTCGCCGTTCCACTTGCAGTGAGGCCAGGGTAGAATCTGCGGGATATGGTGTAGCACTTTCTACCGAAGAAGTTGGTGAAGGCTTCTGCAGATTGTTGCCATTACTCGAATAAATGCTGGCTAATTGAGTAGCTGTGGCTTGAGCTTGATTGTTTTCGTGCTCGAGGCGTACGAAGTCCTGCATTTTGCGAACAAGTCCTTCAAACTTCTTCCGAGCCACCATCGTATCTTCCGTGATGTACTTAATTAACCCCTTTGAAATATCTGCACGTTTTCCGAATTCGTATAATTTGTCAGGCTCCAGTAATTCGTCCATTATTACTACAAGATCACACGGGGGTGGAGTCATGCGCATTTTCTGTGAGCTACTTGCCACTGATGTGGTCACCATTATCTTTGTTTTATAGCTAGTAAACATTTGCATCACTTTTAAAAACGATGAAAACCGCAGCGCGCCAGATATACGAGCGTTGCTACTGCCAAGCATGCAGCAGCTTGGAGGTAAGTCCAAATCGGTCAATGCAGCCGTCACATACTCGGCTACGACGCGGCAGTGACACCGTCTTTCGAGAAACACCCAGGCTCGGATATTTTGTTCTTTGATCGCATTAGTGAAGCGATTTCGCACTATCTCAGCGCACTTTAGAAGCCGTGGTGTCGCCTTTTTCGTTCCACTAAGCTTTGCTTGTGCAGAAAGCCACGACAGCACTTTTAATATTGGCCGAATTTTAGCCTTAATACCCTCATCAATCTCTACGTCAGCCCCAATAAATTGTACAATTAATTGTTCCGCTTTCGCCGTTCGAGATGCTGTAGTTTCGCTGCCAGCGCTATCGTATCTCCTATTGATTTCTATCGTCTCCTGCTCGCTCACGTCTTCCTCAGTTGTTCCTTCTTTCAGAGTATTAAACAAGTCAGTTTTAACTCCTCCTTCAACTAAATCGTTCGTATCATCCTGTTTACGTTTTCTCCGATTGTTAACGTTGTCTGGGTCGAGCACAATACACGCCTGTAAATTAATTTGCAATTCCAACTCGATAAACTTCCACAAACACCACTGCCCCAGGTGTTCTTTCACGGCTTCTGCGTCTTGAATGAAACGATTGACCTTGTCCTGCTTTTTACGTTCATTATATATCGCGGCGGAATTTCCCAGCTCTAATTCCATGCGAAAAATACGTATTAAGTCGACCTTTTTATCGTTTTCACCGAGCAAAAAGTCCCTCACATTAACTGCTTTATCCTCTCTCGTATTCTCAAACACTTCGCAATGCAATGGTGGAAAAGTTGGCTCCATAGACGTCGAAGATAGCACTGGCAGCATATTTAAGACGTGAATGTGTTGCAGTAATGGATTCGTTACTGGATTCCAGTCCATTTTGGACGCTGGCAACCTCGACGTCGCAAAGATTCGCAGCGTCGCAATGATCGGTGACTCTTTCATCAAGCCCGTCAGTATTTTAAAAAAGGACGGCAACTCGGAGTGTACGAGATCCCAATCTTCTACTACAAGCATTTCCACATCTTTAATTGATAATATGCCTTTTCGCAGCATCTCTTGAAGGATCAGCGGTGACAAAACTGCGATCTGACCGCGAGCAGCTTGCAGTTGATTACGAACAAACGCTTCGTCCTCCAACCACCATCTTGCATTGTCTGAATCGCTACAGAGCACGCGAAGTCCACACAGTCTCGCTAGCTGCGTCTGTAGAGCCGATCGGCCCACAGGCGATGCAGCAATCGCCAATGCGTGTAGCTTCGGACTAGAGGCAGCGGCCTCGCACAGCAGTGCACAGCTTACATGCGTCTTTCCTACAGACTGCGAACTACTCACTAACACGCTGCGATGTCGCGCCACAGCCACGATCTCCCGTTGGTGCTCCCACAACGAGGTGTCCATCATGGTGTATGGATGCGGAATTCAGAGTGATGTTCGGTAAAATAAAAATTCGGGTCTTTTTGGTTAAGTTGATCTAAGATGACATTTTCTTTTTGGGGATATTCCCGCGCATCATTATTTTCCCGCCTACTGGGACTAAAAACGTAATTTATGGTTTCGCCAATATATATCGACACTCCGATTACGATACTACTCGAAAATGCATTTTGGACTTTGTCCCATACAAATAGGTCCACACAGTGGGTAATACAGGTCCACAGGCGGATCCATCAACTGCGAATAACGTGGCTCCACAAGAGGAGAACGCGGATGCGATACAAAATCGAATCCTGGAAGTCAAGATTGGCCTCGTGATTGACGAGAAGACTCGTTCACAGTCGTCGACAATTTAGCTGAATTCTTTGTTGCGGTAGGTAAATATGCAATATTTGGCACTGCCAGAGGTGGAGCTACACACTTCGAATGCTGCATTCTTGGCTAGAATTAAAGGCAAATTTTTAAGAGGTGGCGTAAAGACGCAAAAACCTTTAAAGATATTGACCATTTTTGGCAAAGATGTCTTGAATAATTTTAACAGTCAGCGTACGCTGCGCATGGGCTCAGCTATCCAAAAAAATGGCAAGGATTCGGTTTATCCCTTACTGATGTAATACTCAGATATTAAATTTTGGGATCCATCTCAGGAAAGACAGAGATTACCCTCGTGTCAGGCACGAGTACTCTGTCATTAGGTGATGGCTACTGTCACGGGAGCATTGTTAAATGACTCATGTTCCCTTACCAATAGAGGTAAGGAATAGCACTGTACTACAGCCAAAATGTCTGTAGTTGTCCCCGAGTTTCTGTGCTCAATAATACATAAAGTGCCAAGTAGCTCATGCTTAGAATAAGCTCGACAGGCATACAAGTCTGCAAAAACGCTATTTCCAAGGATGCGTGTACATAAACAACCCTACCGGGTAGAGCGCTGGGTTCAGTAGACGGCTACTTTCAAATCGGTCGAATTTACTACTTAGAACGCCTGGCGTGGAATGGTCAGTGATACTGCAAAGGCTATGAAACGTTCCAGCCACCACTACGGTCCTTTGTTCAGACTAAATTCGGCAACATGTTTGTGCTTAAGCGCTGTGAAGGAGACCAGCCCGCTTTAATTACGACTTAGGGCAGGTATTAATGGGGACCAACTAGTTTTATGCCAAGTTTGACATACTTGTCTCCGCGGTTGAGAAGACTGAAATTTTAGGCGGCTTTGTAAGTAGCCAGGAGAGCTAGTAGGATCCTGAAATAAAGAAAGACGTACAGTAGGTCTCGCAATGTCTTTGACCGACATTATGAAATTCTGGGAGAGCCGGCACCAGGATATTCGAAATGTATCAAGAAACCCGTATCGCTTTTGCCGGACGAGTCAAAGTTGCTTGGTGTCATTTGCAATGCTTTCAGCCATGCCATCGTTTGCGCGTTACTACAACTCATTGAGGACGGACACAAGCAACCAGCGAGTCATCTTGCTGCTGATTAGAAGTACACCGATTGTAACAAGGATAGACCTTGGGTGAGGTCAAACTCGAATCCTAAAATCGGTTCAAACAACATCCCAGGCTACCAAGGTCCAACAAATTACACTTAGATCCGGGAACAGCTTCTGATAGCTTCTCCCTGCTCGTGCTATCTAAAAGCTAAACTCAGCATATATTGCCACTTAGTTTCCTCGAAAGAAGTCGAGAGTACAAGGAATGCATTTGTATGAACTGCTCCTGTGCGCAGTCCATCTAAAAAGACGATAACTGCCTCGTGCTGTGAAAAAGCCTTGATGACCAAATTAGCCGGCAGAGCTGGACAAACCTTATAACCGCGATGGCTTGCAAGAAAGAGTGACTACACACGATAAGCATTGTAAGTGGTGTAAAGATATCTGGGTCGACTGACGCTTCGACTCATTCTGAGGGATTGCTCGGATGTGCCGCTTCATGTGCTTTTTCACCGAGGAGGCTCTCTCTTTCTCTTCATCAATACCAACGCAAACATCCTAGACATGTTGTCCTCCTTAGATCGTAGCAATAGTTTTTTTTCTCTCTCGAAGTCCTTTACGCCCACAATTGATGGCATTACTTTGGGTGGAACATCCGTCTTAGATGCCGGCATCATCAATGCAAACGACTTTACCACCTTCCGGTAAATATGCTTCATCAAAGTGTCCTCATAAAAAAATGCCTTTAAGCACGCATTGACGCATCGGGTCCTTCAGCAACCCTCGTGGGGGTCACGCGAGACTGTGAGCTCATTGGCCGCTCTTGTAAGCCCTTTAGCGTTAGAAGACTGCTTCATCCTTGCAGAAAAGTAGTCTAAAGGACTAAGGTGTAGATTGGCTACAAGTTATACCACATGCAGCCACATGCAGCGGGCTATGTGCTCTTCATTTTGACAAAGCGCGAGTACGGGCATCTAACATTGATTCTATAGCTAGCAAAAGTACAAGTCGCAGAATTCTACCAGCCTGCCTTTAAAAGTTAGTATTGGTCTTTGTATCAAGGCTTCGTATAGCTCTTGTTTATAACATGCAAAATTGATTCAATCGGGAGTTGTCGATTGAATCCCTGTGGTGTAATCTATAGACAGTCATGATATAACGTAGTAAAGTTTATGCATCAAACAGTGGTCATAAGACCACGTTTAAGCTTTTAATACTAAGAACACCGTCTAAATAGTATCGGAGAGTAACGTGGTTAATGTTACACAATATGCTAAATCTGCGTGACCCCGTTACAACAAGACTTCTGATTAGTTTGTGAGCTGGATATGCCGTGTCTAGAACAGCACGAGCCCTGGATCCTTGGCGGGGCAACAAATGGCAACCATACACGAAAACTTTCACTGAGTCATTATATTAAGCCTGTTGTCCGTATGGCTCCCTTGAATAAGATCCTAGACATTTTGAGCGGAGGGATAAAAAAAGGTGTCATTGTAACCACCGGAGGCTGACCTGGCGACGTCTTTAGCGTTCTCCTTCACGGATCGTCAAATTTTGCTAGAAGCACCTTCTCCTAAAGACGCTCAAGATAGTGCTGTAACATAGTGCAAGCAACTGCGGGTCCTGAAGTTCCGCGAGTAGACAAAATAGCGCAGCGTAAGCTAATAGATAATGGAGATGAATACAATATTCCTGGGTGTCATGAGGGAACGCTTGGCTGGCGAAAAGGTTTTATACACAAGTAGATTGATAGCCTATCTAGTCGCTGTATCACGGTACGTGATCGCACTACCAAAGGTGTCAATACTACTGGTCTTTAATGAAATCGAAACTTGTAAGCTTTGAGCTGTACGGAACATCAGAAGCAGCTTTAAGGTGGTGTTTATACCCTCTGCTTATTTTACATCCTCCATTTCTTGACGGAGATGTCTTGGTTCGATATCGCAAGCAGCGTACATTTTATCTTGTCTCCAAAGTTTATAGATCTAAAGGGTAACCTTTAATAGAATAGCACTCATATTTAGAAGTGAAAAATCTAGCATCAAAAACGCACCAAATTAAGAACTGAGGCATAAGATTGGTTTCATGTAGGCACGGGCTATTGTGACCAGACGATAATTACTGCCACGAGATTTATGAGAGAACGTTGATGCCGTATTCACCAAACAAGCAAAAAATGGCATTGTGTATTGGTCAAACTTGTCATTGTCATCGACTTTCTGTTTTTGAAGCCAAGCAAAGAGGTTTTGCTACTTCAAGCTCATGATGTGCTAAATAGTGCAGCGGTACTTGCACAAACGTCGTCTCCAAGGTAGCGTGCAGCGTGACAATATTGCCGGCTACATGTTGTGAACGCTTTCGATGGCTACCACCAAATCCTAATCAGGTTGTCAGCAATACGATTACGGTAACTAAACGCCAAACGGCAAAAGCAGTGATCTCACGAGAACGAACAAACTTCTCGATGATACCTCAATGCCTGAACACGCAATTGCTCAGACACTTTTTTTAATATACATTGGCGTTTTTTATTTTAAAGTGAAATAGTCGGCTATAAATTCCCATTTGAACCACCTCAGACAAGGTTTTGGAAGCCAAAACAATTCATGTCAGCATCGAATCTAGCATATTTGCGGTAAGAAGATCAATGACTTCGATTGCTTTGTAAGCCGCCGTGGGATTTACTTAGAATTCGATAGAAGTCGCTTTAGCTTGGTCTACGACACGATAGAATAGATTTTCCAACTTTTGTTAGGCCTGACCAACTGTTTAACTTAGTATATTGCTGGCTGTGCATGTTCCACAGTCCCACAAAGCCTCTGTTTGATCATCTCGTTCCCGTACATAGCATATTGCTTCCACGTGTCAGTGATCATTGCATGGCGACCCGGTACTTCGTGTCCAGCACTAGATCAACCTCCTACTTTACTCCTTAATCTGGTAATACTGCCCTTATAATAAATCACACACCGGTATCTTGAGCTCCTCTATGATAATGTAGCTTAGATGCAGCGTATTCTGCCCGCTAAGCTGATCCAAGACATCTTTGCTAAGAATGTGGAATCGAAATTAGAGGTAAATATCTTGGGTAAAATCACCTCAGAGTTATAATTAATTTGCTTTAAATTTGGGCAATAATTAGGTTTGAGCTCTTCGGCATCGGCGGCACCTCTGGTTATGCGTTTGATTGGATAATCCTCTTTGTGACACAACGACCACTAAACAGTCAATTGTCTCTGTGGATATAATTTTTGTGCTCTTGACCGTCCGCGATCGATGTCTGGTAGCAGTCTCATTCTTAAATAGCGGAGTAAAATCACGGTTTTTGGCTACCTATCTGTGGAGCTACATGTCGGTGTGACCCCTTTGCAGAGTTGCAGTTGGTGGGGCCATACCATCTTCCACCCGCTGCCGAAATATTGTTACCCGCAGTTGGTGCTGTGCCACCAAACTAAGAATTGTCTGACCATATTTACAGTTTCTGCGTCCCCAATTGCCCGTACTACCGGAGAAATTGCTTTCGATAAAGAAAATTTTGGAGCCGTACCGTTGCAGGGTATAAGATCTTAAAATATCCCATACATCTAAGCGTTTAAATGACTAGGCCTCTTTTTACAGGAACCGTACGCGAATTGTATGCGAAATCATGGCTTGCTCAACCCTATTAAGCGGAGTTGGACGACTTACACGTATATCAATCCTCCGCCGATCGATCCCAGGGCTAGCTTCGGCAAACCCAGGATCAGGCCATACTTGTCTATGTATAGGTCAAGAAATGACTCTTTACTACAGAATCTTCAAGCCAGTTCAATTTAACATTTAGGACATTTTGATCAATTCGATTAGCTTGTCAAACCGAAACTGACTCAAATTCGCTGCTATCGGAAGTATAAATACAACTACTCTGGTCGTTATAAGGCGAGAAAATGATCATTTCCGGCACTTTGGAAGAGCAAACCAGTGTATGGCTATTTTGTTACAAAGGGCGATTTGAATCGCCTAATTCAAATTCTGACTTGAACTCCAGAAGCTTACATGCAAGGCGGGCCTACGCTTAGACTACGTGACTTTTCACCCTGGACAGAAGAAGATACTTATATTCCACCACGAAAGGTAATTATAAGCTTCATCGGCTTAGGCCCTTTCGTAGACGAAGCTATGTAAGCCAGCGATGCCGCATCGGCTTATATAGCTTCACCTCCTGTAGTGCCCAAGCCATTAAATCTCGAACGTCATGGCGCGTTTTAGCTGCTCGGTAGCGGGGAGGTCTGCAAATGGAGCCGCCACCTTAGACCCATAGAAGCCAGGAAGTCTTGAACAGTTCGAGCTGCACAGATGCCTTCTATCACAAATGCGGCAAGGCAGTTCTATCTATTCGGGAACATTCGCGAGAGCCTTTACTCGATCAACTACAAGAATTCAAAGTGGTATTGGGTAAATATGTCTTTAAATTAGACTAGAAGCAGTGATGCTAATTTGAAGACATATTTATCCAATATCAGTTTGTAATTCTCTAGGTGCACTACAATTTAGGTAATGAAATACATATGCATTACCTAAATTGCAATTCACGTTCTATGCGACTTAATTGGCTGATATGCGGTGTATGCTGTCAAGTGCTCTAGCTAACTAAGAAATTGTGTTTATCAAACGCACAGCGGCTTACCTCCTGGCATTGAGAAAAAAACCGAGAGCTGTCACATTGGCACCTCGCTGTGCTACATGTAAAGAAGTAACAAATCGCTTCCGAGGGACTTTGTCTACTCGGACGAGACATTATCTCGCAGATTAGTTTTTCAAAACGCTCCGCGATTGAGCTACTTTTGAATTTATTAACGCTTAGCTCAATCATACCGAATTTCTGCTTCAACTCAAGACTGATTCGGCAAGGCCGTGAGTACATCGCGCGTTAAGAACGTATAATAATTAACTACTTACAATTTGGACAATACGTCGTATTGCATCCTGCAGACGATCGGTACCTGTTCTCTGTGCCAACGACAGGATTTTTTCCGGATCTTTTTTCTACAATAAATTGACGATTTCAACACAAAAGCCAGCTGTTGAGGTGGGTAGATGAAATTCTAGATGGCGTGCTTGATGAGCTCATTATAAATTCTGATATAAAGTATCTTGGTTAATTGACGAACCAAAGTTCCCGGCAAGACCGTCGGGGACAACGATTGAGATTGGCACGAACAAAATATTGTCAACAAACGCAAAACTTAGTCGAACACGGCTTCGACGATTGAAGAAGATTGGACCGCGCTTGACTGTGTTGCCGTCGGCTTCTTATATATAAAAATATGCTCGCTTCCCATCGCACGCGCAACTCTGCGAGACTTGCGTTTATCTTGCGGAGCTCACACCGTGATTACTCAAAGAACGGCACGATCTGGTCGGGTGTCCAAATCGCAATGTCAACTATCTAAATGCTCACCATACTGTAAGTGTTTAAGAAATCCCATAATCGGCTGGGCGACATTATAAATGTTCATTGCATCGAAATGTTTAGCCAGTGCAGAAAGCTCACTAGATCTTTAAAGCACTATGATGGACCAGCACTGTTACGCATTGTATCCTCAGTATTTGCATGGCGTACCGTGCCCTCAGGAGAGATTTGCCATGAGGTAATCCTTTCCATTAAAAAAGCTCAAACAAGTGATGGGCATCGGAAAAGATCTTGTCGGCTGAACTGATGGTACTGTACGCATTCAGTACAATTTACCGTACAAGCCAATCGAATGCCTTTCGGAGTATCGTGAAATATTGCCAAATCGCAACTTCTTACACGATCACACGATTGCAGGGTTGACAACACAACTACCATCACTCTGCAACCCCGACAAGAAGATTCTTATGAAAGACGGGGCTTTGTTATGGTCAAGCCAAAGCTTCCTCTCCTTTTTACTGGCTCGTGAAGAAAGAAATTGGCACTGTCTCCTCAATGGAAGAAAAGACTCTTATTATGGCGCCACCAGATGGTAGCCAGCCATACGGCGATCTTTTTGGCTACTGAAACAGGTATCTTTTTAAAAAAACCTTAATTCGAGAACGTCGACAAATGTGGCGCACCTGAAAGATCGGCACCACCCTTTCTGAGGTTATTTTCCTCGCTTTTTGCACTGTGCACATCAAAGTCCTGCGCCAGAGTCCAAAAGGGATTAGGAGTCGGAAGAGGCAAACGACCACAAAACCAAATTTAGAATAAGTGCCCAAGATCTCTTTTGCTCAACCACCCAGGTGCGTTTCTTTCTCTTTGATCCTTGCCAACGGTATCTTGCGTCCGAATAAAGAAAGATCAAGCAACGAGGGCCCTGCCGTACAGAATACTTACTCTTGCTTTGTCCCCCCCTCTCGTTATAGTAGAAGACTGAAACGCACGAACGATGACCGAGTTTATTCGCACAATTTGGCACAATTCCGCGGCGCAACCGAGCAAGTCTGCAACTCGGCCCATGCAACTGGTAGACCAGATCCGGTTACCGCCTTCTACTGGCGTTACGGCTTCTCGGAACGTGGAGACCCAGCAACAGATCAAGCTCGAGCCACCAGCCTCTCCGTGCATGTCCGCGTCCGCGTTCGACTCGGACTCTGGCAAGGCGCAGCGCATGGCTCGCGTCAATGCACGTCGTGATAAGCGCAAACCGCTCGATACGGACGTGGGGCACGGAACTACTAGTAAGAAGCTCAAAACCGAGGCTGCGTTGGACCCAAGCGGAGAGGAGCGTCTGCGGGCGATGGAAGCACAGCTGGAGCACTTAGACCCGGATTCGAAGGAAGCCAAGAAAAAGCGTCGTCTCATCCGCAACCGCATGTCGGCCCAACTTCACCGCGAGCGCAAGAAAGCGTACGTAGGTCAGCTGGAAGATCAGCTCCAAGCCAAAGAACGAGAGCTGAAAGCGTTACAAGAGCAATTGGCGGCCATGGCTGTCGAGAGCCAGCAACTGAAGCAGCAATTGAACCGCAAGGAACGCTCTGTACACCAAGAGCCACCGATCAAGACTGAGCCAGGACTGCTCGAGAAAGCGCCTGTAGTGGCTGAAGAGGCTGCTGTCGACTGGGCCGCGTGTTTAGAAGATATGGACGAAGCCATGGTCGGCGAAGATCTGCTGTGCGATTTGGACGAGTCTCCCTTGACTGCATATGGCCTCAGTTCAGTGCGAGATGACCCTGTGACAGTAGCGCTAGCTGAAGAAGAGCAGCGTCAGAAGATTGAGGCACAGACCCAATCGCATCACGAAATCCACGCGGCCAAGAAGAACTTGGCCATGATGATGGCCATGATGTTTTCTGTCACGTTTTGTGGCCATAACAAGTCTGTTGCCACCGTCACAAATGGCAGTACGTTTTCGTCCATGTTTACGTCGGTACCTGTCAAAGAAATGTCGCAAATGAGCATTGCGTCGCGGATTGTGGCATGTCTTGAGAAAACGTCGTGGGAAGATTTCCAAGACGTATCGTCCTGGACGGCCTCGGCTGCCAGTGCTGTGGCAGCGGCTGTAGCCGTGAGTGCCGATCGAAAGGCGCGGGCTCAAGCGGCATCACCGTCGGCTGCGTCGGACGTTACGGACTCTGGATCGTGCACTTCGCCAAAGGAACTTGAGCGAGTCAATAAGAATTTTGAAACGGATTTGATTGAAGAATTTGTCTATCCCGTGGATGATTCGTTTGCGCCTGCTCTCGCGGACACTAACTGGTTTGGTGCCGACAATGATGCTTTTGGTCATAGTGACGCTGAGAAGGATGAAGAACACGTGAAGACGACCGTCAAGCCTGTACCCGTGACGTCGCAATTGTATAAAAAGCTCACAAAGCTGTGGAAGGAGAAGAATCAGGTGTTAGTGACAGTGTTAAATGGGAAGAACGAGGTGACTCGACGCTCCGTGGCGGATATGAGCACGATTCGCAAAGGAATGACCACGGGCGCTTTGTTCCCGATCACAGCTGCTAATGTCGCAGCGTCATCCAGGCACTTGCCGCTCGGGAAACATGACCGCTCGGTCACATTCTTGTACCCGTTGAGCGCGTTTTCAGAAGACCAACGCTCGGCCGCTTTTCCCCACACTGCTTCGTCGGACCACGTGTTTTTGGAGGTGTCGTGCCAGATTAATGGTGCAGCTCAATAGGGTCGCGGGAAATTAGATCAACTTAGTATTAGCAAGTGCACGCAGAGCGCTGTAGTCATCATTCATGTACCGTATCGTGTCTTTTTAATCGAACATCAGAATATTGAACCGAAACAACGTGGGTGTTGAGCTTATGGTAGGAAATTGCAGAGCTTTTACGGTAGTGGACCAGCTTTACGGTAATATTTACTGTATATGAGGAAAGGGTCAGACAGGGCTGTGAAGCCTTACTTTGAGCAATTCTCAAATCTGAATCTTGCCTATTGTTTGACACGCCCCTGAAGCGAAATGTGAGTTTTCTTCATTGAATTTGTCTTCAAAAGCGGATCAAATTCAGACATTGTCGATCATATTGTCCGTATCGACGTCATTTTTTCTTTGAGTAATTTTTGAGCAAAAATAACATCGATACACTGTGTTACAGTTTCGTATCTAAACGCAGTAACCGTACTTGAAGATAGAAATTTTTACTTAACCAAGTATGGACTATCAAGATGTTCTCCTTTTTCGCTTATCGTCCGCATCCTTTCCCGAAAAAAGTAGCAACTGTTCGAGACAACTCTATCTGCTAGAGACTTCGACCCTGTCGCCCGTGGCCTTCGCTTCACTTATAGCACGAGAACTTGAGCGTCTTAGTCCCGTAAGCCTCTACCAGAATGTCATACATATACGTTTCGGGTTGAAGTAGCTCCTTCTGCCTTAAGCGATCCCATAATCCTAGAACATCTATAATGAGCCATCCCACTGTCTCAGTACAGTTTTTTCTATGTTGAGAAAAGCCGCACCCAGAGGCACGTTCCTGCAGCAAAAAGAACGGCAGGTCGTATGGTAGACCAAACACTAGGTATGCAGCACAGTGTCAAAAAAACTCTGTGCTTCATTTGCACGCCTTATATATGGCATTGTTCCACGAAGTTTAAGTGATTGTCGTAAGAGCACCGGAGTGGCATTTTTCCAGGTTTACCCGAAACACGCCTGTTGAAGCTAATTCGTCGATACGGCAGTTCTTTATTAGCGGCTCGTGCTACGGGGACCGTGATTGAATGGCTGCTGTCACTACAGCAGTGTGAGCTCATTACTGTCTTCTTCGTCGAATAGTTTATAATCAGAAAGTAGCGACGACACCATGCGTCTAAAAAACTGATCGGTGCAACAAGATCGCCATTTTAAGGAAATACAGGGTTCAAGGTGTACAGTGCTTTGGAGTAAGTAGATGGTAGTCATTAATGCTGTGACACGGGTCATCAAGCGTTTTGGAGACATTTGACCGTCTATCCACACAATTATTGCGACCATAAGGATCTAAACACATCTTTATTTTCCAAGAAAGCTCTTCGCACTTCACTGATTTGTGCACCTCTTCTAATCGATTTCTCATTGTTATGAGCTTCCTTGTCGTCTATTCCTTATTTATCTTAGTCCAATTTCTTCTGCTTTGTCACCGATTATTCTCTCTGAGCCTTTTCAGAACAGCATGACCATCCTTCCATCTACCGTACTCCGAATCCTAAGCGTTCACATCACGCTGTTCCCTTCAGAACCAGTATTGTCGTCCAGCTTTTGTTCTCTCCTATCATGGTTGTTTCCCTCCTCCATCTCTTTAGTCCTATACCTCTTCCTGGTAGCGGCTCTCAGTAAATCCCACGGCGCGGTCGAATTTTTGGTACACACAGTCCAGTTTAGCGACGTAACTCCGTACTGAAACCGTTTCACGACGAAATAAACATCAGCCCGCTAGTAGGGGACGATTGTGTATAGTTATAGGATCATACAAAAAAGTTGTATAAACAAATTAATTAAAGTCGATACAATCTACGCTGCAAAAGTTCAGCTAAGTAGATTCAAACTGTAGCTGTGCATTAATCTTCAAATGCCACAATTCTTTTTCGCGATTTGAACCTAGGACGGTGAGCTCGAATCGTACACAAATTCGTCGATCAGTAGAATCCTCTGTTTATGTTGGAACTTGACTTGTAAGAGACAACACTAAAGTGAGTAGATAAGGCAGCATAAAACTTGTTCTTTATGCTTTTATAAGCTTTCACTTCCTTTTTTCTCCTTGTTGTCCACTCGTGTAAGCTTATGTGCAAACTCTGCCAGCTCCATAAACCATCAAATCTGGAAAGCTGATCATGGAACGTCGCAAACGCGTTGCAGCTAACATTTCCACTTACCGCTATGAAACGAAAATTTTTCTTTAATGGCATTTCCGTCGTACAAGAATTGTGCATCTTGGTCCCGAGAGTCTTCGTCAGAATCTCTACCAACAAGTCCTTGGTGTCGAAACAACCTTGTCCGCTCCGCGCTCCACCATTTCTCGATTGGCAAATGTCTACTTACTTTGTCTGACAGCGTTCTAGGTCAGAGCCACCGCGTCCTCCTCGATCGTTAACACAATCTGCTGAAGCTTTCTCACATCCGTTGGCAATGCACGTATCCATGATATATCTCAATTTTTAGTACTTCACGACACGCGAGAGTTGCGTGACTTCGAAAGCGATATCGGGTCGTGTACATGCTGTGATGTACAGATCAAGAAATGGTGTAGTACTAACCGCATTGTCTTTCGTTTTTCATTCTCTTTCAGCTGCTATTTTGACAGGTTTAACAGAACTACACAAGGGTTGTCTACAAGCTTCGTGCTCTCTCGTCACAAAACAATTCACTCTCATGATCTCTGCTCGATTATAAGTGCTTTCTATTGTCCAAGTCAATTCTAACCTAAAATAAGTTTGCCACTAAAAGCTCCTTCATCTATAAAGCGCACCTTTGATTTCCACATTTGTCAGCACCGAGATTAGTATGTAGTCTGAATAAAAACGTTGATGAAGCCGTTCAGGAAACACTCGACGTCGAAACATTACAGCTCCATAGACCGCTTCCGAGGAACACTTGACGAGCAGTGTTGGTCCATGCACTTGCAGATTACTATAAGCCATAAATGTCCTTGTTCAACTAGCACATACATGTCGATACATTGATTTAACTCTTTGTTGACAAACGCTGTGTCTGCGTCCAACTCTACTCTTAAGCGCTGTGATCAAAGATCGATCAAAGATCGACTAAACGAGAATACACACAAAGTCACATCTCGAAGAAGTCAATATCGTACTTTATCTGGCCACTAGCCGATTACTAAACGACCACGCTGGTCACGCACAGCCGATAGTATGCCCACGTGGCACGAGTATATAGAATTCTTTTAGCTCATTTGAAGTAGCCCGTAATTCATGGCTCAATTCGTTGCGTAGCTTGTCACTAGTTGTCAAGAGTATGCTGCCGGTATGCTCATAGCCCGAAATGTGAAGAGCACCAAAATTATTGAAACGCTTTTGGTCTATATAAAATATTCGAACTTCTCTCGATCTGCTAAGGTCAGCTTTTCGATGTTTGTATGACTCCAGCGTACATTGACTTGTACTCGAAAAGATCGAAGCGGTGAAGGGTCGTGTGAGCAATTGTGGCACTGTCGATCAATTGCTTGTCGAGGCGCTTTGAGCCTACTGTAAAGTCAGGATCGCTGTCATCACTACCGCTACGTACTAGACAGGGATAGCTGCACTCGAAGCCTCGATCAGCAAAATTCTTCGTTGAATATTCCACTTGCGACCTTTTCTACCGCCTTCAAACCGTTAAGCGTTCATCATGACCACGCCGTACTCATACCTCTGAAGCAGCTTTTCGTCAAAATAAGTGTCATGACCTTAAAATTCTTAACGATGGATGGGATGAGTTCGTGCTTATTGGGCAGACTGCTGAGTAGTGACACTAGTCGGCGCACTTCATCGATCAACACCCTTTTGTAGATCGACGATTGGCCCGTCGAACGCAGCCTGGTGCTCAACCATGGCTGATCTGGCCTCTATACTTTGTGGTGTCACCGTGTCACCGTGACACGGCTGTGAAGCTTGACACGTTCGTAAATATCTCGAAGTATCTATTTGGTCACAATGTTTTTCTGGTGCTGCTTTTCGTACCTTAATGGATGATGCTTGGTGCCATCACGTTGATCGCAAGGAATGCTTTAGTAATCCCGTTTTCAGGCTTGTATATCTGTACAAACTATCTCTTTCACCACGATTATGCGCATATAGGTAATTTCAGTGAAAGTAGATTCAATTTCTGAGAAGGATTTGGGTTCGCTGTCATTGCTAAGCGTTTCGCGTTTCGGCGAGAAATTCCACGTAGAGTCAAAGCTGCAACTTTAATGTTATAGCTTCGAGGCGCGAGATGAAACAGGTAAAATCTGAAGTGAATAGATTAAAAGCTTTTAAACTTGTCTTGTAGCTTCTTCTACGCAAGTTCTGCCTTGAATGTTTGCAAGTGCGAATCCCACTAGCTTCACTTAGAAGGCTAGTGGGATTCGCACTGAATGAAATTTATGGAGCGGTTCGAGGTGAATCAAAATGCATTGCTGAACCGGTGCACTTTAACATTATCATATTGAAGCACTGGTAACCAAAAGCGACTTTTTGGTGTCCAAGAATGTCCTTTGACTTGCCTCAGGCCATACATTCTGACATAATTTAAGTCTGTGTGATGAATTATCATCTGATGTACAGCATCAGCAATCACCACAATGCACATAGCATAAGAACATTCAAAAACGTGCCTCTATTGAGGACGGTGTCTGACGCGTTGGCCAATCGGGACAATATCATACGTTGCATCAACAAAAAATAAGGGCTTCTCTGCGGCAAGGGCTTTCCAAAGGTAATATACAAACATTTGCTGATTGGTATGGGCGTTACAGACCCGGTGATTTGAAGATCAAGTGGACCTTTTGAAGTCGTAGCTATGAACGTGAACAATCTGGATCTTTGAAGGAACGTTATAGAGGAAAGACATTTACTTGAATACATGTGCAAGGCTCAACGACATAGTTTATAGCAATTACTCGAAGAGATAAGCCTTACGACCTCTACCATTCACTTTGACTAAGCTAAAATAGCTATATCGTAACCAGCGTACTAACAAATGAGACAAGATCCAAAATCGATTACACGAACCTAGTAGCGATCGCAAATATGGTCGCATATTTTGTGGAAAAAAAACTTCCCTTTAAAAAAACTAATTGATTCTGTAATACCCCAAGTGCTACCCTGAATAAGCGTACAAATTACCATGTTCGACGTACAGATGCAGCATATCGGGCGTGACGATCTCGATACGGCAGTGCTTGCTCGTCTCCAGCGCGTGATCTGCCGCAGTGCTTTTGTGGCAATCGACACCGAAATGGGGGGCGTCTCGTGTCACGAGTGCGTCGATCCTAAGTGCCTAACGTCTCAGACCTAATGTCCTTTGCCCGTGATTTGCACAGCACGCCGCGCCCCAGCGTCATGGATACAATCGACGAACGCTACGCTCAGTACCGCCACAGTGCGCAACAATTTCCTCTTGTGCAATTTGGCCTCAGTGCCTTTTATTGGGACGCCGACGCGCGCGTCTTTTGCGTCGAAACGTTTCAATTTCCGCTCTTTCCCGTCTTCCACGACCAAGGCTCAGTCCCCAACCGTGCCGCTTCCGTCTGTCCTGACCGGCGATTCCTGATACAAGCCAAGTGTTTGCAATACATTCGAGCGCATGGCTTTGATCTGAATGCGTGGATCGACCAGGGGATTGGCCACCTGTCCCACTACGAGCAGCAGCAGGAGCCGTGCAAATCGACACTGGCACAGCCAGCCGGGCCTGAAGTATCACAAGAGTTGAATTCGACTACACCAGCGCTTATTACAGACGAGACGCAAAAGTTCTTGGATCGGATAATGATGAAAGTGAAGCAGAGACTAGCAGCGTATCAGAATGGAATACGGGAGGAGACTGCCGGTCGCGGAGGAACAGCGCAGGATCGCGTACTCCAACGGAGAAAACGGCGGAAAGGAAGGAAGGACGAGAAGGAGAAGGGTGAACGCACGAAATGGTGTGGGGGCGATAATGAAGACGCTTGCTTAACGTCTTCTGCAGGGAAGGATGCACTGCTTGACGTTGGAGTTGCCTTAAAAGACCAAGACGGTGACGTACTCGATACTGGAGATGGAAAAGAGAGCGTACAGCATGAGGTGGACGCGGAAGTGGCGCAAGCGAAAGAGACTGTAATGAACGAGAACGTTGTCGCGAGGATGAAGCAATTCTTAATGGCACCTGTTCCCAATGACCCTACCAATGGGCCATGTGGTGCCTTCGTGACAGAGCCTCTTGCTCCATTCCGTCGACACGCATTGGTGCAACACCTTTGCAAGATATTTCCAGGTACGCTGGCGGTGGACTGTCGAGTCGACAATATCGGCAACGACGACGTCGTTCAGAAGCCGTGGAAACGTCGCGTTCGTATCATTGATCCACGTTGCAAAAGTCAGCGATGCGCATTGTTGTTGGCCAACCAGCAACTTGCAGACGATGAGAGACGTGAGCGGAATCTGAGTTTGATTGGCTTTACGGCCGTACTGGACATCATTGTAGCCGCTCAAAAGTCCATTGTTGGCCACAACTTACTCCTTGACCTCATGCAATGTTACGACAAGTTTCACGGCCCGTTACCCGGTCGCTGTGCTGAGTTTCAGCGAGAATTGCATGCGTGGCTTGGTGCAGGTGGGGGTGTGTTTGATACCAAGACGCTCGTCGACTATGCGATGCAAAAAGTTGACTCGTTTGGTGCACATTTGACACACACTGCACTCGAAAATTGTTTTGAAGTACTGTCCAAACACCCATTTTACGGCCCAGACGTGCAGTGCGTACAGAGTCTACGAGAAGACGCTGTGCGCAAGCCACTGGACTCTTTTCAATCACCGCTTCAAGCGCATCAGGCAGGATACGATGCTTTTATGACGGGATTTGTATTTCTGCGCGTGTGTTCTGGTCTTGGCATCTCCAACGAACGTATCGCTTCCTTGGGAAAACCTTCGCAAGGCTTCACCGAGCACATGAACGATACGTTGGCATCGTTGCGAAACGTGCTGTTTGTAAGCCACTTCTTGCCGACATGTGTACTGACTTTACCGGGTCCGTACCCGCAACCGACTCTTACACCGTCACGCTCTCGATTTGTCCGTATGAAGTTATCAAGAACGCGTGTACCCACAGCTCTAGCGACTCTGCCGTTGCCAACGACGACATCACGCTCTGCTTTGAAAACGTTTCATATCAAACACTGCGTTGGTTGGGTGCTCAATCTGCAGTCGGCAACGAAACTCATTAACGTTTATTGGGAAGGCCAGGATTGCGTATATGTCGAGTTGCCATCTGCTGAAGCTGTTGAGCAGTTACTAGCACTGCGTGCTCAGACCAAGGAGTGCTGGGGATCCACGAACGATCCCATGCCGTCCATTGGGTGCGTGGATCTAGACCGATGCCCTGCAACATACGACTGTGCGGAGATAGAGGCGAGAACGATAATT
The DNA here is from genome assembly GCA_001695595.3 of Plasmopara viticola. NCBI lineage: Eukaryota > Oomycota > Peronosporomycetes > Peronosporales > Peronosporaceae > Plasmopara > Plasmopara viticola. The sequence goes on from MBPM02000018.1 coordinate 903,693, forward strand.
TTAGCGCCACCATTGGCTGCACAGCAATCGACTACTGGCGACGAAAAATCGCGAAGAAAACGAAAGAGTTGCGAGATGGCGCCCTGAAGCATTAGATGTGGAATGTAATGAGTGTCACATTTGCGGCTCTTAATTTATAGTAAGGGTAAATGACAAGAGTAGTTCTTGTTAGTAGTAGGTAGAGGTTTAAATGCAAGCTACATTTATAAAAGACGTATATAAATTTAATGTTTGTCCGATCCCCCCGGTATCACACTTACATTCACCAGAAACAGCACGTGGCGTGCGGGGAAAGAGCACAATGCTATTCGACAGCGCTAACTTATACATGACCGTTTTGTAAGTACTCACAACACCTCACTATATTACCTTACACTGCAGATCTTGGTGGAGGCACACAATCGCTTACACGTAAAACTTCATTCGTCTAATAGACAGTATAGAGTACAGACCCTGCAACTGCTAGTTAAGCCAAGTCATGATGTCTGCAGATGATATACAGCACAGTCGTGACTGCTACAGTTTTGCCCTGCACCTGTAATTGTCACAAAATCAATACATTCGCATCTCGGCAAGCAAATCGGAAAATTACGGATAGAGTTTCTGATTTATTTTGGAAAAGGTTGGGGTGACGCCCTCCTTCCAAGCGCGGGGGCTAAATGCTCGCGCGCTTCGGGCAGGTGCTCTCGGGCATCTGCAGGTCTCTAACGGGTCTCACCCTCGACGCGTCGGTCTCCAGCATCAGGGCGCCACCTGGGCTCTTACCAAGTCAGAACTACACAAAATAATGGAAGACCCTCACGGCCTCGGTGCTGGCTGCACTGCCCGCCGAACGAGACCCGACGTATGCGGACACCACTCTATGCCGTGGACTAGCCAGACTGAGCCTAGCACGTGCATAACTTGGCAACGCAATAACGTAATACAATACAATATAAGTGGCTGATTTAGTCATGATTTCTAATATTAAACAAATACAATAATACAAACATCTCAATACGCAAATCGGTAAACTTACTGATAGTGTCCGATTCAGTCATGATTTATTTAGGCTCTTCTAATCTACTAAAGCTTTGACGGCCTCCTTCACTCAGAGTTGGACTATAAAAAAAGAAGGATTATTTCTATTCTTTGCTCTTTGACTTTTATACAAAAATTGTCTAGATAATAAGGACGTTTGATTAGTCAGTGAAGAAGACAGTCACTTGAAAATGTATAGGTCAGCGTACATCATACAGACGGTGTTGACTAGTCAACAGGTATTGATTTTCCTAGCGCCTTACGTTTGTCCTGGGATGCACCCGACACCTTTTTAAAAACACTTGACCTTACTGGTAATGCGACTACAGATACACCCGTAGTTACTTTCAATTTAAATGTTAAGTCAAGCGTCCAAGAATTGTACACAGTCGACCGAGCCCGGAGCTCACAACAAGAAGACACTAATTTTGACGCAATTTGGAGGTCTCGCGATGAGGTGTGTGGCGGTCGATACGACTAAAAAGTTAATGGGTTACATGATCTCAAAATTTAAGGATAACAAAAAACGTTACTTAACCGCCAAGGTCGAAAATTGAGCGCGCACGTTTGGTCTCGCAAAAAATTCCATTTTCTTAAAAAAGGCTGTATGGCTGAGGACAGAGCGGTCTTCTTCGCCGCTTCTAATTCATCAAAGGCAGTGGTACATGAAAGATAGATGCCATGAGAAGCGGATGCATTTTTGTGGGCATTAAGAGCTTCTTGTGAGGTGTAGCTCCGACACATTAAATCGAAGACTGTAACAATGTCAGTCTTTTACCGCAAGGTAGTAGCAAGTAAATTCAAACACTTGAAAGTGCGTATCCAGCCTCTGGCTTGGTATCAAAATCGAAAATAGTTTGATGGTTACTTGTCTCCAGCCCACCATGTAAGAAATTATTCTCGGCGCTTAGTTTTTGTTCAATGCGAGTGAAGGTTATATAGCACTTTAAAGATCATCAAATTCAAAATCGATTCTCTGACTAAGCATATTAGTGATATAGTGCTATGCTTTTTCAAGGGTATCCGCATAACAGGTACAAACATCCTTGTCTTCTAGCTTCTTACTACGCCTAAAAGGACCCTTAAGCCGAATTTGATGCGGTCCTTAAAGCTTGCGCATAGTCATCGTAAGGTTGCGCTGAGAACAACGGTTTTTTAGCCAACTACTTTTCCTAGATATATCACGGTGCAAAAAGCAGCTGTGCATGCCTTTCAATGTCAAAAATCACGGAGGTCGTCCGGAAGATCCTTCACCTCTTTGTCAGACCTGCTGCTCGAGGTGTAAGTGAATTTCTTGCATATGGTAATTTGAGTCGGCACTGAGTCACATGACCCACACCCACTAATTTAGCAATTTTTGCCACTGAACCTCCCAAAGAAGTTTACTAAGGGTAGTTTTCTTTGACTCTGCCCACTTTCATATTCCAACTTCTCCTCGGCAAGGGAGGTCGGGCTTTCTCTTCAACAGCTATAACGCCTCCTGTCTATTTGGTCGAGAGCATTCGCTTGGCTGATAAATGTAACGACAAGTCAAACACAAATTTGAAGTGTAACCCTAGGCAGTAAACTATTGTATACTTCACTTATTATAAATAGATAACCTGGCCTTTCACTTGTACGTGTAGAACCATCAGCATGCTGTTTAAACCGAAAGACATTTTTTCTCGGCATAAATGGCTGATGTGTATGCCTAAAAAATATATCATGCTCAAGGTACTCGTCATTTAAAAAAACGACTTGGGCTGGATCTGTCGGATCCACCCTACAGTAATGCAGATTGTCTGCCCACTCATAGCAAAAAAGCTACAGTCTTTGTCCGAAAGGGTCACCCAGATTTGGCATGTCGGAACTTGGGGCTCTAGGTTGTCATTTTTTGTGCCTGATATTTGTGCTCGTCGGCAGGGCTTTGACCTTGGCTGACTTGGTCTCTTTTAAAGCCCGGCCTGCGCTAAAGCACGTCGGCAAGAGCATTAAGTTTGGCATTTCACAAAGCTTTATCGTGCAAGGAATTCTTGCCATCTTGCCAGTTGTTGGAACAAGCGATGGCTATCTGCAAAAATGTGATTTTAATCGACTACAAGAAGCCTCGAACTCAGAGGTGCACTGCGGCCTTTATCAGAGCATTAGTAGTTTCTTGCTATGAGTAGGCAAGATCTGTTAGGCAGTCCTGTGCATTCGGAATTAGAGCGAGAGGACTTGCCTATGACCGTCCCTATCACGTTGCAGTAGTGCACAACCGATGACATACCTGGAAGTACTGCAAACGATGCTTAATTGCATTGTCTAGTCCAGGAAGCTTTTTGAAAGGTTTCTTTGATGATTCCTAATCATTTTGGCACCTCCAGCCCTACTCAATGCTCTTTCTTTAAATGAGAATCGACAGAAGCCTCGCAGCATCCTCAAAGACAGCATTATTGCTTCTTAAGTAGTTGGATAGACCTTACTTCTCCCTTATTTGTGTATTGTGGTGCCGTAGGGATATGCATATATGTTGATGCTATACTAAAGTTAATTGGCCCTCATGCCTCTTAAACTTGGCTTAGGTAGCCTGAATTGGACTATTTAAATCACAAAGGAGTGACTCCCTCATTCGAGTGCCAGAAGTTCGGCTTTATAATGTGACCCGATACAGTCCCCCTACCTTATATACAATAGAACGTAATCTAGAGTTTGAGATACGACCAAGTGATTTTGTCGCGCAGGGATACATATGTTGATGCTATTATAAAGTTAATTGGCCCTCATGCCTCTTAAACTTGGTTTAGGTAGCCTGAAATGGACTATATGAATCACAAAGGAGTGACTTCCTCATGCCAGTGCCAGAAGTTCGGCTTTGTAATGTGACCCGATACAGTTCCCCTACCTTATATACAATAGGACGTAATCTAGAATTTGAGATACGACCAAGAGATTATGTCGCGGCGTCCGCTCTTTGGCTTTATACAATCTATTTAAGTCAAAACGATGCCTTTAAATCGAACCAGAAATCGATGACAATGAGCTCTTTGCATTTAAATAGCTCTCGTATTTCTGGAAATGGAGCTTTAAGTTATCTAACAAATGAGGTCTCTTTGTCCACCACGTATTCGTTTGTGACACGTCGGGTACGAGTTTGTATCGCATTCTTGCGTAAGGGTGTTGCTGTCTTGTGCCCGCGTGTCTTGCGCTCGTTTGCAAAATAAATTTTGTAGCTTGCACTTGGTGGCGCTATGCTATTCATATGTTAACTACTGTGTCTTGCAGATCAATGCTACCTGATTGCAGAAACTTGCTACCCTAAGCTGGTGGCTCTATGATACCCACATTTAAAAGCGCTATTGCCAATTTCTTCGGCCGTTTGTGCTGTCAGCAAAGCTTTGTACTCGCCGAGAATCATATTAAAGACGTCGCCAATTACCTTCATGAAGATCTTTTCTTATTGCCTCTCGGATCTATTTTAGATGTGTGTACTACCGGCCCATGCTTTCTTCAAGGCTTAAACACGACTAACGAAACCTCTACTGCGCAAAATTTAGCGGCTTTCGCCTATGGTCTTGCTGCACCAATCGATTAAGAGCTTGGACACTTCCAGCCACAACATGTGTCGCAATTTCGTGTCGCTGACGAGTGTAACTCCTTGCTGCTTTTACCCTCGAATTTTACCGCTAATTTATTTAATCCTACCGACGTCTATAATCATCCCAATAGCCAGATCGACATGCTTCCGCAGATTTGTTTTGAACATCAATTAACTCATTCTAATTGGCCATAGTTGGTTACTGAAGCGCGACATTCCTCGACGCTTTGGTCTATCCAATCTCGAGATTTTAACTTTAACTCAAACATTCGCGTGTGCAACTAGCAGCTCACTGCATCTGGCCTTTTCTTAAGAGCTTTAGAGCTTTTAACAAAAGCGCATGGCTTGCATCAGTTACACACCCACCATGAAACTTTCCACTTCCCCGGTTGTCACGTCACCTCTACGGGTGGCCAGCGTTTTCCTAAATTTTAGAACGCAGCTATTACCACCGACCCTTCAAGACGCATTGATGTGAGTCAAAGGTCCACATTGTTGGCCCCCTTCGGATCAGGTACGTATCACTTGCCCTTACCTACTGCAATCAGAGCCGTACCCGCTGCTTTATAAAAACGCTTGAGTCCGTTAAGACTGGACTTATTTCAGTGCGCCTACGGAATTTACAACACACCAAGGTGCGACCCTATTTGCACCGGTACTCCTCGTATTAGTTGGTTCGAATCGATTAAATTATCAATGCTCTCTGCACTCAAGAGATTGATCCCCTGAGATCATTCGAAAATATAGTCACCGTGGCTTGCTTGGAAGTGGCACCCCAATATTATAGGAACATATTTGAAGACTTTGCTCCTTTCTTGTTTGCAGACAAGGAAGCGTGAACCATAACAGGCCTTGATGTTTACCGGAAGAAACTTTGCCTTTAGAAATGACGCGATACTTGGGCGGAATAACTTATCTTTACGATAACTCGGTTAAGAACCACGTATACCGAACCGTCTAAATCTAAGGCAGCGTTAGTGGCCTTCTCTTACTCCTCAAACAAAATGAAGAATCTTTTTTTTACTTTAAATGCGAAAATCGTAAGCTTTACCAGCTCAATGTCCACAATAGGAGCTACTGCCGGGGGGCCTGTACTTCCAAGACCCCAATTTACAAACCTTGCTCGTTGAGCCTAAGCGCCACCAGCGCACTTGATGCTATGCAGAGGGCTGCAACTGTATCGGCTCTCCAAGCCATAAAAGGCAGGAAGTCTTCCGAACAGTGCAAAATGCGCGTCCTACAGATACAGGAAGGCTTATCTACTCGCGAAAGCGCAATATCAAACACTATTTGCCATGACGGAGCCACACACCACCTTGCACATGAGAGTATGCGATAAGATCGTTCATTATTGACATGTACAATAAAGTGCAGGTTAAAACTGATAAGTTATCATTGATTTCTTGTGGGCCAATTAAGCACCAAAAAATAACTTGTAAGAGGCAGGCTATCAGAATAATACACGAGTATGCAAACCGGTATTAATACTGCACGTTTTTTAGATATTCGTGGTAGTAATTCCTTTGAAAAGACAAAATCACCAAAGCTGACATTTAGCCTCAGGATTCATCGGTGCACCAGCAGGACACGAAAATACTTTTGCAAAGTCAAGCGAATTACTTGCAACGCCATTAATGCGCGATCGATCAGGCGAGTGCGGGTCTGTTGCTATTTGACGAATTCTATTGGCGTCGCTTGCCTTGGCACAAAAAGTCTGTGCAAACGAGACGAAAAAAAGTCGATCCGCAACATTCGTCGTCACTTCGTCTCTCCTGTCGCTCAGACGCTTTGCTTGTGCATTCATAAACGCATGATACGCAGCAAATGCAAGCGTGACACCTCCATTGTCTGCAATATTCTCACTCAAAGTGTAATTACCGTTGACGTGGCCCAGCACTTGATTGTCAATGTCACTTGGCACTTCGTATTTGTCATACTGTGCCACAAGACAAGCCATCCGCGTTTCAAATTCGTTTGCCGTGTCATTACTCCACCAATCGTTGAGGCTGCCATCGCTACCGTAATTTCTTCCATTTGCATCGAAACCGTGGGTCAATTCGTGGCCAATGATACTGCCAATGGACCCAAAGTTACGTGCTGGGTGGCGACGACGAGAAAAGAAGGGAGGTTGTAAAATTCCTGCTGGAAAAACGATCTGATTCGATGTTGGCTGATAATACGCGTTGGCTGATGCGCTCGTCATTGACCACTCCGTCCGATCGACGGGGGCCCCGATTTTAGCAACCGCTTTGGCAAATTTGTCCTCGTTCAGAATAAGAATATTCTCCGCAAGAGAGGCCTTTGCTTGTAATTGAAAGGCAAAGTGTTCTTGGTGTGTGGAATGGCCAATGAGATTCGTCATAGCGTCCAATTTGTCCAACGCAGCGGCCCGCGTGGGTTCGTCCAGCCAGTCAAGTCGACCCAGAGTTCGTCTCAGTGAAGCTTGGATCTGACTCACGAGGTCACGTGCAACCTTTTCACTGGCGTCGTCCAAGCGCAAGAGAGCATAATACTTGCCCACGAGCTCTGGAAAGCTGCCAGTGACATGACTTAGACATTTTTTCCATCGTTCGACAGGCGTTTTTTGGCCACGCAGCTTGTGGGAGAAGAAAGTAAAAGTCGCACGGTAAAATGGGGCACTGAGTATTGCAGCGAACGCATCAATGTACTGATATTGCAGCACTGCCTTCAAAGTGGTTAGCGTCACCGACTCGCTTGCCACAAACTTTTCGGTACGTCTAAAATACGCTGGGGTTTCCACAATAACATTGGTCTTATTCGCTACAAACCCCGAGAGAAGGCCAGCGCCATCAACGTAGTGAGCAAACAAAAGTGGGTACAATTTCGCTGCCTTGGCTACACTCATGCGGTTGTACGTAGCACGAGGATCCGAGAGCTCTTCCTTGGGTACATGAAGGGATGCAAGCTGTTGCTCGAAACGAGTGACAGCGACAGCGAGAACGGCGGCAGTATTGGCATCCAAACCCACCAAACGGAATAATGTCGTAATATACGCTTGAAAGTCATTTCGAACCGACAGGAACTTTTTCTTGTCCAGATAGTACTCGGGGTCGGGCAGCGACAATCCCGTTTGCGAGGCATAGAGTGCGTAAGTTGCAGCCGCTCGCTGATCAGCCGAGACCCTGAGCTGCGTCAAAAAAGCTGGTCCGACTCTCGACAAATTTCCTGCCACTTGAAACAGCTGTTCTTTGGTCGTCGTCGCACTAATCAGCTGTAAGCTTGGCATCAGCATCATAACCGACGCCTGATCCGCTGTTGGGTTGCTGGTATTGCTGTAATTCATGCAGGAATCATATAATTCACCGATCAGTGGCCATCCTTGTGACATGAGGTCCTTCAAAACCTTGTCATTTTCATCACTTACAGTTGTAAATGACAGCGAGTAACTCGATTTGTTGTCTGGAATCTCCGTCTGATCCAGCCACGCGCCGCAACTAAATTCGTAAAAGTCATCACAGGGATCAACAGTGAGATCCATATGACCCATTACGTCTTCAGGGAACGAGTCGATCCAATCGGGTGGTGTGGAAGCTTTGGCTTGAAGACGTCGCTGGGGTAGCACGACTTCATTACGCACCATCGATACCACAAAAAGCATCACCATCCCCAGTCCACTACAAGTCCAAAAGGAGGGTTTCTGCAACGATGCTTTAGCCTCACGAGGCTTCAGCACTCTCGACACATGGGAAATGTTGATCCAGTTTGAGACTCTGAAATTCATTTTGTAAGCTACCACCTTTCGACAATACTACTTGCTGCCCGTGTTGGGTGAATTGGACTGTGGTAGATTGTCGTAGCCATGACAACGACCCAGATTGGGAGCTGGAAGATGCAATCACGGGATGTTGCAAATAGCCAATCAGACCTCATCAGTTTTAATCATAAGAGGCTCTGTACCTCCCAATCGCTCCTCTTAAAGCAAAAAGACAGATGCCAAGGCTGGGCATACTGGGTCTCCAATTTTGTTTTGCGAGGAGGCCACTCTTCTGTGTTGTATTCTGAGTCTAAGGAGGTAATTTATTTTAAGTGCAGCTGCTGTCCACGTTTCTTTCTCATAAAGATAATGGTAAAGTGTTTGGGCAACAATACCTCTAGCCATTATATCAATCACATCGTGTGGTGTTTGAGCAAGGGATATCGAAATTCATCCTTTCTTCACTCCATGTGCATCAAAGTTTTGTCGATAAAGTTGTGATCTCTGAACATTCGCGCTTTAACTTGCGAACCATTGGATCAATTAATTCCTATATGGAACATATTTCAGAAAAGCCTGTCGCAATGCATGAGTTGATTTGAAGAAACCACCATGCACGTACCTGATACCGGTAAATTGCAGTGAAAGCAAAAGATGATCTACACATCTGCTAAAAATTCTGTAAGACCCCCTTTTTACCTTTTTACCCTAAGCTGTAGTAACGATTATAATTGGCTGGAGCAAACACCATTGGATTTAAATGCACTGTAGAATACAGAACACTCGCAAGGGCAAAAAGACTTTGCAAATTTCACCTTATAATCATTCTTCCATTTCTATAAGTCAGCTAGAATCCATCGTTGATACTACTTACGCGTCCTTGGAAGAGGCTCGCTTGGCAGTTACTCTTCAATCGCAGGATAAGAGCTTCATACTTACGTGCAAAAGAACAAGAAGTGTTGGACACCGATCAGACGGTGCATACATAGCTATGTGTCTTGAATGCTCGCGTGCAAAAATTTCAACTTCCAAGCCGCAGCAGCAGCGTAAAAAGGTTAATGCCGATGCGGCTCGCACAGCCAATGCAGAGATCAATTTTGACGCTCTAAGTAATGTCGATGATTGAGGACAATCTGCTTGGTCTCCTGGTACTTAGTTTACTTGCTCGTTCATGCCTTCGCAATATTGCAAGCCTGCTTTTTAAAACAATGGTCTTCCGTCACGAGTTATCAGCTTCCATACGTGCAAATTTGCAAGGCTTTTTGTGTTGCGAATGTTCTATATCCTACAGTACAATTAGACTCAATGATGCCAATCACCGATCATTATTATAGCTTAGGGGTACTGCAGTAAGAGGGGGGGGGCTGATGAACGAGAAAGGGGGGGGGGCTGGTAAGTGGCTCCCTTCTTCACATAAACCACAGATTAGAGTCTTTTGCACACATTGATCATCAAGAACTGGGAAAATGAAAACCCGTCCCGCAAAGCTTCCTGAAAACCTCCTTTGTGCCAGGTAGTGTGTCACCCTTTCACATCTGGTAGCTCTTCGTAGTCATTCATACACCAACGCGAATTAATTTTTCTACTCGAACGTTCTGAAAGCTCCAGGGTAAGTTAAACCACCTTCCAGATGCCCGATTCGTGGTTTTTTATTGACTTCTGCTTCTATGCCTTTGAGAAGAATGCTACATTTTGCCTCCGTTAAGCGGCAGAACTGCGTCATGGCGCTCGACCTTAACGAAACGTTAGGTATTAGGCCGTACAGTTTTCGTAGCCTCGACAGCGACGCCAACTGTGGGCTCAAGCCGATTTAGCTTCGGATGTCCACATTCGAAGTGTGGAAACCCGTCTTTCTCTGCTTGAAAGGTGAATATAATAGCGAATACGATTCTAGACGACGTGGCGTTTGCCCTCTCTTACCTGTAGAGTCATGAATGCTGGACACTCAACCGAGAGGTTACTTATCTGAGGGTTTCGGTCCGCACCATTTTTGAGCGCAACGTTCCTTTCGACAATTTGTATGCCCCGCTAGAGCTCATGCTCTCTTTCCTTCAAGCAAGAAAGGAGCCAAATCTTTGAATGTGTTCACGCATTTGGTGCATTGCACGCTGTTTTGCTCGGATGCTTAGTCTTACAGTAGTAAGTCTATTCTATGCTTGGACATGTAAGCTCGTTGGGGCTATACTTGAGTCAGCGCGCCACAACTTGAGTTCATGTACGCCGAGAAACTGCCCGCTTACACCACTCCATAGGAGCGACTCTGTGTATGTCGTTTTTTCTCTTGACCAGCAATTTGAATAGCTTATCTCGTTGCTGCTGACTGCACTCAAACGAGTTAAGTGAGAAGCAAGTCTATCTCTAAGCAATCCATAACGCTTTTTGACGTGCTAGAGTGGCTCCCCAGTAATGATGGTCGTCAACATTTTTTTCTTGGTGAACAAGAGTAAACGATCATTGCCTGAGCCAGCGTAGTAAGACTTTGTCCAGTCCACGGGCTTTGAAAGACACTGATTAAAGCCACTAACTCAGAAGCAATAAAATTTGTCAATATCAGGCTCGGAACGCCAGAACTTAGATATCATGATGGTTTTTTTGATTGATACACGCAATTAGCCGCTGAAAGTCAGACTTGACAACTCTCGAAAGAGGAACTAGCAGCGGTGGACTGCTAGTTGTACATGTCAGTAGACGAGACCATGAAAAACTTTCTTGTGTCTCTGTAAATGTTGATGCGATGAGCAATTTAAACACACCGCCAAACAAATGCCGACGGCCATTGAGTTAATTCTTTAAAAAGGAAAAAAAACATTTTAATCTCGATTCTTCCAACCAAGCGTCTCTGAGAATTAATTAGCCTTGCCTGTAAAGTTAGAAAAAATTGACAGCACAAACTTGAATTGAAGTTTGTGTATGGATTGATATTTTGTATGAAGTGGACAGTATGAGCTCTAGATTGACCAGTGGAGAACGACCATAAGCGCCAGGTACCGAATCCTGCACAACAGTGGTTCAATGAATCATGCTCATTTCTGTGTTTGCGAACGGATACTCTAGAAAACCTGGTCAAGTTTACACACAAATTAAATTCAAGAGGTACCAGAAAAAGGCAAACTTTATGATATCTTTTCATTATTCCTTATCGGCTAACCCAGTATTGCTTGTAACTCCGGCTGCCGAATACGCGAAATGCTAAATGTCAACTCACACATCGGTAGTATAGCACCACCAGCTGCGCGTAGCATAAAAATATCATAAAAAGTGTGGGGGGGGCAAATTTTGGCAAGACACGGTATGTACCGTAAGTCCGCAAGAAACACAATTTATTAAGTTTCACCAACAGCAGGTAACATAGCTCCGCAAGAAGAGAACAAAAATAAAGTATCTAATCAATCCTCCGGAGTCGTAAAGACCATGTGGCAGACAAGATATCTTATTTATAAGGTAAAAGCTCAACTAAATGCCGAGACGGGAAAAGTGCGCTCCATAGAAATACGAGCTACTGAATTTTATAGAGCTAAAGGTTACTTGTTTTCGGCTGAATTCAAAGGCAAAAGTATTGCAACAATGGTATTTCAAAAAATAAACTACCTTCGAGATGTAGATACATTGTTAGTTCTGGTCTTGTATCAGTTGCTACGTCTGAGCTTAATAAATCTAAAAGTGTTCTAAGAATCTGGCACGACTGTGCACGACTTTGGCCTCGCGCCAGGCTGGAATTTTGTGTCACTGAGCAATGTCTACAACCGGGAGAGCAACGTGAGCTCTTAAATGCGATTTTTGTCAAACAAGCAAAATATGGCACTCTGCTGAAGTCAAAATCCCGCCCTCATCACCGACTTTACGTAATCAAAAGCTGGCAACCATAACAAGCTGAGCAGCGCAGCGGTAAATCTGCACAAACATTTTTTCGAGAAAGAACATGTTTCTTGGAGTATATTTGGATGCATTGAAGTAAGTCGATAAATATTGTTAAATTCGAATGCGAAAGTCAAATCTAGCTCTAACAGCAGTCTTCACATATTCAGAAGCGCTATAGATATAGCCAGCGATGCCATGTTCTGTCAAGCCCCACATCGATTTTCATTGTTTGGTCACACAGCTGTTTTGACCATTACAAGCATTTGAGAAGACTCACTTTGACATCATGATCGCCCAAGCCGCTTTAAAGGAGATCGGTTGACTCATACATAAGTTCCATACAGACTATACCTTCATTGAAATGTTCAGCTTGATGGCCACACCAACAAATATGATTTTGCAGCAGAGAAGATTAAAGTATTCGAGTGCTTTGCAAACATCATTGAGACTTCGTGAAAGCAAACGTTGACTTTAATTCGTCTACGCCATAATTTCGAAAATATTCGAGGAAGCAGTAAGCTCTAGCCAATTATCTGCGCAAGTACAGTGCCGTCAATAAGGACAAACAAAGCCTCCGTTTAATTTAGCTATAGAAGACATTGTGTTGTGCTCAGAAAGCCGGCACATAAATATTTTTTTGGCATCAAAAAGCATTTAGCGAGCAATCTTCTGGCCTTTTCCACCACGACAAAGTCGTTAAGCGTCGCTTGCAACGCTTTCAATTATGGCACCGGCTGCGTGCTACTGCAAACTTTAAGCTTGAGTCAATCAAGGTAGCTCAAACTGATTGATAAAAGCCATTCCGGTCTCGAAAACTATATGCCGCGAAGTATGCATTAGTGAAATACTAACCGCTTCATTTAAATTTTTAAGGGCTTCAATGTAAGCATAGTTGGTAACGATAAAAAAGCTCCACTTGCCCCAACGATTGACAGGGTGTTTGCCGTTCTCTAGGGTATGCAAGTGTCGTACTTATCAAAAGTAAGGCAAGTAAAAGTGTTCACGATGCGCTTATGCGCAGGCCAGTCTATGGCTTCAATCACATTCGGCAAATCCAGAAGCTTGATTAAAAATGTTTAGATCGGGTGCAAATGCAGAACCTTTGGTGTGACTTCTCACGTAGGCAAAGATGTCAAGATTTAGTGGCCATTCTCTCGACGGCGATCGCATTGCATCGCTACAAGTGGGAGAATGGTCTGTTTTGTTCTATCGAGTTCGACGTGTTGCTCAGTGAAGGATCAAAAGTGTGAGCCGCGCGATTGACGAAGCAGGTCTCACAGCCAAACATACTTGACAGGTTTTTTTGTACATGTAGGGTCACAAATCCGTTGTCTGTGTCAAAAAGCCCTATGCGACCCCTAATAGGCCAGCAATAATATATTATAATCGGGAATAAATTGCAGCCGCGTTTTGTTAGAGGCTGTTCTGATATTGTAAGCCCGCTTGTTAAAGCTCACGGTGTATCATTTTCAGCCAGATTATCGGTAAATTAGATAGCCGTTCCCTCGACGACAAACTGCGCAAATGTGTGCTGACGCGTTTTATATTCGTAAGTTGACAAGATATCAACGGTTGTATCTAAGCTCGACGGGGCTTACAATCGTCTACAAAAACAAGCTGAAAATCTTAGAATTTCGCTTGCTAAAATAAATAAAATACGAGTGGTTTTGAGACAAAATTTGAAAGGCTTAGAAAATTCTTTTTTCGTGTTCCCGAATTTACGACTATTTTACAGATACATCTATCTGAATTGCAAAACATGAATAGAATATAAAAGTCCTGTTGGAATTTCAAAACCCTACTGCTATATTCAGTGCTAACGAACAGAATGAAATGTCGTCTGATTGAATTTTGGAAAGGCGTTACATGGGTCGGCGAACACCACCAGCCTTCCCAAGAATATGTCGACACGCTCAGCCAAAATATTTGGAGCGCCATAATAGGCATTATAATTACACCTGGGTGCTTCCAGTACCTCTATAAATGGCTGTCCTCACGCTCAATTGTGCTAATTAGATGATAACAAGTGAGCACACGGTCCAATAGTCATCGCCTTTCTGGAAAGAAGCCTAAGGGTACAAGGCTACAACCGCTCACTATCTTTTGACCAGTTAAAAGACCTTGTGCGAAGATAAGCGGCGGGCGATCAGGCTGTGTAGCTTGCGATTACATGGCTATTAGAATTTTATGTGGTTTTAACGACTTTGAAGGTCGCCTCGAAAAATCCCCACCCTAACCTTCAAGATCGACTCCGAAATCTATCTTAAGCGGGTATATTTACTCAAAGGGACATCTGCTCCTCACGAAGAAGACGCAAGGCAAAATTAAAGTGCGTTGTAAAGCACAGGTGCTTTCGCGGACGCCACAATCTTTGCGAATTCGGTGTAATTATCGGTCTTCACAAATTTTGTAGTAGCCGGTGGAATGGCTCCAGCATGCACGTCCAAAGGCTGTTCCGATCTGGAATCTGGTGCAGAAAAAGTCTCGTAAGCAAGTCGCGAGCGCTAAGCCGCCAGAACAAAGTGTACCCATGTTTGCGCTTGCAGCTAACGCTCTTAGCACCTAGTTTGACATTATGGCGAAGCCGAGCCATCTCGTGTATGAGTTGATTCCGACCAATCGAGATAAAAAATATACTCCAATCTCACGAACGCAAGTACTTTGTTCTGTGCGGTTGAATTTTGGGCTTTAGTACTCGGGTTATTCAATCATTTTTCAAATAAGTTTACCTATCAAACTGTAGTAATAACTCAGCTGAGAATTGTCCAAATTGACCTGAGGTCTGATTCGGGGCACATTTGTTTTCTGGTCTGTTGCATCGCCAAGAAACGCAATTCGATGTAGTTTTAAACGCACGTACGTGCTTTTCTAAGATCGCGCTAAAATAATGGCTCTTTTGAAGAAAGTTACGCCAGGCCAGGCCTGTGGAGAGTCTTTGCGGCGCGCGAAGCATAAGGGCGTACTACTCGGTGCTGTGGTGTACATCGACCGGGTAATACCTATCCGGAGGGATTCTTAATTCGTCGCGACACCCATTGTCTAAAGAGTGAATGGATCTCTCGCGCGACGGAGACTTGCATCGGTACACAGGAAAGTCGCAAAGCCTTTTAGATAATATGTCGGTAGATTTGGTCATTAGCACACCCAAATTTTTTGGAGGTTGCCGTTTCTAGAGTTTCTATTTGGAATTAAATATCGGTGACGTCATTTACCAGGGTGTTCAAGATCGGGTTTTGGTCTTCGAAAGCTTTAAAACTTTCTTTTTTACGAGTGAGACCTTTTGCATAATCAATGGATCTGACAAGTGTAACACTACTGAGATGTATAACCGGACAATAAGGTTTGCAACATCGCAGCTGACCTGAGGCTTCATCGCATCCTTAGTACGCGAAGACTTGGAGTGCTTGTGGCACTCTAACAAAAATAATAAAACCCGGCGACATTTTTTTTACCGAGGTGGAAGTGTCTGCATATTATCGGATAAGGAAAAAAATTGGCGCGCAGTTTTCACCATGGCGGATTGGAAGGTTATATCAGAATCTTTCTAGCCCAAGCAAAAATTTAGGCGAGCAAATTACTTCCAATTCACCGCCCATGTCCAGGTATAGGTTTTGCGTTAGGCAAGTCTTTGTTTCTACTCCGTCCTTCGGCATTGATGCCAATTTTGGTACAGGGGCACTTCTAGATAATTGATAAGCATTTCTGAGAGATGGCTTTGCTATCTTTAAAATAAATTGACCGACTAGAAGCTTTTTTTCTTTTGGGGTCGTTATCGTTACGTCAGAGTTGAATCTTCGTATGAAGAGCGAATGATTGATATGTAATGTAATGTATTACGTTATCGCGTTGCCAATGTATGCACGTGCTAGGCTCAATCTGGCTAGTCCACGGCATAGAGTGGTGTCCGCATACGTCGGGTCTCGTTCGGCGGGCAGTGCAGTCAGCACCGAGGTCGTGAGGGTCTTCCAATATTTTGCTTAGCTCTGACTTGGTAAGAGCCCAGGTGGCGCCCGATGCTGGAGACCGTCGCGTCGAGGGTGAGACTCGTTAGAGACCTGCAGATGCCCGAGAGCACCTGCCCGAAGCGCGCGAGCATTTAGCCCCCGCGCTTGGAAGGAGGGCGTCACCCCAACCTTTTCCGAAAAGAATGATTGATAAATAACGCTAATTGCTTTGTAATCGATTGTAAGTTTATTCTTTTTAAGAGAAAATGTAACGGGATGTTGCTGTTAGCGTAATGAGGTAGCATTTCATATGAAAAAATCAAGCTTCACTGTAAAATATTTCAAGAGATATGCCAAACGTGTAATATTGATCTCTATCGGCTGAAGAAGATTTAAAGTCAGGACCGAATGAAATATGTATTGCATTGTTTTTCAAGCTCTAGCTACATTTTACTCTGCAAAAGATGTTGTGTTTCTACGTCACGGATGGTCTATACATCAAGGCTGGTATCACAATTGACGGGTACAGCCGTAAGCTTTTAGAGTGATTAATATCGCAAGTAACAATGTCAAAGTCGTGTGACTACACTATCGACAGCATTCGCTGCTGCCCCGCTATAAATGGCGAGACAATTTGCTTCATTGTAGAGTAGATTCGACGGATCTATCCCGTATCTCCGATATAAAAGACAATGGCCAAGAGTTCAGGGGCACATGGTGCTTTACTGGAACAAAACTTTTGTTCGCTCTTTACTTGTCTTACATGTACAACGTATCCGAACCAGTGGGTCCTGCCGAAGGGCGAAGCCCCCTGTTAACAAGTATTCTCTTATACAGAACCTGCCGGTACGCAAAATACAAAGTGGATTTCCAACGACGGTTTGTTGGACATTCACTTTGTATCTGGCTTGACAAACTCGGTGGCAACACGGGCATACTGCCGCTAAATGCACTGCGTATCTGTCCAGCTAAAGCCACTCAAAATTGGACAGCAAGGCTATTTATTGTTAGACACGTACTCGCTGATGTCAACAGCATACCTTTTTTTTGGCGGATACTTACAATGCAGTGCACGCATCAACGCCTTAGACCCCATATGGATATCTCATTTACGACACCCAAGTGTTCTGTTGCGTCTCAAAAGAACGAGGATTTTAAAAAATCGTGAGAGGCTCATTCAACCTTGTCTTCGATTCAAGTCCACATTCCGTACGTCATCTGACTTTGTATAAAGTTGGTCAGCAGGGAAAATGATACGATTCTCTCCACCCCAGAAAATCATCTGAGCCGTGCTTAGCTCACATTGATACTAAACGAAAAAACGAAAACATTAAAATCTATTTTATGTTGCCCCGCGCTTTCAACTATTAAGTAAAGCGATTGTGAAAGTTGAAGCTTGCCTTTTAATCTTGCTATTAATAAAGAATTCCTTTTTGCACATCGAAATAGATAAATAGCCGAATGTTTCCCATATAATAAAATACGCTCAAAACGCCGCGACGTTGGTAGTGCGCTACTCCGCCATGTTCACATGCGCTCGAGGCGCTACGTCCGGTAATCGTGCGCGTACGCGGAACGCATCTGTCGCATCCTCCACTTCCCAACACGTTCATCCGCTCTCTATCGTGCCGCTTGCTCATTTACAAGACGCTTCGGAATATCTTCAACTCTTAAACGCATTGACGCGGCTCGTAGCGCAATTATTGGACGTCCACGTTCTGTCTTCGTCTCTTCGATTCAATGCTGGGGACGTGGTAGCAGTAGATGCTCTGGAGTGGTGGAAAGAGGTTCAGCGGCAGAGCATTGTGCTCGTACAGCGGCACGAGGTCGCTCAAGTGACTGAAACAGACTTGGAGGAGGCTACAAAGAGCAGTTTGTGGCCATTAAGCGCTCTTTCTCAGCTTCAAAATGATCTTGGAACATATCAAAGCAGTTTACTAACGACGGATAGCTTCGTAGACCTACCAGCGAACGGTTTAACGGCCGATTGCTGCGTACAGGCGCTTTCTCTCATTATGCAGGCACTGGATCGAGCCAATAAATACCGATCAAGGCAACGTGAAGAGGGTCAAGTGCTTGACAAGACACTGAATGATGTTCACTCCAGTGTACACAACGCAGTAGTGGTTGCTGCTACCAAACTACTTCCATTTTGGGCGTCTATAAGTCAGCAAATGACGCTCAGTTCGTCAGCAAATTCAGCCAAACTCATGGCTGTCGTACTCGTAAATGGATTGCTTCAGCCACGCGTTGTTGGTACGCGCCATACATTACATGAACACGCGCTCATACCGTCGGTACCTTTTCGAGCATTTCGAGGGACTAAACACTGGAGCTGCTCGGTTTGTGAGCGTCTATCACCAATTACCAACAGCGACGGAGGTCGTGTGTCGTGTGTCCATCGCTGTGCAGCGTGCGATTTCAATCTGTGCCGAGAGTGCTTTACAAGGATCCCGAACGTCGTGCAAACTTGCACGATTCGTCCAACGATTAACATGACGAGAGGAACTTCTGATTGGTTTTTTGGATGTGTTATGCCACAACTTGAAAGTCAAGTTGGCACTTTAGTTGTGTGTCAACTTGCTCAGGAACTGCGACGACGAGTGGGGGAGTTGTACCCAATGAATTTTCACGGCATCACTGCATTGTTGCAACTGTTTTACCAGTTGATTGCGGTGGATAATAGTGCCGCCGTTGCTCTTGTACAGTCGCCAAGGAACGCGATAGCTGGACGGTCCGTGGTGGCGTGGTTTCCTTTATTTATGCGGACATGGACCATGTCTTTGAGCACATTGTTAGGACCATTTCTACGTGCGACGACAATGCTGGAAGATTGTGACGATCTGGATGCAGCAGTGCGACATACCAAGCCACTGGATGACTGTTTACGAGTTCAATGGACCAGTGGACTTGCCGACTATCGTGCAACGTTGCAGATGCTTATGCGGGCTCTTGTGGGAGACGAACAACACGCGCTTGTAGTGGATGCAACGCTGTGTTGGCTTGCACTTGCATTACTGACGGCTGATCCTCGAAGACGATTGAATTACGATACAAACGAGCGTCTGGATGGCTTTTTTGTAAATATATCGACCATGCTACTAGCTCCTACGCTCGAGATACTTAACAAGGCTCAACATGATCCTACGTGCATAGATGCGTCCTACCTCCAAAGTGTTGAGCCTGTACGTGTATATGCCGGTAAAGACTATCCGGATGTTCCGCTGCATTATCCACAGACTCGAAAGGACGAGGGAGCTGTACGAGAAGTGGTGGAGATCAAGGAGCACGACGACTTGTGTATTGCAGAATATCACACGCGTCGGAGACATGAGTTTCGAGAGGAGCACGAGTTAGACGCGCGCAGCTTTCGCACATATTATCCTCGTCTTTTGTGCCACGAAGGTGTTGTGTGTGACCAGTGTGAGCTGCCGAACTTTCAAGGTATTCGGTACAAGTGTGCGTTTTGTGGTGATATGGATTTGTGCAGTCATTGTTTTGAGAGGTTCCGTGTTCATCAAGCAGCTCCACACTTGCCTATCGAGTCGAATTTTAACTCGATTCAGCACAGTCCCGATCACGTCTTCTTACGCATTGAATCGCCTATTCCAGTGTTTGCGCTTAAGCATTTCCAGCCACTTTCGATTGATGCTTTGACGATTAACAAGCAAACAAGCGAGTCAAGCAACGTCTTTGAAAACGAAATTGAGGCGCTTGACATGATCAATTTGCACTGCGAAGATTGTGGCAATGTGGTTGCTACAGGACAGGACGACGAGGTGGTGTACAAGTGTGCCAACTGTTTTTCAACGCGAGTCGTGTGTGCTGCCTGTTTGGCTCGTGAAGAAGCGCAGAGTCAAGGCAATCCAAATAAGATGCACGCACCTGGACACATTTATTTTGTGATCACAGCTCCCTGGCGGCGGCGTTTGTCACTTACGTGGGACTATGTGATGCACAAGCTGCATTTTCGTCGCTTGCTGCATCCACCCGCTTTAATTCCGCGGCGTCGCTTTTCCCGTGACACAGAGCTCTTTTACATGACACTCAAGTATCTTCACTATGGACCGCTTGCAACTTTATCACGATGGCTGAGCATGAAAAAGGAACTTCAAGAACTCACAGCGTTTTGTGCTTGTGACGAGGAGCGGTACAAGCTCGAGCATGAACGAGAGCGAGGACAGAGGAACTCTTCGTCATTTAAGCCATCAGTGCACTACAAGGCGAGTAAGGCGCGTCTTGAAGACATTCGTCTCAAGTGTGTGAAGATCGAGTGGCACTTGCTAGCAGACGCGAATGTTGTCGAGTGGCTGCTTTTTTATGCAAGAACAAGTCGATGGCTCTTTCATTTCGCATCAGCAGGTTTGGAGGCTGGGACAGCATTGCAAGATGCGTTTAATGAACCACTTGTGCACTTCTCAGACGTGTTCGGCGCGTTCCCGGAGCACTATTTTTTCGATCTGTGCAATGTCGTTTACTTGCTGGGTCTTGAGCAAATTACGTATCGCGATTTCGTTTGTGAAGCTAAGAAAACTAGACAAGAAGTGGACGAAGTGACGGAAGTTATTGAGCCTCTTTTGGTGATGTTGACTCAGCTTGTCATCGCACCAAAGCTTACAAAGAATCCTCACCTTCGAGTCGAAGCGTTGCGGTCTCTTTCGACTTTATTGGCCTTTGTGTCCAAGGGCCAACAAATGTACCAGCGCGAAGGATTCCAGCGGATGGATGCGTTGTTTAAGCGCCACAATCTATTGTCCGAGTGGCTAGCTGCTGGGTTATTGCAGTTTCATTCCGATATGGATCGATACAACGTTAGCAATAATGGACTTGCGTTCAGTAACGCCGCATCCAGTGGCGACTACATGTTGTGGGGATTTCTACCGACTCGTTTGAACGTCACCATGTTGATGCGGTATCTCTGGCAGCTCCCAAGTCAACGTCAGAGCCTGCTGCTTGTATTAGATAAGGCGGAAAACGGACATTTTTTACTATCTGCTGAATTACGTTCGGAATCTACCACAGAGCAGCAACTGACGGGACTTGTAAGTGGGTTATGGAGTGATATTACTAAGTTGTTTGATGAAGCAAATGCCAAAATTTCAACGTTGCGGCAGATTTACGATATACTGCGAGACTCAGTTGACGGAAACGTCATGGTGCTCCCGTTTCGACGTGATATGCTCGACGGGTACGTTGCAATTAATGCGAAACAGTTGCGGCTAACGATGCGACTTCTCGTCGAAGCTTTAGAGTTGACATCGTGGTTCGCTTCCATTGTAAGTCAAGCGAGTTTAGATCAATTGCATTCAGCTCCAAATGCTGCGTTGCGTCACGTGTTGTTGCAGCCGCTTGTGGTGGAACAAGCAGCTCGTACGTTGAGTTTTTTAATCGCCTCGCTGGCCAGTGTAAACAAAGAAAACGCGTGGAAGTTTTCACTGCCCTTGGTCGATGACGGGAAGTTGGTGCTGGCTCATTTGATTGTACTTGTGGTACGCTATGCTGGCCATAGTCCACGTACCTCGTGCAAATGTTCACCTTCGTCGTTTTGGAAACTTGTTCAGCTAAGTGGTGATTTGATGACGAAACGAGTTGGCGATTTGGACACGCATGTGCGTTGGGGATTGAATGCGCTGTGCACACGTGTCGAGTCTGAGAAGTATATGAATTTGACGAGCTGGGACGTTGGGAATGGGGTAGTAGACAGCGAATGCGAATTGAATGAAGACGAAGCGCTTGCTGTGTCGGAGAAAGAAGCGGTAGTCACGACTTTGGCAGCTGGTGTAGAGACAAAGCGAGTAGGAAAACGGTTTGTCGCAACGTTGGCCAAAGACGGCCGGTTTGATTTTCGCCTTTTTGTTGCCAGTTGCCAATTTTTAAGATTGCGTTTGCTACAAGATGGAATCGAGGAGGGAGAGGGACGGTATTTGTACCTTGACGACGCGTGGGTGCAACAATTTGTTGCCGTGATGCAGGAAGCGGACGAAATGATTCATGTACGTGAAGCTATGGAGGCGTCCTTGGGAGACATACCAGACCAGTATCTTGACCCGCTTCTCAGCACGTTGATGACGGATCCTGTGCGTTTGCCCTCCGGTAATATTGTCGATCGTGCTGTCATTGCCCGGCATCTTTTGGCCTCGTCGCAACAGGGTGGAAGCATGGGAAGAGACCCATTTACGCGTGAGCCCTTGACGATGACCATGGTCGAGTCTTGTGATACTTTGCGAGCTGAGATTCAATTGTATCTTCGAAATAAGGTGCGCCATTTTTGCAAGACTTCACCAGACGATGTCATGGCCACGTGGGATGTGAGCTGGGACGTTTTATTTAGTAGCAACAATGAGATGGACGCAGGTTCGGATGACAGCGCCGAGGCAAGACCACTTGTATGACGTCGCAGTAAGGAAGCGAAAATCTTTTGTAAAATTTAGCACTTTCACGATAAATAATGGGATATTTTTTTTATCTACACAGCTGAACAACGATCAAAACGAGCTTTTTGCTCAACACGTACAGCAATGTATTTTAGTGTCAAGTTATAATCCGAGCCAGCCTTGATCACTAAAGAAGAAGCCCAATGTCGAGCCACCAGCAATTCCAAGAAAGAGGCATAGGACCATGACGGCACCGCCGGATTCCCGATCTTTTGGATGTAAGAGACGTGGGCCAACGCCCATGGTTACAGTCGACAGGAAGCCGTTCGACAGTCCAATAAAAAGGTTGAGAATGATGTTGTAGGCGATAGCAGTCATGTCGTCATAGCCAAAGGCATAGAGCGATGTGCCGGCCACGCCTAGGAGTAAGAGCGGGATAAACACGAGCCGCAAAATCGAGAGACCAAAGCACCATTTACTGCTGAGGAGCTTGTAGACAGCAGCGCTTGTCAAAATACGTCCAAAAAAGTCCCCATAATTGTACGACCCGACAATTCCGGGAGCACAATACCAGTATTCGGTGACCGAATGGGAAACCTTTGCGTATGGGGGAGCGAGATTACGTGATGCTGCGCACCCAAACCCAGGAAAAACCGACAGTGACACGAAAAAGACGAGAAATTGAGTCATAGCAGGCAACCAAATGACGCGAAAGATGCGGTACAGATTGCACAGCGTCTTGCAAACAGATTGGTCGGTCAGGTTTTCTTCCTTGGCTGATTCAGCGTTGCGTTCTAGTAAAAACTTGACACTTGGAAGCTTTGTGAGACGCCGGTAGACAAAGAGGGCAGTAATGAGCACAATGATCAGGAGGCCAAAAAAGAGATAAAACGCAAGTTTAGTCGAGCTTCCAGTCTGGTGGATGCCACCAACCCCAAGACGTAAGAGTGTCGCTAGTGAGATGTTTAGTATACCGGCAGTCCCGTTTCCAATTTGCACAGCTTGGGAAAATTTTGGGATTGGAAACAAGGCAGCAATTGTGTAGTAGGTGGCCTCGGATAAGGCATTGCCAAAGCCAATACAACCAAAGCAGAGGAGAACCAAGATCCCGCCAGTCTTTTGATTCGAGAAGGTGATGGCA
Organism: Plasmopara viticola; assembly: GCA_001695595.3. Classification (NCBI taxonomy): domain Eukaryota; phylum Oomycota; class Peronosporomycetes; order Peronosporales; family Peronosporaceae; genus Plasmopara; species Plasmopara viticola. The sequence continues at coordinate 927,301 of MBPM02000018.1, forward strand.
CTAAAGACCATGATAAGAATGGCCATGAGGATAAAAATGCCATAGCCAAGGTGCACACGAAAGTCGTGCGTGAGTTTCTTGTCCAGACTCCAGATCATTTGAATGGCTTGCCCCAAAACCATTGGCCATGACGTACAGAGGGTGGTCAGGAAGGAGAAATCAAGACCCGAACTCGCAAAGTCGACAGAGTAAAAGTCCTGTGCACTTAGACACGAGTAATAGGCCCACAAGACAGATGCGTTGAGGAACATGAGCGAGAGGAAAATCGTGCGCTCGTTCTGGACCATATCGTCCCAAATGGCCTTGGGCAGGCCATCGCATCCCGACTCGACCTCGTCTTCTACCAGCTTGTCCGATTTATTGGGCGACACCATTGGGAAGCGAAGTTGAGCGTGGCGATGGGATGCCAAATGAGTAGACAAACATGGTATTGAAAGAAATAGATTCAGTGTGTAGGCCGAAGGGGTTTTGTGACCAGGCAATCTGTTTCACCTAAACCGACATGACTAAACAGTACTTGGTAAAAGACTACTCATGCCTTGCTTTAAACCGCGCAAAATATAAAGCTGCAGGGTTTTACTTAATCTCTTGCCGTTTAAGCTGCTACGAATTTGTTTAGTCGAAAGTGCACCTTCTCCATAAGTTGCGTGAAGCCTTTCCCAGAAACCTCCATCTCATTTCTTGACTTCCTCGCGCCATCATTAAATTTGCGTTATCGTTTATGAAGTCAATCACGACTGAGTTGACCAGTGCGACTTCGTATGTAGCAACATCCATCCCAAGGACAAAAAAAAATCTGATAATACGGCATCAAAAGTCATGTCTCGCCACATTAAAAACTTTCGCAGAGCGGCAGTGTATGCAGTAAAAAGCTCTAGGAGAGTAGCAGCTGACATATGGACTCATCATTATTGCACATATCAGTACGAATTCTGTACATATCAATTTACAATTTAAGCTTCAAATTGAGAGGCTAATAATTTGACAAATTACCTTTGCTCCTGAGATTATAACAAGTTACAAGTACATATCAACAATGCAGTAAAAAAACATGTCGTCAATAAGGGCAACATCCGCTTGCTCACTACTATACAGCAACGCGTTGTCGTACGATAAGTAACCTTTAATTATCGTGTTCCTAGTCGTGCTCAGCGTTCAGTCGGTCCCGAGGCGGGTTCATTTTTTGAATTTTTACCATCGGATCACGACGCAATGCACTGCGACATACAGCCAAATTAATTTCCACATGATTTCTATACGACAAAGCTGGGTATCGTACCTTAGGTCGTTGGGCGTCACAAATATAAATTGCTTCTTGCCATCCCTCTTGGCGGCGTCCACGAGAAGTTGAATGGTCATGTCTCGGTTGACCGAATCCATAAACACGTCAAACTCGTCCATCACTCGGAATGGACACTCGATACTCTCACCGAGGGCCAGTAGCAGCGATACTTGAGTGTAGGACCGCTCACCTCCGGAAAGCTCCTTCATATCAGTCACTTGTGATGCTCGTGAGGCACCCGCTTCATTGTGTAGCACAGCAATTTCGAGCCGCTGGTCGTCATGCCGAAATTTTAACTTACCTGCAAAATTATTCAAACACATGTACTTGTTGAATTCCATGGACGTCCGGTGGGCAATCTCCTTGCGCAAAATTTGCCACACACGTTTTCGTTCTTCTAGCATCGTACGAATTCGCTCGAGGTTGTCCCGAAATTTGTCGAAATTCTTCTTTTTATTTCGATACTTGAGTTTTTTCGCCTCCAAATCGTCTCTAAGCTCAGCGAGGTCCATACCCTGAAATCGACTCCGTTCGTGCTCAATTTGATGCTTAATGTCTGTTAATCGCTTGCCATAGTAATCGTGAGAGTGTCGAACAGCGACCCGCTCGCAGTGTTGCCGAGCCTTTTGTCGTTGTTCCTCGCATTCTTCTTGAAGAGCAGCCAATTCATCCTCCCACTGCTCAACCATTTCACGCAGCGTAGCTGCCTCCTTCTGGTACGTCATTTCTTTCACCTTAATTTCGCTTAAATGCTTATAGATAGTATCAGCATCTTCCTGATACTCGTTCATTTCAGCAGCAATTGCTTTCTCTATCGCGTCCAGTTCTTCAAGCTCCCGCAATTGACCTTCCAAGTCAGGGTTTGTCTTGGCCAAAATTTCATTCAGCTCTTCTTCGCGACGATACAAATCCTTCAGTTCATTCTTGACGGACCGAACCTCGTCTTCCAGCACCGAAGTATCTAAAGTGTGCTGCTGCATGTCATCCGATAACTCCTCTTCAAAACTTCGAAGTTCTGCACGCTTTTGATTTAATCGACGCGACAAATAGTCAATACGGTCGTTCTGTTCCTTTAATTGTCGTCGAAAATCTTCGCGATCACGTCTCAATCTAGTCTCATCGCGACGCAGCACCTCCATATTTCCGTGTATATAACTTATTTTCTTGTCCAGCTCCGTCATCTCGCCCTCTACGTCTTGACAGATGATAGAGCTTCGACGATTCCCTTTGTTAGCTATAAATGCCAAGTTGCCAGACCGAACCACAAATTTGTCACCATTAGGAAGGTAAACTTCAGCCACGAAACGCGCCATTCGAAAGTTGCCACTTGAGCCACTTAAAACACTTTCTTCGGCCGACTGGCGATCGTCAAATAGCAATTTACTCTCACAGTTGCATACGTCGACTAATGCGTTAAATACCTCGTCGTTATCCACCTCAAGAATGTTGCAAATTGCGTGAGCTGCAAGATTTCCATCAGCTAGGCGCAAGTTGCCATAACGGCGCCCGTTCCGCTGCGATATAATAATATTTGCTTGGTTCTGCGGACAATGAGTTTGGCGCTTCAAGTCATCCAGCAAGGCTTTGTCGCAACCATTGACAACCAGGTAGCTTCCTAACGTTCCCTTCAGCGCCACCTCAATCGCCACAGCAAAGTGCATAAATTTTTCAGGAAGCTTGACGTGAAGACCAAGAGGTCCTATGGGGGGTTCGGAAAAACGATGGCGATTTTGGTGAATGAGCTGCTGCAACTGCGGGATTCTGCTACCATACACCGCGAGACTATCCCGCTTTTGACCCCGTAGCAGATTTATTCGTACTTGCGTTTTCCCCATCTCGGCCTCGGCCTCTCGCAAATGGCGGACACATTTGTCGTGACGGATCTCCACTTCGTCCAATTCCTGGGGGCGCTTTTGAGATTGAATCTTTGTTTCAGACAATTCGCGCTCTCCATCTTGCACCTCTCCACGCTTTCTCTCAATCCGCTCACGCATTTCATCGTTGCGCTGCAATCGAGTGTGCAGCATCACTTCATGGTTCTCACGCTTCTTTTGCACATCGTGTTGCAGGCGAGCAAGACGCTGATTCGCACGTTGCTTGGACTGCGTCAGCTGCTTCAACTCTGCTTTACAGTTGTGCAAAGGTCGCCGTGCTTCACGAATGCGATTTTTCACGTCAGATTTCCGTTGGCTATTCTCGCTCATGCGAGCATTCACTTCCTCCAACTTGTCATTTTTTTCCTTTTGTTTTCGTTCCATGTTGTCCACTGCCTCTTTTGTTTCTTCGTACTCGCCAGCGACTAATTCTGCATCGCGCTTCTTTCGTCTCGTTTTCTTTTCCATCTTCGCCGCTAAAAGCTCCTTCTCTGCTACAAACGACCACGCAAGCTCCTTCTTTAGCACTTCAAATTCTTCTTCCAGTTTTCCAATCTAACAAGCAACATCACCAGGATCATCACAGTCTCACATCAACGAAAACGACTACTATAGATCACACAATTGCTCACACTCTGCGCCTCTTTCCACTGTTTCTTGGCCTCCTCCATTGCCTTCTCCAAAGTCGCAATCTTGGCTCGTTCTCTCTTTAGCGTCGACTCGGCAATGTGTCTCGTCTCTTCATCAATTTTCGAGTAGGTCGTTCGCATCTTATACAGATCCGTCGACTGCAAGAAGAACTTGTACTTGTCCAGCGGATTGCCCTTGAGAAACAGCTTGGCGTTCTCCTGGTCCAAGATCGCGCACGGGTTCTCAGTCTGAATGTTCAAGTGATCCAACATCGCATCCAAGTCTGTCTTGAGCTTAGATACTAGCAGTCCCTTCTCGTCCTTGAGTCTATACTCGGCTGATCCGTCGCGGCGTATAAGTCTCTCGACCATGATTTTACGGCCAAACTTTTCAGGACGAAAGGAATCGCTGCCCACTGCATCGTTTCTAAGCGTAATTCGCACCATTGCGTTGCCCTCGTGGCCGTGGCGAATGAGGTTCTTGATGCTCTTACCGCGGTGAGTGCTACGTGCGCTGGCACCTAGGCAGATCTGGATCGCAGCGATAATGGCGCTCTTCCCACTTCCATTCTCCCCAGTGATAAAGTTAATGTGTGGACATAACGAGACGCGGAGTTTGCGGTGGCACATGAAGTTTTCGCAATAAATTTCCTCCACAACGCCCATTTCCGTGTCAATATTCGCATCTAATTGAAACTGCTGCGCAGTGGATGTCTTCATGCGGCGCTTGTGACCGACCGCTACATCTTCGTCGATAACGTCGCCGGGTTCTATCACCTCGTCCGACACCGTCTCGTCCTCCGTCTCGCTGGTTGTCAAGGCTTCGACGTCATTGTGCCGCGACTTCTGTGCCTTTGCACGCACCCGACGAATCGCACACAGCTTCATAGAGTTGCCGAGGTCTCGTGTGCGCGAAGCACGGGGTCGAACGGCCCCGCGTGCGGACTTGACGTTGAAATGAGACTTGGCGCCAAAGCGAGACAAGGTGGCTTTTCTATACGCCTCTCAAGCCTTTTGACAAATCTTGATAGTGTTTGCTGCTACCAATAAAGTTGAGGTTCTTAAGACAAGGGGGAAACTTTTTCGCGATTTTACTTTTCGGCGATGGCGATTAAATCTCTTAGAAGCCGCTTTGTATTTGAACGAATGGAAGTCGAATTATTTTTGTTGTGACCGTGCCAGATTGCTGTCGGAACCGATTCAACTCATAGTTTAGCTTTCTATTTCTATTGGTTGCCACTTGCTACCATACTTTCTCCGTCCGCAATCGAAGGCAAGCTTTAGTCGACCCATCGAGCCTAAATGGCTTGGCCTGCCATATCGTACATTAAGCATAACGCAGGAGCTCTTTGACTTCCTTAAAAATGGAATAGACAGGGTTTTTGAGATTTTAATAACAAGACGTTCTTGTCAAAGTCGAAAAAAGTACCGATCTTGGCCTTGAACGACATTTTAGCGTCATCTGTGACACTTAAGATTCTACTACTGGCTCTGCACTGCCGCAAGTTGTCGCTAAGGCTTGGATTGGGTGATCGCTGATTTAAAGCGGCAACTTTGAGCTACGATTTTTTGTCCATGACAAAGGGGTGCTTTCAACGAAGTATAATCTCGTCAAATTTTGAGTATGCCTGCTAGGTTTGATGTCAATCGTCGTTTGTAAAAGTGATGCGCTTTAAGCTCAGCGACACAATTCTCTCACCTTTCTCTACGAAGTTTGATTCGTAAAAAGGAGAGCAAATGTTTTGGGTAATTTGTTTTTGCGCTGCTAAGATAATGAGCTTGCTCATATTGCTCAATGATCTTATATGTAAGACTTCAATTCGTGTTGTGTATACGTAAGATGACATGTGAGAAGTTCTGCTTACGTGTTCCAAGGAAAGATGAATTTGACTAAGTTTAATTACTTGGGTACGATATATAAAGTGCGCATAAGCGCGAGGCTACACTGGATCTCGTAAAAAGCCAATCTACCATATAATTGCACCGATTTGAAGGACTCACCACACGTAGTGGTACCCGCATGATAAGGATACAAAGCACAATGTTTTCTATGAGGCCCAAGTTTATTGCCCAACGTCATCTTGGTGTACGGCTTGGTAAGCACACACACTGTTGGCGACCAATCTGGTCGCATGGGTCCGCACCTATGTTTCCATATGCAGAAATACCAGCAAAGTAAACTGGGTAAGATTGCTAGTGCAGTCCATAAGTAACGATTTTGTGCTCAGCCGGCCTAATGATTTGCTAGTATCGTGGCCTTTGCTAATTACCTCAAAAAGACTAGCCATGAAGCTGTGCCGGGCACGGTCGGCACTACCAAATAGTAGCGCTTCCCCTCGCTCTCATTTGAGAAAACATGAACTTTAGCTTTCTGCGAAAGTTTCATAGTGCTTGGCACCAGACCGAACATGTACATTGTAAAGCATCTGCCTACTGATGGACAAACCGAGTGAGTGAATTGTGCTATCGAAGTCTTGCTGCGCAGTGAGTGCGCGAATAAGTCAAGGCGTTGATGCATGCCCCACTCATTGGTTTGCGTTCAGAAGCGGCTATCTTGGCTCCAGCTAATCCGCCATTTTTGCGTTAATGGGTATGTAACACTTGCATCCGTTGACACATCCAAATTGTGGCTCTAAGCTTGACAATGTCGAAATTACGAGCGGCTTGTTCATATCAGCCTTTCCACAATGCATAATCCACTCGATGAATTTGGAAATCATCCTAGAATATAATTGACATCTTGGGGAGAGCCACAATCATATTTCCTGACACATCCTCTAAAGGTATTACAGCTGACTGGTCGGATACGAACTTGTACTTCTTTCGCAGATTCTATCCAGTTAAATTATAAATCGCAATGGTGCTTTTGTGTCTCACCGAGCTATTATTTCTGGGCTTTGACTGATCAGATACAAAAGCTGACACTCAAATTGGTCAGCACTGGCCATTAACTCGCGCTAAGGGAAGCATGGAGTATGCAGGGTACCATTTAATGATCCGTTTCAACGACTCGGTTTAGTGGAACAAGCCGAAGGCTCTTCGGACTCGATTTAAAAGATGTTTTTTTACCCTCGGATGCCGAGGTTGACGAGTCATTAAGTGTCGCTCGCTTAAAACCCAGGGTGACCGAAGGTAACCGAGTGTGCTCTAGGAGTAATCAAATTGTCACACACTGGCATAGTATACTTACACCAATACAACGCAAGGTAATGAAGCATTATATCTGACTGTATCAGATCGCGACGATGAATTGGACACAATCAACAAAGTGGTCGATCACCCAAGAGTCTATTCTTCCAAAATAAGCTCTTAGGCTTAAACAGTTTGCTGTGCAGACTTTTGTAAAGTGGCATTCGTATATCTAAATGACGTAAATTTACTTATCATAGACTCAAATTTCACGTGGTCGTAATGGGAAAGAAGGTAGCCGAATCGCACGAAACCAGCAAGTTTCACGTATAACAATACTGTGTGACGCAAGTCAAGTGATGTTTTGAACTTTAGCATAAAGACAGTGCAGAGCAGAGTCCTGCACTGGGTACCCAGTGCAGGACTCTGCTTTGGATGGGCATGGGTACGCGGGTCCAGTCGGTGGGTGGGTGTGGTTGGGCAGTGACAGGGGAGCGTGGGCATGGGTGGGTACGGCGTATGCCGGTTCGCTAACATTCCGCCCGCTGGCGGCTGGGTATGTACGGCTACAGCCAGGTGGTCGTGGAAATGGAAGGGCATGCGTAGTCGCAAAATGAACGTGGGTGGGATGGGTGGTCAAAGCCCGCCCGTGCGTAGCGTGGGTAATCATAGGTTTTCAACGAAAAAATCGTTGCAGGACTCTAGTGCTGAGTACTGAACAAATCATGATCTAATAACAACTACTTGATTTCTATTAGAAGTACAAAAAATAACTGTGAAACATTTTTCCCACGGTGATTGTTTATTAGTAAGCCCGAAAAAAGTTCAGATCACATTTCGATGTGTAAGAGCTGTATTAGGTACTATTGCTTGAGTGAAAATATCCCTCGAAGTCAGGCAGATAGTGGTCTGTAGTTTGTATCATCTCTAAGTGTGTGACAAGAAATATAGATCGAAACACTCGCCATTTTTATGGCTGCGGCAGCCCCACTAAATGAGCAAGCAAGCCGTCGTGAAGCGTTACCGAGCAAGCAAGCAAAAGCGCAAAAGTTTGACTTGGGCTTTAGCAGAATAATTTTGATGAGATAGTGGAGATGTCTTGAGCCATAAGCTCTGGCTAATGTCACACTGTGCACAAAATATGGAGCCCATTAAAATGTAGCACAACCTTCGGTAAGTTATAATGAGCAAACTGTAAAGACCGGATCATAGCTTACGATGTACATCCTTGGTCATCAGGATGATATCTCAAATGATCTTTTTATGCTGGCAAACAGCATGTCAAAGCCTTCATGCAGTGATGACAAAGCTGTGGAGTGCTAGCGACAGCCAATGGGATCTCTTAGATGTCTTAACTAAAGCGACAAAACCAACAAGAAGACACTCTTAATGCAAAAGGCTTTTGGTGAAGCAAGCCTAAAATTACTTTCACAAAATATCGTGTAGATTCACTTTTTATCGAACTTACCGGGATCGGCTATCGATGCAACGGTGCTTTATGCGCAGATATGATAGCGTACAATACTTTTGACATGCTTAAGCGTAGCAAGGCGTGTGAAAAGGATGTTGTGCAGCATGACTGTAACGTTCCTCGGTATTTCTCATGGGCGCACCGAGGCTGCATGTCATTCTTTACTTCGATAAGCTTTTGTCCTGTTGTGGCTGACGCTTCTTATACATTTTATAGTGAAGAAGTTAAATATAAAACATTGATATTTTAGTAAAAAAGATAAAGTAGCAAATGCATGTATCGAATTATTGCCATGATCGCAATTCTACGATCTTGAGGATATATAACGATTGGAGTACGGAGTAATGCTCGTCTTCTTAGCATCAAGTCGTTATCTAGCGGCATCAGCATGAAATTAATGCAAACCACGAGTATCATCAGCATCGTCCATATTGGTCAGCGCAGTTGTCTACAAACGTCAGGTAGGCTCGCTTCATCGGCAGGAATGCATTTTGTAGACTGATGAGCTCGTAAAAGATCATTACTGTCTCAATAAAAGTTTCGGCGAGAATGTGCCACCTTGCCTAACACCTGCGGCCAACAGATTACACCAAAGCAGCCATTCAGCAGAGAAAAGTAATGAACACTCCATTAAATAACCTCTTTACGCACGCGCTGAAAGCTACACCAAATCCAAAAAAACAACCAGACAGTGTTTCGGCTGATATTATACACTCGAGATGCCGCCAAGGCAACAAAGACCTTCGTCAAATATACAGTCATAGCTAGGAATGCGTAAACAGGAGCGGGCGAGAACTAAATGAAGGTATACGCGAACCATAATTGACGAATTACACGATTTAAAAAAATACAAACAGCTCCTTCACGTTTCGCTCAGCCGACAATAACGCAGCTGTAATTCGCATACGTCTGTGTCTCCTTGCATTGGCAATAAAAGAAAAAGCGGCACATTGTTCAGATAACGCTATTCTTCCGAAGCGGTATGATCGTCAAAACAAGCAGTGCTCCAGCACAGAGCAATTAGGCGCAGGTTGCTTTATGAGCCGGGGAGGGCAGGATCACTGAGTGTGCTAAAGCAAAGCTTGGCACGGAGACCATATCTACTAGTCACTTAAAATAGATGCAGCTAGACAGGTCGATTGTGGCGAAAGTAAGAGCTACCCACAGCTACTTTCAATGAGCCAACAAGCATACGCGTGATTGGCCCGGCCACTCTGACAAATAATCTTCTGGAAATGAAGATACGATGTATGATTGGTATAAAGTGCTGGTTTTAGGCACCGCTTTTCGGGCGTGTGTTTGCATTTCACCCACTTTTAGAAAAATAGCCCCAGTACAAATTGCAGTGGTTGAGTAGAAGGAACAGATTTAACTATCACCCGCATCAAGTCTAAAGAGACACACTATCACCCGCCTATGGAAGGAGAGAGCAGAAATATCTGACTGACCTGTATATTGTCCTGATAAATATGCTTCTTGGCTGTAGTGAGGCGCTTAGCTTATGTTTGTGCTGGCTCAGATCAAAGGCGGTGACTAAAGATGGGAGACCGAGAAAGTTTAGGTCTCCCGAGAGGAAAGACTGAGGCGACGATGAGCGTCAGCCCTGGCAATCGAGCTAAGGGGCGGTCAGCAGTACACCTTACAAGGCTTACGACGGTGGTGAAAGGTGCCCTTGGCTGCAAAGGTGGGATACGATCGGGAATCTATGCTCAAGCCAGCAAATCAAGAAGTAGCCTCCAATATTGGGGGCCATACGTCAATGTGACCGATGAAAAACATATAAGGTATTCTCGCCTTGCAGCGTTTATGCAGATAAGCACTTCAAATTGCACTTTGAGAAAAGTTGTTTTGACAAAGACAGGATCGATTCTGGAAGTAATGAAAAGAGGCAGCTTATCTACCAGGTTGTAGGGCTCGCGGGCTCACCAGTCACAACGAAGCTAATCGTTGCCGAGCACAGCGATATTTGCTGACATAGACGAAATTGATTCGCTAGTGGGCCACGGTATGATCAATGTATGTAAAGTGCGAGCCCCGTATAAATTGATGCAGCGAGACCATGATTGGCAGCACCTTAATGCTGGCCAACAAGGTGCTAGTATCCAAGTTTCGTGTTTTGTAAGGTTTGTAGGAAGATCCAGTTTTCGAAGACATTGTAATAAAATGCGGGAAATACAGTTTTTCGAATAGACAGTGTCGAAAACCGTGCCCGATTGTTCTACCTTGCCGCTCAGGGTCATTGCGGTCGCGTGGGATATTCTGCTTCAATTATTGATACCGCTATGGAATCAGGTTTTGATGCGACCGTCAAGAGAGCTATATAATTTGTTGCAAACTTCGGCGTGTGATTATTTAGATTCGTCGTATTAGTCGTCATCGACCAAGTTATATCCGTTGTCAAGACCATTATTGAATTAATTATAGAGTAATTGTGAACCCATCTGCTGAAGCGGTCGTCAAGCCATTAGCAAAGCCGGTTACCGAAGTGGATGTTAATTAAAATCTTAAATTTGTATACAACTTATCACCACCACAAACATTGGATTAGGAATAACGCTATTGGCTTTGGAAATGTAAGCTATTAAATGCATAGAAGAGGCAAACATATTCTAAAAGACGTGAGAAATGCGCATGTTTTGCAGGTCGCGGATGGCAAAGTAAAGAAATGTCTTTTTATTCAGCAATTAAGCTATGTTGATGGATCGGCTTTTGTGAAATTTGTGCATAATATGAGTGAAACATACTTAATCAAGGATTTTACCGATTGTGGATTGTGACCACAAGCTCACCGACCATGGAGTCACATATAAGACGCCCAATAAGTTGGATACATAGATGACTACAACTTATACGGCTTTCTTTATGCAAGCACTCGAACACATTGATCTCAAATTTGCTATATACGAAGGCAACAATGACTTTTTGATTGTGTAAACCAAATTGTGGTCGAGTTATAATACTATCTTGACTAGTTATCATTTCGTCTTACGACGCGTAAATTGTAGCCATATGTCAAGCTTTAATCACACACATACAAAGAAAATCTTCTACACAAGTTAGCGATATTGAGAATTCTTAAGCCACATATGTAGTTATCACCAGCCATTCACCTGGAAAGGATCACTTTTATTCCAGAGTAAAACTGAGGGAAGTTAAACAAGTAAGGAAAAAGCATTCAACTTAACCTTGACTGCGCGTTCGTGCTCAATACTGCTTCGGTCATGGCATACACAGATCACGGTTCAACAATCAGTCTGTATATCAACTTTGTCGAGTCCAGTGATACGTTTGTTGACAAATCTATTAAGAGATGAGCAAAAATTTGGAGTACGATCCGTTTGACTTTCAGAGTAACACGGTCGCGGAGGAAGCTTCTTCAAAAGTCATAATTTAAAAAACGCTTGGGCGGCGAAAGGGGCGAGGTCGATTAAAGAGGAGGATTGTTAGTTGCATAAAGCAGATTGAGGAGTGATATGAGATGGAAATCAATCATGGATTTTTGTCTTGCTACAGCTTAACAGGTGGCTTTCAGCCATCTACTGATACCATCCTAAAGGCTGTCATTCTTCCTTACTCCATCTGGCTTTATTCACATCACAAATCACTTTTGATCGATAAATTTTCTTGACTCCTAATGATTATGGGCCCTCACAGAAACGTTCTATTTCATCGCGTATTCACAAATCGGGTGACACAATGTAATAAATTCAAATGAATAATTGCATTTCGCGTAATGAAGATGAATACATGCAATTATGGGAATTGAGGTGGAGTGCAACTTTACTAAAAATCTACAGCTAAAGGCCACGTGAAATAAAATTGTTGGCTTCCAATTCGCACGCTCATATCGACTTAAAACAATTAATGGAATTGCTATTGCGAGGTCAATTTTAAGCCATATCTCGGCAAATGACGAATCATATTCGAAAGATAATCAAAGATTGTGGAATTGCTCCAATCCATTGAAAGTACGATTCATTTCGGATTTGTATCCATCCATTTACTTTTATTTGACAATAGAGTGTATGACAATTAAGTGGTAAGCACAATCGATATCCCAGAGGTAATAAAAATTTGTAAGTACATGAACTAGAGCTTTGAAATCCTTGAGACGCCGCTACCTGACGTGTACTCATACCTTTAAGTCACGGAAGAAGAGGACCTTGAGTTTATTCACTATCTGATCGCATGGTGTCTAAGACGTTTACACGGATCAGAAAAAAGCATTTAGGTCAATTTCGTACGTTTTCATGGTGGATTATTAGACAGACGAGTGCCAGACGGCTTGACCTGTCATTGAGCGTATCCTTCACTTGCCTATTTAAATGCAAAAAAAGTTTGACGCTCTTTTTCATTTAGCTGTTTTTCAAGCAATGTGTTCGATCCGACCTTTTCTTGCATCGTAACTTATACTTGGTCCCAGAAATAATATTAAGTGCCGATGTCGTCCTGTTATGCGAGAAGCAAATGCTGTGCCGACTTCCCTTGTCTTAACGAAAGGGAGTTGAAGTTCCACTATTAAAGAAATGATAGATAATGTTGTCTAGCTGGATAAAACATCCCTAAAGACAGGTTGAGATTAAAAGGGATAAAAGGGGATGGAAATACTATATATTATACAACCATCTAGAAGATGTCGGACCTTCAGTACTTAAATGTTGTAAAGACCGACAGAGAGGCGCACAATTGGGGTACGTGCAGTCATTGATGCTTTTAACAAGCAATTGATTGATTTTTCTTATCAATCCATTGATTATTTTTACCTACCAATTGTTTTGATATCAAACTTTTTCGACCGCACCTCTGTCACGAAAGTAGAAATATAGGTTTATGGTAGCTGCGGTCGCCACAACGCCAAACGACAAGGTCTTGATGCTGGTGGTGCAACATGAACTGAGAATGTGCGTCATAGGCAAACGAGAAAGTAGGGCATTGGATTGGTATGTAGTATGAAATAAAAGTTCGTCTAGTTTTTGTTAATATCTATAAGATGCGATAATGTAATGTATTACGTTATCGCGTTGCCAAGTTATGCACGTGCTAGGCTCAATCTGGCTAGTCCACGGCATAGAGTGGTGTCCGCATACGTCGGGTCTCGTTCGGCGGGCAGTGTAGCCAGCACCGAGGTCGTGAGGGTCTTCCATTATTTTGTTTAGCTCTGACTTGGTAAGAGCCCAGGTGGCGCCCTGGTGCAGGAGACCGTCGCGTTGAGGGTGAGACTCGTTAGAGACCTGCAGATGCCCGAGAGCACCTGCCCGAAGCGCGCGAGCATTTAGCCCCCGCGCTTGGAAGGAGGGCGTCACCCCAACCTTTTCCGAAGAAGATGCGATAAGGTAGTAAAAATATAGCATATCGCAAATGAGCGAGCTTTAGATCGTCGAAGCAAACTTAGTCGCTAAGAAAAAAAATCATTTATTGGTCTTCATGTTAAGCCTTCAATCGCTTTTCTTTGGTAGAAGAAAGCAGCTCATCCGGAGTACGGGAGCCTTCACTTCGCGCCTCTTGCTCTTCTTCAATTATTTCTTGGACAACTTGATTCACTAGCTTCGCATCACCTTGAAAAATCTTTATTATCGTACAGTACAGCCGCTTTTGCGATGTGAAAGCGAAAAGCTAGATAAATAACGCCTTGTAAAAGACATCAATACTGCAAACAAAGATTACGCAGGATTTGTATGAGTAATTTTGTCAAATTAATCAGCATTATTTTGAGCTTCTTTCACAGCTATACGTTTTCTTCACGACTGCCGAATCATCAACGTCAATATATAGTCTTCCATCTGATAAAGCGTGAGATTTTTGCAACGTCAAAAATTGCGACTAGAATACTATATACTAGCGGTGTTAGTAAGAATCTGCCTGAGGTGCTTCGCATCCACACAAAAAAGTCGTTTCACGTCTTGTATCGTTGGATCTGGATTATCCTTATGCTGAAACTTTTCGTACGACAGCCAAAATTTTCGTTTAAGTCTAGAGTTTGAATGCTTTGCGTCAGTAAGTGCCTCGCTGTGCCAATATGTTGTGCTAACGTCACCCACGTCATCAACGCGATGCCGAATGCGCATAATTGTCGCATTGAGGCCCATGCTCTGTTACTGTCTGAAAAAGTGACCAATAATTTTCTTTGACGCTAAATAGTGCACCTCACTGTACTATATCTATACAAAAAAGAAGCCACACCAAAAAGCGCTTCTAAATAGTGGAGAATTACTAGATTTTTAGGCTAGCTGTTTTTCTTATACAATCACAAAATTTCAGCTGCTTCAAAAATCACCTGTACGTAAAGAATTCTTAGTCACAACAAGAGCCGCAGTTAATTTTGAAGCAGAGATGGTCATGCCGTAATGTGAGATTATGAGCTGGCGTCGAAGTATTTATTGCTCACTATATATATATAAAAGGAAAAATTAGATCGGCACTCATACATACCCAAATCGCAAGAAAATTACGTAAGGCCGATTTCTTATTAGCTCACAAGCTAGCTACCGTTTTCTCATGCCGTAATTTGTTTTAAAGTGCTGGTCGATTAACCGAGTAATTTATGTGTCTGGCAGGATATTTATGCGAACAGTTTTACTCACCAGATCAATGTAAGAATCAACTTTAAGCTCAAAAATAGACCAATGTGACTCACAAGTAAGGTTTGTATCTACAATAAGTTTAAAAATTATGTAAAGCGTCAGTGAAGCTATAAAAATTACGGACATTTTACGCACGAACCTTAACATGTATAGCAAACCAAGAAAAGAACTACTGTAATTGTACAGCAAGCTAGACTACACTTCCGAGCGCGAAAAAAGCACCTGTGCGGCATAATATGTATTTGACGCATATTCATGAAAGGTGGTGTGCTCACAATAGAACCGAGATCGAGCCACTATCAGGTGATAAGTACTACCTAGTTCATTCAAGCCTGTCCTTCTGTCGGTATATAGATGAACTATAAAATAAAGTATTAGAAATTAATTTTCGAAATAGATTATAAGGTGATGCTGACGAGGTAGAGACAAAAGTAAATTCTGTTAGACCTCGCTGGTTTGACAGGGAACTACACTGCATTTTATAGACTGCCTTCCTTAGCTACATGTCTCTGGCCTTTCAGGAATGAGAGGTTTGGGCTACCGAAAACACACGCTATGAGTGAGTTGTCACTAGCGCAATGCTGGTTGCTATCCGACCTTTTCTAAGACCGGGTTTCGTACCTCTTATTGTAGTATGTATTTTTTTTGACAAAAAAGGCGTAAAGCCTACCCGAATGTTACACAGGCGAATTGGTAAATCAGCCACAATTTTGGGTGTAATTGCTCGTCCACTATTTCAGTTGTCTTGAGTTGTATCCTCTGTATACCTAGCCAGGTACCTCTCGTTTCCGGATCGAGCTCGCAGCTACTTGAGTCACAGGGTCGTTAAGAGCTCACTTAATGGTATGATAAGGTTTGTGTACTATTTGATGCGTGAGAGAGAATATGTCAGCAGTATCCATGTGCCGATCATGAAAAATGGTTTGATAGCCTTAGATCATGTCGCCTGATCCGAGAAGTAAGTTGAAAGATTTTCAATAGATTCAAAATTTTGCCACAATGGTTTTAGAAAATATTGTGTGAAGCCGCGATTTCTTTCATCATGAAGCAGTTGTATACATCCAGCACAATCAATGAAGTATGCTGCTGTATCGGGCGCGCAATAAAGGTTGTGCATCGTGTACACCAATTAAGTACATTGCTTTTCTAACGCATGGACATTTGGCCCATGAAAATATACGTGCTCATACAAACTTATCAACCTCACCTTCTGGTAAAATACTATACAATCACTACACCTTGTAAAGAAGTTTTCAAACTTTCTTCTTAATCGATAGACTGTATAGGCCGAATGCATTCTTAGCAAATGCTTGTCAAATATTTAATAGGTTTGTTAGTGTCAACAATTGCTTTAAGCAGCAAGAACTCCTCTTCCTTAACCGACTTCGCCCCACTCGCACCCTAACCTCGTCCGGCGACCGACGTTAGTTAGCTTTCTCCGCGACTGTATTCCACATGCGAGGACTTCCGGATTTGATCGCATCTGAGTACTAATGCCTGTTTGATGTGGTATTTCTGGCGTTGAAGTTTGAAAGAAAGCGGTACGATTTTGGAAGAGTTGAAGGAAAACACCAAGCACGTTGCTCGTCTTGTTCCGTACTAAAGTGGCTTTGAATTTGAATCAGTCGAGAGCTTGCTGCCAATCGTGGCGTCTTTTTAGTGACAGCTATTGTATCATTTTCCTGTTGACAGAAAATGCAAAGTTTGTTTTGCCAATTGGTTCAGATGTGTCGTCAAAGTCATCGAACGCAAGCTGTGTACGAAAGTGCACACGCAAGCGACGTTGTATCGTTTTCTCGGCGTCGATGACTATTGGAGGAGTGGAATAATTAATGCTCATCGAAAAAAATTCTACAAGTCACTCCTATGTGGGATCGGGGAGATCATTGGAGTTTTGCTGTGCCCAAAGTCGCCAATTTTTGTTTTGTTGCCCCTATTTGTAGGGACCGATTTGTGCGTCAATTAATTCATTTAATCGCGGATTTATTGTTATATGTTTTCAAGCGGAAAAGGTTGGGGTGACGCCCTCCTTCCAAGCGCGGGGGCTTGATGCTCGCGCGCTTCGGGCAGGTGCTCTCGGGCACCTGCAGGTCTCTAACGAGTCTCATCCTCGACGCGAGTTATATGAACATACAGTCATTTCGTGTCGGCTGGTTTGTGAATACTTGGTAAGAGCCCAGCGCCACCTGAGCTCTTACCAAGTCAGAGTTAAACAAAATAATGGAAGACCCTCACGACCTCGGTGCTGGCTACACTGCCCGCCGAACGAGACCCGACGTATGCGGACACCACTCTATGCCGTGGACTAGCCAGACTGAGCCTAGCACGTGCATAACTTGGCAACGCGATAACGTAATACAATACAATACAATACAATCTGTTCAAGGGACTTCATATGTACCTCTTATCGATGAAATGAGTACAGCATGGTGATGAGCGACAAAATTAATCAGAGCTGCAAATTGTGCGCAAATTTGCCGACACTTGTTTGTTATAAGTGGTGTTCGGCGGTGTATTGTTGATAATCGAATGGCAATTAAACTGACTTGTATGCAACGGAAGCCCGTGCGTCTGGACGATACCGACAGTACTGACAGAGTACGCAACGTATTCATTCAGCTCACTTGAAACTCCGCGTCTCATCCGATCGGCACCTTTTGTCGTATTAGGTCGACAAATAATAGAATATGGCCAGTTTGATGGACGCTTTAAGTGGTCTCGACATTCTTTCATATACTTGCCAAATTCGTCCGTTCATGGAGCCTGCAATGTTCCAGTTCACTATGCGCTGTTGCAGTCTGTCGGATTGAATTGCAATGCCATGACAATCGGTACCGATAAACCCTTTTGTGACAACTTTGATGAAGGTAGGATGAATTATGGATGATACAATGTTCGACCTTCCACCGTGGCAGTCGTGGGAGATGTTCCATGCGCAGTGCCAATCAATGCATTGCTGGTGATTGGGTACTCGATGGTGACGCCTGAAGATGTTCTGCCTGGTTCGCGGATGTCTATTGAATCACGTGCTATCTCTGTGAAGCTTGTTATGTCAAGAGTACCTCGGTGTGCGGATGCGTTTGGTGCCTCAATTTTTCAGCTCTTTCCATGAGAAGAAACCGTTAAAAAACATTTGACTGAACGTCAGAAGGCTTTATTGCAGCGAATGACAATGGGGGAGCTGGTGTCGACGTTTTTTGCTCTGGGAAGATGTTGTATATACATAGTTGTGTTTGTGTATATGTGTGTTTAGTCGGGTTTGCGAAAAACAAAATGACAATTCGGTAAAGTTCAGGAATTCACGTAAGAGACTCAGTATTCACTGAAGACTGTGTTCCAAGGCGATGCGAAATAAGTGGATCAGGTTGGTTAAAATTAATTGTAGAAAAGCAAGAGGTACAAGTGCAGGCTGTCGTAGACCAGATGAGCTGCTTTCTTCTACTAAAGACAAGCGATTAAAGGTTGAGCATGAACATCAATTTGTGGAGTTCTTATTTAAGCGGCTAGAAATAGTTTTGCTTCGACGCTCTGATAAAGTTCGCTCTTTTGCGATGTCCACATTAATCCTGCCTTATCGCATACTAATATTTTTTTAGATCAAAACATAGACGAACATTGATTTCTTACAAGATACCAACCTAACGCCATACTTTCCTGTTAGTCTATGACGCACATTCTCAGTTCGTTATTCCCCACTAGTATCAAGGCCATATCGTTTGACGTTGTGGTGACCGCAGCTACCATAGACCGTTGTTTCTACTTCAGTGACATACATGCCAATTGTCATGTATAAAAAACAATCGATCCATTTGAAACATCCATCAATTGCGTGTTAGGGAGATCTTCTAGTTGGCTGTTCAATATATAGTATTCTCCAATCCCTTTCGTCCTTACTAATCTCAACCTGTCTATAGAGGCGCTTAACATTACTTGTGGGACCAAGTATAATGTAGTATGCAGGTATCATGTTGAAATCGCTTTTAGAGCCGATAATTCAAAGCCGTTGATTTCCCAAACCATCATTTTCAATTAAACCCTGAGAGTGGACTGATCTGATGTCGTCAGTTAGGAAAAAGGTGGAAAGATGGTGATGCTCGTCTGTGCGGTAGTTGAAGCGGCAAAAAGCGCGATTCATGTGCGGTTCGGTGAGAACGATGTTGTTGATGGATTAAAGGACGCGATTAAGGCGAAGCAAGATTACGTCTTTGCGGCGAACAAGCTTCAGCTATACTTGGCCAAGAAAGACAATGCGTGATTGAATAGTATAGGCGCTGATACTGTGGTGCTTGATAAAATGGAAATTTTCCAAACTTTAACAAGATGGATCCATTGTTATGGATCAAGAACGACCGGTACTTTGGAGAAAAATTAACGCCAAATGAAGGGCGAATTCACGTGCTGGTGATTGTTCCTCCAATTGTCCCGGATGCTGTACCGATTGGCCCTGAAGTAATAATTTCTTCTAGCGATCATCTTGTTGCATTCGTGGAAAGCGAAATGATCAACGTGGAGGCAATCGTCACATGTTGGCACAAGAAAGTTTAGAATTCCGCCTTACTGGGCGGAAACAAGCGGTTCATATAGCTTCTGACTGTTTTAAAGACATTGTCAAGCATGTCGGAGGTACCACACATGATCGCATGACGGTGCCAATACTTGTTTGCTTTGGTATTTCTGGACTTGGAAAAACGCAAATGTTGGAAGAAAGCGGCACGCTTCTAAAAGGATTGAACTAAATTCCCGAGCACGTTGCCCGTAACATTGTTCCAAACTAAACTATTCTGGCTTCACGTGCTTATTAATCGAGAACTCGATGTCGATCGAGGCGTCTTTCTCGTGGCGACTCTTGTATCGTTTTTTCTTTGAAGGAAACTGTAAATTTAAGTTTTGACGAGTGGTTCGCGTCGCAATTACCTTGCAACGGAGAGCAATTGATGCTTAGCAATGCCATCAAAGTAATTGAGTCAAAGATGCGTAAGAAACTGTAGACTCGAGCGACGTTGTACCTCTTTGTCGGCGTCGATGACTATCAAATGATTGAAGGAATTAGCGCTCGTCGTAGAAATCTTCACACGTCACTTGTGCAAGAGCTCGTGGGTGTCATTGGAAACTTGCTGTGCTCACAGTCACCGAGCATGATTTTGCTGCCCATGTTTGCGGGAACACATTTTCACCTCATTGCACCGAATATTATGGCCAATTTTTCGTTTTACAGGACTAGGCGACTTTTGATGAACCTTTTATCAATGGATGAAGTGTTTAGCATTGTAGAGAGCGACGCAAGTTGTGCTAGGCTCCTGAGTCATGGCCAGAACTGCCGCAACTTGTTCAGGTTTGGCGGCGTTTTGCGGTGTGTTGTCGAGTATTTGACGGTATAAAATTACGATGAAGGGAAAATTGTAAATTTGAAGCAATAAAAGTATTGCTCCAGTGCAGTTTGGCAGGAAAATGTGGGGCTTTACTTGAACTTACTTGAATATACGCGTCTGATTCGATTGGCAGCTTTTGCTGTATCAGGTTAATAAGTGCTAAAATTTGACTAGTTTGATGACCACTGCAAGTGGTCACGAATTCGAGATTCTTCTGTATGCTTGCTGATTCCCAGAGATGAAGCTTTCGATATTCGAGTCCCTTATGCGCTGTTGCAGTCTATCGGATCTGGTTGTGATGCGAACAAGACTTTTGCCGAGAATTCCTTGGCGATAGCTTTAATGGATATGAAAGAGATGGTAGATGATACAAGATTTGACCTTCAACCGTGGCAATTGTAAAAAATGTTCGGTGCTTGCTTCTATGCAGTGAGAACTAATGCGTTGCTAGTACTTGGGCACTCGACGGTGACGTTAAAAGATCTTCTGCCTGGTGTGGTGATGTCTGTTGGAACGAGTACTATGTCTGTAAAGCTTGTTCCGTCGAGAGTAATTCAGTGTGCGGGTGCATTTGGTGCCTTAAATCCTTGGTGCATTCCACAAAAAGGGAACCAATCGGAAACGATCGACTGGACGTCGGGTGGCTACATTGTAGTGACTGACGATGGTGGAGCTGGTGTCGACATATATTTTGCTCTGGAAAGTGCTGCGACTGGCTAGGTAGTTGTTTTTTGTGGATCAGCGAAAACGACGGTTTGGTAAATTTCAGCCACGTCACGCAAGAGACTATTTTGGTGAGTTGAGTGTCTGCCCAGACTTTCTCGTCGCGAGTGGTGCGCGTTTGGTGCGCGTTTGGTGCGAGGGATCCTGAACTGCGTTGCGCCGTCAAATCTGGCGACGTACACAGTACCGACTGATTGCTTCATTGTGAGCTGAGCCGAGACAAAGCGTATTTATGGCACTTTGGCGTATCATCCAGCGTGTTCACCGATCATTCCTTTCAACTCGGCATGCAATACTGTTTCAAGGCGATGCGCATGACGTCGATCAAGTCGTTAAAAAAATTGTTAAGAAGCGGGAGGTACCAAGTGGAGGATTTCGCAATGCGGAAGAGTTGCTTTCTTTTATCGCAGCAAAGCGGTTGGAAGTTCAATTCAAAGACCACTTTGGGGAATTTTCATCTTAGCGATTCCAGCGTATTAAAGATCATGTGGTTTTTGCTATCGCGCCTCTCTTACGTTCATTTAAACTTTGCACTCCTGCGACCTAATATTGAAATGCGGTATGTAATAATGAGCTAAAAATTACAATAGCATCCGTCCCACTCCACGACAAGGCATAAATTCAGTCATTCTTTAGTCTATCGCATTGTGGAGAATCCTGTACACACTGATGACGCAACGTCGGCTATGGAACTTGCGCGCAATCTATCGGCGCTGGTAGAGTAGTTCAAGGCTCTTCGCGAGGACATGGGGCGTACGTCAGGACTTTGCGATACCTTGGTACACATGGATGTTGCTGACACCAGAACCATAGCGACATGCGCGGCAGTGTTTTTTTTTTTTACACCTTATACCAATTATACTCTGGAATCCACGGGCCAGTGAAATGTCGTGTACGGCCGTGCCTGCTCTAGATGATGCGACGGATGACGCCAACTACTCAAACACGCGCCATCATAAGACAACAGCAGCATTGGACCTCTGCGGCCGCAATCGCACACTCATAATCACTTGATGTCTTACGTATCAATGGAACGAATTTGACCGATGCATCACATGGTCAAGTGGGTCAGCGATGAGTGCGGCATCTCACTTCGTAAGTCTTCGAGAAAAGACAATAAAGTCGGCGCTAATTGCCGTGTTGCTATTGATAAAATGATTTTGTCAGGTGCACAAAACTGATGTCGATTCCAAGCTCAAGTTTAATTCGCTATCGCAGGCGAAGATGCTAAAGTTAGGTGGCTAGCACCTCGACAACAACCTCTTTTGCATCTTTTGAGAGAAATTGCTCTACTTTAAAAGTAATCTGACAAATCTAGCCATTTGTTATTCCAAACGACAAGGAAGTAAGCACGACATACGTGGTACATGATGTATAAATTGCTTTTCATTCAGGCCAAGAAATAGTAATTTTTCGACTTTCACAAAAAATTGGGTGGCCAATGTATCACATGTGAGACCTGCGAGAGGGTCGAACATGCGGCTCACACCTCGAATTCTTTTTGAAAACTTCTCTTTTGTATCAATCCATTTCCAAGCCTTCCCTTTGATCACGAATAGAACATTATGATCAGTCATTTACCGCAAGATCGCGTATATACCTGCACGCCTCCTTTGCAAGTTGTTGTGTCAAACCTGGCTCATTTTTCACTCGTTTAATTGAAATATCGCGTTTCATGATTTTTGTGCACATCCCTAAGCACCAACTATTTTGATCTAGCAATTATAATTTGCTGCATGTTTGTAGCGTCTGTGCATGTCTAGAAACGGGATTGAACTATGGCTTCGGCGCACTAAAATAGTTGATATGCGCTAAACCATGGCTCAATTGAAATCGCGTAAAGATAGACGGGACTGATCTGTGACCGTACGAATTCATAGCCCTTCACGAGTAAAGCTTTGTTGCGTCTTCACACGTCAAATCAGATAAACGGGACGTTTAAACGCCCCAAGAGTGATTATTCACTAAAGTTTAGCTCGATCGTGTTATTGCACGTCTTTATAAATAGACGAGACATATCGGTGACCGTTCGACGTCTTAGCGTATCAAATCGCTATTTTTTGCCTCTAATGCATCTGCATCTGCATACGTCTAGATAGACAGACAAAAAGGATCGGTGGCCGTGCGACGTCGCACCACTTTATACCTCTTTTGCGTCTGAGCTCGTTTAGATGCCCACGCCCTAGAAAAATAGACGGTATTGATCCCGTGTTAGCGCCCCAAAAGATTAGTTATCCGCTGATTTATGCCTCTAATGCGTCTACACACATCTGAACAGATAGAGAAGTCGTTGCTTGCTAATTTATATCTCTTGCGTCTGTGCACATCCAGATGGATAGTCTAGAATGATCTGTGTGTTCACAAAATTCGACCTAGGAATAATTAATGAAAATGATCCTTTGAAGAAGACGGTTATGTACGTCAAAAAGAATATCGTTTTTTTAGATTCATACCGTCTTATTCAAGATATCAACGAGCCAAAAAACTCTACGATTGGGTGAGAAATAAGCTTGAAGCGGCACATGCGAACATGCGAAAACTTGACGCACTATTTCCTCGTACTCTTCATTTTGCCTTCCCCAAGATCTTATTGCACCAAGTAAAGCTGTCACTAGCATGCAAATGCTTCGCTCCGTCGCGCCAACGCTCCGTCGTTGCTCCACGCGCAATGTATGGACTACGCAGCAGGTAATCCACGCATCTTTTATCAACAAGCGAAACATTGTGTCAATCGGTCCTCTTTTTTGCCATTTAGTACATCAACCGCGAGGAAAAGTGTGGTGCGCACAATTACCATCCGCTGCCTGTTGTGCTCAAGAAAGGTCGAGGCTGCAAAGTGTGGGACGTAGAAGGCAAAGAATACTACGACTTTTTAAGTGCTTATTCCGCCGTAAATCAGGGCCATTGCCATCCCAAGCTCGTGAAAGCACTCACAGAACAGGCGCAGACGCTCACCTTGACTTCTCGTGCTTTCTACAATGATATTTTGGGTGAGTATGAAGAGTACATGACCAATCTTCTCGGTTTCGACCGCATTTTACCCATGAATACGGGCGTGGAGGGTGGGGAGACGGCTGTGAAACTCGCGCGTCGTTGGGCTTACGACATTAAGGGCGTGCCCGAGAATAAGGCCAAGGTCATTTTTGCCAAGAATAATTTCTGGGGTCGCACGCTCAGCGCCGTTTCGTCTTCTAGTGATAAAGAGGCGTATGGAGGTTACGGACCTTTCATGCCGGGCTTTGCTAGTATTCCGTATAACGATGCTGATGCACTCGAGAAGCTTTTTAAGAAGGACGCCAAGTATATTGCTGCGTTTATGGTGGAGCCCATTCAGGGCGAAGCTGGTGTCGTCGTGCCGGACGAGGGGTATCTCAAACGTGTGCGTGAACTATGTACCAAGTACAATGTGTTGTGGATTGCTGATGAGGTACAGACTGGACTCGCACGCACTGGAAAGATGTTGGCGGTGGATTACGAAGGTGTGAAGCCCGATATTGTTATACTGGGCAAGGCTCTTTCAGGGGGCATGTATCCGGTCTCGGCTGTACTGACTAGTGACGAGATTATGCTGACGATCAAGCCGGGTCAGCATGGGTCAACTTACGGTGGCAACCCACTTGGCTGCAAGGTCGCTATGGCGGCTATGAAGGTCGTTCAAGAAGAGAATCTTGCCGAAAATGCATTTCAACTCGGCAAAAAGTTTCGCAGCGAAATGCAATCGTACGTGGGTTTAATCCTTTGACAGTGTACTTGGCTGCTAATTTACTATTTCTTAACGTCGTAGCTTCAAATCGACTTTGCTTCAAGGAGTGCGTGGTCGCGGTCTGCTGAATGCTATCATTATCAACGAGCGCCCGAATCAGCCGGATGCGCTACAGCTCTGCATGAATCTAGTCAAAAAGGGGCTTCTTGCGAAGCCTACGCATGGAAACATTATTCGTCTCGCACCTCCACTTGTCATGACTGAAAAACAGCTTGATGAGTGTACGTCGATTATTAAGGAAGTCCTGACGGAAGCCGAGCAGTAAATTTGAATTTGTTAAGTGCCAGCGCTAATAAATTTAAAAGTCAAATCTATGATCTACATTATTGAAACATCAATAAGGAATTAGAAATAAGCAATTGTCATTTTCCTCCGAGCTAGATTGATACTGGATCAGTAATAAGTCCATCATAAGAAATCGGACAGATGATTGTGAGAGCACTTAAACAGAACAAAAAACACTCATGTAGTCAGACATATCTTTGTGTGCATGGTTGGATTTCACATTGCAGTGTCTGCCCATTACAAGGTGTTACGGCGGTATAACGCATCTTGTATAGCAATATAAAATTCAGCGCGAATAAAGCCCACGAATTACGACGAGTGATTTCTATTGTCAATTTACACCGATCACGTCTTGTGTCAACATTGATGGATACCAGCGTGTATCAATGCCGTCTTCTTTGCCTGCAAATTTTCGCCTTAGGCGGTTGCTGGCATGGGTGTAATGACATCTGTGGACCGCATGAAAGAAACTTTGTCTTTCTCTGTAAAAAAAACACCGTGTGCGCTCGTCAACGACGTACTTGCGATGATTACGCGCACGATGAGTAGCGGCTTGTTGTGCTTATAGCCACTGCGGCAGTCACCTACCATGCTTTCGAATCAAGCCACGAGGCTTAAACCTGCTCTCGAGTAAGTTGGGCCTTTTTGAGAATAAGAGATTCTTGAAATTGACTAGTCTTTGTTACTAAGATTCTGATTGTAGGGCCGTTTACTACTCGCGCGAACTCTCAGACCTGCTTCGTGAAGACCTCTTCGTGCAGGCTTAGTAAAGAATGTGAGCTGATTATCTTTTTTAAGAAGAAAAGTGGGCTAGCGCACAAAACTGTACCTACCTTATCATTGGCAAAATTACACCCACAAAAATCGATATCGGGCTTTGTGAGAATAAATTATTTTTTTTATTTATTTTGCTATTTGTATGCGAGTCTTATTCTATAATATCAATAGTATTTTTTCTGCTATTTTCTTACGATATGAGATAAGTAGTATAGAGATATGATGCTCCAAGATTTCTTCGCTATAATCAAACATGGGTACCTCAAAGCAGGAGGTGGGTGCCAGCTTGGAGCGTGAGCTGGCCCATTTGCACCTGAACGACCCAGTCGACTCAGAGTTTGTACCGCATCTTATGCACACCGACGTGATCGCTGCGGCCTCTGCAGCTACCGTACATGCTGACGACAGCGACTTATGTCTGGACGAGGAAGAGAATGAAGCGGCCAGGCAACGCACGCGCCACGAAGAGTTATTAAAGGCCTCGATGTTGGAAAAAGTCGCTTCTGAGAAGCGTCTACGCCGTCTCTCCGAGGATTTTTTTGAAGATCAAAGTGCCGAAGGGGACCCTAAAGATCTTTTCGAGACTCTGCCAGAGCCTTACGGTGACATATCCGCGTACCAGAAGATTGAGATCACGTCGATTCCTGGACAAGTTGACAAAGAAACAAAAGAGGTTTGTGAGCTACTTCGCAAGTGCCTGGCTTTGCGCAAGAAGTGGATCTCCGTCAATGAGTCAACGAGACTGGAGTCGTTTACGACCGACGGAGTTTTGCAGCACAGTCCACGTTCGGCAAGTGGGGCAGCCAAACTGCGACACAGAGATGAAATTCCATACGAACCCCTCAAACACCCAGTCCCTGAGGCTACACAGCATTATTTTACAATGGTCGATGGTGTGATGACCGTGTATGAAGACAAGGACGCAGTGGAACCGATCAGTCGTGTAGGTCGAATGGAGGAGTACTATAAGGATCTCTTTGAGCTCAAGCGCATCATTAATTTTGGACCGGTCAAGACGTTAGCATTCAAGCGCTTGGAGTTACTCGAGGCGCGATTCAATCTGCACACTTTGCTCAATTCAGAGCGCGAACTTATCGCACAAAAGGCCGTGCCGCATCGAGATTTTTACAATGTCCGGAAAGTAGACACGCACATTCATCACTCTGCGTGTATGAATCAAAAGCACTTGCTGCGCTTTATCAAGTCACAATTACGAAATTCGCCGGGTGAAATTGTCATTTTTCGCGACGGACGCTTCATGACGTTAAGTGAAGTGTTTAGGTCGCTCAATCTTACAGGCTACGACCTGAGCGTCGACACGTTGGACATGCACGCAAGCAATACCTTTCATCGCTTTGATCGCTTTAATCTCAAGTACAACCCTGCAGGACAAAGTCGTCTACGGGAAATCTTTCTAAAGACGGACAACCTCATTGCTGGCAAGTACTTGGCCGAGATCACGAAAGAGGTCATTTCGGACTTGCACGCTAGTAAATACCAGCTTGTCGAGTGGCGCGTCTCGATCTATGGACGCAAACACTCGGATGGGACAAACTCGGTCGCTGGTTTTACGTGAATAAATTGACGTCGCCGCACGTTCGTTGGATGGTGCAGATTCCACGGCTTTACTTTTTGTACAAGAAGCTTGGCGAAGTCGACAATTTTCAGCAAATGCTCGACCACATTTTTCTCCCGTTGTTTGAAGTTACACGCGATCCTTCAATTAATTTACCGTTGCATTATTTCCTTGAAACCATGGTGGGTTTCGATTGTGTCGACGACGAAAGCAAGGCCGAGACGTTCCGTGCTGAGCGTGGAAAGAAGCTCCCAAAGCCGCACGAATGGACTTATGAAGCCAATCCACCCTATGATTATTGGTGCTACTACCTGTACGCAAACCTTGCTGCTTTAAATGAGCTTCGTCGTCGAAAAAGCCTCAATATCTTTTCGTTTCGCCCTCATTCTGGTGAAGCTGGTGACCCGGAGCACTTGGCTGCTGCGTACTTGACTGCCAACGGTATCAACCACGGGATTACGTTGCGCAAGTCAGTATGTCTCCAGTATTTGTATTACCTCACCCAGATCGGTATTGCCATGTCCCCGTTGAGTAACAATCGCTTATTTTTGGCTTATCACCGAAATCCTTTTCCAATCTATCATGCCCGCGGTTTGAACGTCTCGCTCAGCACGGATGATCCTGTCATGCTTCACTATACAAAAGATCCATTGCTTGAAGAGTATTCGGTGGCCGTTCAAGTGTGGAAATTGACGTCAACCGACATGTGCGAGATTGCACGCAATTCAGTGCTGCAGTCTGGTTTTGAACACAAATTCAAGGAACACTACCTCGGCCCCAACTACACGCTTCCCGGTTCTCGTGGCAATGGTGAGTTTATGTCTCGCTTTGTATTGCTCCCTCAAGCTTTAATCTTATACTTCTATTGCGATTTGCAGATATTCGAATGACTAACGTGCCGGACATTCGAGTTGACTACCGTCACCAGACCCTCCAGGGCGAGCTAGAATTCATCCAAACGTAATACAAACTCGCCACAGAGCGGTTTGATTTTTTTGATATCGTAATTCATTTAAACGTGACCAAGCAAGTGCATCAAATACCAGTGTAGCATATTGGCTCCATGGCCTCTGTTTCGAGCACACTATACTTCACTGCTGCAGGTGTACCCTCTTTGTCCGTATGGTAGTGTCCTTGCTTGCCCACTCCTAGTATACTCGACCAAAGATTAAACTCGCAACGCAAACGTGTTAATAAAACGCTATAAAATATATTTTTGAAAATCGAGGTGATCAAGACTTCGATTGTATATTCACGAGTTGACCATGCACGAACTTCGCTGGCTTGTATGTATTGGAGTTAAGCTTGAAGACTGCACGTAGCCCGTAGCTTTCGTGGACCGATTTCCGGACCCTCATTCTACTATGGTTCTTTTTCGGTCACAGCCCAACGCAACACTCCCATGTGTGGTGCGGGTTTGCAGGGCAGTCACGCATTTGGCATGTGATTGCTCGTCCATATCTCTATTTCGGTATTGAATCGGTCCCGCGTCGACCGACAAACCACATGGTTTAACGGCCAAGTGTCTACATCAAACCAACCCGATGGTCAAACATAGTACTTTGTAGTGCATCATCGCCAAGTGTTCGCTAGCCTCAAAAACTTTCGTCCTAAGTCAATAGAAGTGGTGTCACTTTCAATGACACTTGATGACTCTTCTCGTGACACGATGTTGTTGCGGAGGTATCAATAGTGAAATATACTATACAAATGACAGAATGACACCTCTTGTATAGGTTTAAAACAGTAGTAATAGAGTACTAGGCGTAAAAAAGTTGTAGATCCGCTTTTCGTGCGATGCATCCCAGCGGGACTAAGCAACACTAGTATCACATCGACACAATGCACGTTGTGTCACATTCGTTGAAACACAACTGAACTTTTTTGGAGGTCGTGCAAGCGACGTAGTCATATAATAGTTAGCTCAGTATAATATTAATTGTGAGATCGCGACGCATTTTCAATGTAAGGTTACAACTCACCAGATTCATCACGGTATGTAGATCGACAACCGCGGTTTCATTTTCACCAGTTGGGAGGGCTTGGCTCGCAGATATTGACAAGATTCGGCGCATGTTGAAGGTGACATTAACAGCAGCTCCAGCTGCGTCTTGTCGAAACATCCCACTCGCTGTTGGTCTATTTGTTGAAGTTGGACGAGTCGTACTGTCATAGAGAGCATATCGAACCAGAGTGCCAGAGGCATTGATTTTTAATAGCAACACGTACTGGATCCCAGCATCACTGCACCACTATCTGGCACTATCTCTTGGACTTGCCCAAAATTGAGATCTTCCAACCTTCAATGCCAGTGTCGCAATCAGCAATGGTACGAGGTGCCGGCGCCGGTGTTCGGTAAGGCGATCCCTCCGAACCAAAAGTCGCATCGGCCTCCTTGTTCGGGCAGACAGCTCTCCTCACGGTCATTGAGCCACGTTTTGCAACCTCGTCTTCATACGGAGAAATTTTCTTGTGGTCTTTCCTGCTGTATATTCCTGCACTTTGGTTGGAAGTTCAATTGGTTTCCTTTTCCATTTTAAAATAAAACAAGCGAGTCGCAGCTTGCGCACATTCATTTTCATGTCGAGCGAACCGGCCAAATATTCTTTTCCTGGTTCCCTTTCCCATTCAGGAAAGAAACAAGAAATAGAAAAATGAGCGCGGAGATTCGCATATTTCTTTCAACGCAATATACGGCCAAGATCAACTGTCGCAGCAAGCATGACGACTTCAAAAACCATCGATGAAAATCGCGGCGTCATGGATGCGATGAAGCTTGATGTAGTTGCGAGTTATCTTGACATAAGTGACGACGAAAACAACCCGTACGTCGTTTGTTGCGGAGGTTTCGTAATGGGTACATTGGAGACGTAGGAGAATTGCGGATCGCGCTTTGAATTCTCGCTCAATGATGGGCGTATCTTGATTCTCGACCTTCCAACCAAAGTGCATGCAAGTACTGCAAGAAAGTTCGCAAGTAAATTTGCTCCGTGCGGCAGAAAATGAAGACGAAGTTGCACAACGTGGCTCAATGACCGCGAGAAGAGCTGTCTCTTCGAACAAGGAGGCCGATGTGACATTTGATTCGAGAAGATCGCCCCACCAAACACCGGTGTCGGCTCCTCGTTCCATTGCTGATTGGGTGACACTGGCAGTGGAGGTTGGAAGATCTTAATCT
The DNA here is from genome assembly GCA_001695595.3 of Plasmopara viticola. NCBI lineage: Eukaryota > Oomycota > Peronosporomycetes > Peronosporales > Peronosporaceae > Plasmopara > Plasmopara viticola. Next base: position 957,938 of record MBPM02000018.1, read on the forward strand.
TGGACAGATGGTGGTGCGGTTATGCTGGGATCCAGTATGTGTTGCTATTGAAAACAGTGTCCCTGGCACTCAGATTCGATACGCTCTCTTTGACAGTACGACCCGTCCAACTCCAACAGCGAGCGGAACGTTTCGACACAACGCTGCTGGAGCTGCTGTCAATGTCACCTTCGACATGCGCCGAATCTTGTCAATTCCTGCGAACCAAGCTCTCCCACCTGGTGTAAATGCAACCGCCGTTGTCGATCTACATACCGTGGTGAATCTAGTGATCTGTAACCTCAGATATAAGATGCGTCGTGACCTCACGATCTTTGATATACTGTCATATGAATACTACATCGCACTGAATGCTTAGCATACGAATCAATTAGTATCATTATAATGTAACAATAAAAGTGACATTATATTGTATTGAATTGTATTGTATTACGTTATCGCGTTGCCAAGTTATGCACGTGCTAGGCTCATACAACGACACTTTTATTATTACTTCATCCCACTACTGACACCTCCTTTAATGTGGTGTCACCCAGATTGCTACATTAAATAAAAATAGACAAGAGATAATATATTGGAGTCACTTAACGATTATGTTACCATATGACGCTGAGGGCAAATGGACTACCGGTTAATCAAGCTACAAATCGAAGATCTAAGAAGGCTTTTTGGATGATATCACGATAACACTGGAAATGAGTGCGCTTGTACGCTTCATAAAGCGACGCAGTAGCTTTGTCTGCTTGTTTGTGCAAAATCTGACCGCTACTTTTCGTTAAGCGCAACGACTCACTCGCGTGCTTGATGTCCAAAGTACTCACTTCCCTTTAACGCTCATTCGCAATTTGAGCTCGCCCAATAGCTCAAGCATTTTGTAACCACCTTGAGCTGACGTCTGTTTCCCCAACTGTAAAAACAATCGAACCGCTCTTGTCACCAATGTTTAGATTGATCTCACAGTCACGATCAGCGTATCCAGCACTTTCAGACGTGACATTTTTACTGATATGATTTCTTTGGTCGTAATTGTTAACATTACACCGCTGAATGCATGTTATACAGGTGGATGGCTTCACAGTAATTACAACTTGTAATTTACAAGTACGTCACAATTAGTAATTACATATGGTAGCCGTTCATTGGTCAGGATAAATATATTCACTTCGGTTTTTACTTTTTTCTCAACAGGTTAACAGCCGCAACAAGCTCAAGCAACGTTCTCGCCCAATATGAACAAGCGCACCGAAGTCCTCCTAGGAAGTGGTAACTATTACCACTGGGAGTTTAACATGAGGATGACCCTGGCGCGGAAGGGTCTCCTGGGACACATCATGGCCGTCAAGGAAGAGAAGGACGTCACAGAGGCGTGGCTGGTTAATGATGCCAAGGCGCTAGGAATCATTGCTCAAGGCGTTGAGATCCAGCACCAGACCAAGATTTGGTCGGCTACGCGTGCTATGGAGGCGCGGGGAACCCTCCGCGATTTCTACAATCGCTCGACTCTTCACAATCGTGTTGTGATGACTCGTCGTCTACATGAGTTCAAGATGGAAAGTGGAACAAGCATGGCAGAGCATCTGGACTCTTTTGACGAGCTAGTAGTGGGACTACAGACTACACGCCAGCTTGATGAGTCAGCAGTCTACCTTCGGAGTACGACTTGATTTCGTCGATTGTGGAAAATGCAAGGGACATTTCGTTGATAGAAGTCAAGGAGAAGCTGCTCAAAGAGTCGGAGAAGCTGCAGAGGAAAGAAGCTACAGAGAAAGCGTTTCGCGTAAATGGAAATGGAAATGCTAGAAGATTTAAAGGTGGACGGGACAATAGACGAAAGGGTGGTCCTCCACGCAATAACGGCGGATTCAAGGGCAAGTGCTTCAACTGTGACCAGTTTGGACACATGAAGCGGAACTGCCCGGCCGGTAAAAGATTCAACAGCGACGACACGGTGTTTGCTGTTGGTGAAGGGAAGTCATCAGGATGGCTGATTGACAGTGGAGCAACTTCCCACATGACCTCACACGGGAAGAACTTGTTTGATTACAAGGGCCTAGAAGCTAGCATCGAAGTTACGATTGTAGACGGGAAGAAGTTGCTTGTCAAAGGAGCCGGCACGGTAAAATTGACTGGTTTGAACGGAATCAGGATTCGCATGGTTGAAGTTCTGCACATTCCCGGACTCGACAGAAGGTTGCTGTCAGTTGGCAAGTTGGCAGAGCGTGGCATGAGTGTGGAATTCTCGCGTTCGTCATGTGTCATTTGGAACAAGAAGCAAGCAATTGCGTCGGGCACAAAAGTTGGAAAGTCGTATTTTCTTGACTGTGAGCAAGAAGAAGCATGTCTCGTTGAATATACCGGGGCTGACAATCAGTGGGAGCTTTGGCATGCACGCATGGGGCACCCCAGCAAGGATGCGCTGATCAGGACACAGCGATTGACTAATGGTATCCCAATTATCAAGCAAAGTGTGGAAAAATTGTGTGCCGGGTGTTTGAAGGGCAAGCAGACGATCACGGTGTTTCCGTCTCGTTCAATGACAAAGACGATACGTGTGTTGGAGCGTGTTCACACAGATGTCATGGGGCCAATGCGAACTATCTCGAAGGGTGGTGCCAAATGCATTCTCACGTTTGTGGATGACTTTTCACGATATGTTGCAATTTTTCTGATCAAGAGCAAGAGTGAAGTTGCTGGCAAGTTCAAGGAGTTTCTGACATTATACGAAAACCAGTGGGGTGCACGACTAAGATGTTTGCGATCCGACAACGGAAACGAGTTTGTAAACAAGAAAATGGCAGGAATATGTCAAGAGAACGGCATTGTACACCAGCGCTCCGTCCCATACAGCCCGCAGCAGAACGGAGTAGCGGAGCGTATGTACAGGACAATTATGGAGAAAGCCCGCAGCATGTTACACTACAAGAGCGTATCGACGGAATGGTGGGCGGAAGCGGTAAATACAGCGGTTTATTTAATTTATCGCTCCAGCAATACGGTCCATCCTGACACCAGTTTTCAAAATGAAGCCTCGAATGGATCACCTGCGCGTATTTGGTTCGCAAGGCTACGCTCATATTGACGATGTGAAACGGACCAAACTGGAACCCAAGAGTTTCAAGTGTATGTTTCTTGGCTATGCAGAGAATGTCAAGGGCTATCGCGTGTTTGACTTGGAGAATGCCAAGATTAAAGTGACCCGCTCTGTAAAGTTGGATGAGCGTGAGGTTGGGCGGCATCTACGACACGCAAGAGCTTAAGCCGGAAACAATTGTTCAAGTAGTTAAGGATGGTGATGAAGTCAATGTTCAGCATCAAGTGGATCGACAGTCAGTTCCGGACGATCCCATGGGAGCTGTCGAAGAGACAGTCGAGGATGTCGATATAGAGGATGTAAAACGTACGCCAAGCGCCGTTGTACAGCGGCTAATGCCTTGTGAGAGCCCTGTACGAAACGGGCTTGAGCTAACGGAGTATCATCAACCTTCCCAAGTGCAACAAGAAGATCGTTTGGTGTTTCGGCCTGAATTGGAACGAACACGAGTAAGACGTGAGCCAGTGCTAATGCTAAGAAACGGTTCCGATGGTGGAGAGTCAACAGAAGGAAGTGAGGGCCCACCGACTCCAAAGCGTGCTAGGATTGACGAAGATGGACTAATTGCGGAAGCCTTTCTTGCCTACGCTGTGAATATTGACGATGATATGGACTCACCGGCTACTTATACTTAAGCAATGGCAAGCGACGATGCAATGAAATGGCGTGAAGCAATGGATGCTGAGCTTCGCTCTCACGAAGAGAATAAAACGTGGACATTGCAGCCACGAGGGGAGATTGGACGCACAATTGGATCACGATGGGTATTTGCCAAAAAGCGTGATCAGAATGGCGCTATCGTGCGATACAAGGCACGACTAGTCGCGAAAAGTTTCAAGCAGAAGTATGGCGTTGACTTTTTCGAGACATATTCCCCGGTTGCCAACATGAATTCGATCCGAATAATTCTCGCAGTATGTGTTGAATGTGGCTATCAAATGGAACAGCTGGACGTCGACACGGCTTTTCTTAATAGCGTGTTGACGGACAACGTTTTTATGGAAGTTTCGCTTGGTGTCGACAATGCTCAAGGAAACATATGTCAACTAAACAAGGCTATTTACGGACTTAAGCAAGCAGCGAGTGCCTGGAACAAGACAATACATCGTGTCTTCATCAGGAATGGCTTTAAGAGTTGCGGAGCAGATCAATGTGTTTATGTCAAGAGAACTGAAGAAGGTTTTGCTTACGTTGGACTATATGTGGACGACATGATTATCGCAGCAAGAAGCAGCAAAGAATTAAATCAAGTAAAGGGAGTACTCAAGAATGCTTTCAAGATGAAGGAGCTTGGTCAGGCGGAATTTATTTTGGGTATGGAAATTGATCACGACAGGTCAGCTGGAATTTTGATGATCAAACAGACTCGCTACATCGATGACATGGTCAAGCGATTCGGTCAACAAGATGCCAAAAGTGTTGAAAACCCTTGCGTATCAGGATTGAAGCTGTCGTCAAAGCAGTCACCCACAACGGAAGAGGGACGGTCGACAATGCGATCAAAGCCTTATCGCTCTTTGATTGGATGCTTGCTGTACATAACGACATGCACTCGGCCTGATATTGCTTACGTGGTGACGCAGCTATCACGTTTTCTGGAGAACCCGGGACTACAACATTGGAGCGCAGCAATTCGAGTAGTACGGTATCTGAACACTACGCGTCAAATCGGTATCGTCTACCGAGGAACTGGAAGCGTTACGGTCAAGGCATACTCGGATGCAGATTGGGGCAGCAACACGGATGACAGACGCTCGGTCTCGGGAATTATGGTCATGATTGCAAGCGCGCCAGTGGTATTCAAGTCGAAGTACCAGCGAACAGTTGCGCTGAGCTCAGCAGAAGCTGAGTATATGGCTCTCAGTTTATGCACACAAGAAGTTCTTTGGACGCGGGCAATGCTAAAGGACATGGGTCACGAGCAAGTTGAAGGCACACAGGTTTGGGAAGACAACCAGGGTTCGATTGCGTTAGCCAATAACGCCGGATACCATGCTAGGACGAAGCATGTGGACATCAAGCACCACTTTATTCGTGAGAACGTGCAAGAAGGACTGTTGAAGATCGAATATATCGACACGAAGAGTCAGCTTGCAGATATGCTGACGAAGGCAGTTGGGACCAAGATGCTTAAGTATCTGCGCGAAGCCACCGGAATCAAGACCAAGTCAGCAACAAAGGACACACAGCATTAGCGGTGAGTGGGAGTGTTAACATTACACCGCTGAATGCATGTTGAACAGGTGGATGGCTTCACAGTAATTACAAGTACGTCACAATTAGTAATTACATATGGTAGCCGTTCATTGGTCAGGATAAATATATTCACTTCGGTTTTTACTTTCTTCTCAACAGTAATGCTCCACCAATTGCGTGTGGTAGTAGCACTGTCTCTATCTTGTAAGATTAACGCCATATTCGTGGATGAAACTTCTTCCTTGACGGAGAGCATTGAAAAGGCGATCAATTCATCTGGGACGAGATTCGCTAATGCAAATCAGTTGAAAAATGTCTGCAATAATCGTGCGAACGTCTGCAGATCCCGTGAGATCGCCCGCGAGGCCTTTGGTTAGACTTGACGTGGCAATGTAACTCTTCACTATTATAGCATTACCTCGCAGTAGTAGTTGGTGCGTAGTACTAAATTCATACAGTCGGTAAAGTACTATGGTTGAGTTCGTTGGTCAGCTCAAGCGCGAAATTTACACGAATCAGTCAATAAATATACTTCAAGTGATAAGTAGAAGGTGAATTGAAAAGTATATTTATTACAATGTAATCTCCCTTACAACTAACGACTTTTTCTGTCCACTTGTTTATCTTCGTCTTCCATGCGGTGTTTAAACTCCATCATGTCTCGTCACTTGGTCGTCGGTGACGGACCTCGGCTCGCTTACGGTGACGCTCATGCCGGTACGGAGAAACTTGAATCGCTTGGTGCCGAGTGCTTTCGTGAGGATTTCAGCCACTTGAAACTGCATATCTTTGTAGGCCACCTTGATCTCACCTGACTTCTCTCGGGCAAAGTGATGGCGAATATCCATATATTTCGTGCGTGCGTGGTGTCCATTTTTTGTGGCGAGTTTGGTCGCTCCTTATTTGTCTTTATATATGATAGTGAGAAAATTCTGTGCACATCCAAGTTTTGACTGCCTGGGACATCACCCGACGCATAATGCCACAACAGCTCTCACATCAACTCATTATTCACTTTGCACTCTTCATACCAAACGAGAGCTCTCAACTAGAAAATAGTCAGCATCTCAAACTTTTAATTATGGTCAACGTCATTTCTGTCTTCACTGTCGCTCTCACCATCGTAACCTCCGTATCGGAATCTCTGTACGTTCAGAGGCCGTCGCCATGCCAGATGGATCTTGGCCCGACAGCAATGGCACGATCCAATATAAGGAGCCGTACACGGTCAAGAAGGGCGAGACATTCGACGATGACATTGTTGAAAAGTTGGCAAAAACCGAAGTGAATATATTTATCTCGACCAATGAACGGATACCATATGTAATCAATAACTGTGACGTACTTGTAAATACTGTGAGGCCATCCACCTATTCAGGATGTATTCAGCGACGTAATTTTAACACTCCGACTTTCCGCTAATGCTGTGTGTCCTTTGTTGCTGACTTGGTCTTGATTCCGGAGGGTTCGCGCAAAATCTATTTTCCAGGCGCCTTGGTTAGCATATCTGCAAGCTGACTCTACGTATCAATGTAGCCAATCTTGAGTAATCCATGCTGAACAATCTCCCGAATAAAGTGATGTCTGATGTCTACGTGCTTTGTACGTGCGTGGTAGCCCGTGATGTTTGCCAAAGCTATCGCACCTTGATTATTTTCCCATATTTGGGCGCTCCCACTTGTTCTTGACCTATGTCCTTGAGCATTGCGTGCGCCCAATGTACTTCTTGTGTGCACAAGCTTAGCGCCATATACTCTGCTTCAGCGGAACTTAGTGCGACGGTTCTCTGATACTTGGACTTAAACACAACCGGAGCTTTTCCAGTGTTGATCAGCACACCTGAGACAGACCGTCTGTCATCGGTGTTGCTACCCCAGTCAGCATCCAAAAGAGTTCCAAAAATCACCTTTCCAATCCCTCTTTGGTAAACGATCCCATGGTGACGTGTCGAATTTAAGTAGCGCAATACACGAATTGCGGCGTTCTAATGTGGCAACCCCGGAATCTCGAGAAATCGAGACAGTTGTGTCACGATGTATGCGATGTCCGGCCGAGTGCAAGTTGTAACATATAGCAGACATCCAATAAGTGAGCGGTATGGTCTTGACCGCATCTCTGAACGCTCAGCTTCTGTACTTGGTGACTGTGATGTTGACAGCTTGAAACCGGACGTACACGGATTGTCGACGTTGTTGGCGTTATTCTGTCCAAATCGCTCAGCCACGTCGCTAATGTAGCGTGTTTGCTTGATCATTGGTGTGGAAGCTGTCATGTCGTGGTCGATCTCCATGCCCAAGATAACCTTCGCCATACCGAAATCCTTTATCTTGAAAACATCTTTAGCATCCCCTTGACCTCTAGAATCTCGTCGCTCGACTTGGCTGCAATGATCATATCAGCGACATAAAGACATACGTACACACAACCTTCTTTCACTTTCTTCACGTAGACGCATTGATCCGCTCCACAACTTTTAGAATCGTTCTTCTTGATGTCGTGGTAGATCGTCTTGTTCCAAGCGCTTGCAGCTTGCTTTAGTCCATATATAGCTTTGTTCAGCTGACACGCAATTCCTTGAAACCCCTTAACACCAATCTAAACATTCATTTAAACACGATCCGACAGCACACTGCTGAGAAAGGCGGTGTCGACGTCCAGCTGCTCCATTTTGTAGCTTGATACCGCACACACTACGAGTACAGCTCGAATTGAGTTCATGTTGGCCACTGGGGAGTAAGACTCGAGGAAACCCACGCCGTATTTCTGCTTGAAACCTTTAGCCACCAATCGTACTTTGTAGCGCACGACACATCCATTCTGGTCACGCTTCTGAGCAAAGACCCAGCGGCATCCAATCGTACGTCCAATTGACTCTCGTTAAACGAGTGTCCATGTTTTGTTTTGGTGATGCGACTGTAATTCGGCGTCCATCGCTTGTCGCCACTGTTCTGCCTCGTCGCTAGACATTTCCTGCGCATACGTGGTAGACAAGTTTGATTCTTCACCAACAGCCACAGCGTAAGCGAGAATAGCTTCAGCTATAAGGCCTTCTTCATCAATCCTTGCATGCTTTGAAGATGGTGGTCCTTCGCTTCCTTCCAGACTTTCATCGGCATCTGATCCGTTCTCCAACAACAACATTGGTTCATGTGTACGCCTTGTGTGTTCCACTTGCGGTCGAAATACCAATCGGTCTTCCTGTGCATCAAGTGTAGGAGTTCTATACTTTGTCAGTTCAGAGTGTACTGAGGTCGGTAATCGAAGCATCTCGACCCTTGGCTCATTTGTGTCGAACGACTCCTCATTCATTGGAGCATCTGGAATTTCACTTTCTTCTTCACACTCCATAGGTTCATCTTGATCTTGTTGGTGTTCTGTCGGCCCGGACACTGCACTTTATCCTTGTCTTTAGTTTCGTGTATCACTTTTATTTGTTTAAGCGGGTGCGTCTTATAAATGCCGCCCACTTCACGCTCGTCCACCTTCACCGACCGTGATACTGATATCTTGTCTTTCTCCAAATCGTAAACTCGGTATCCCTTGGTGTCCCTGGCATTACCAAGGAACATGCACTTTAAGCTTTTGGCTTCGAGCTTCGCCGTCTTCACTTTATCAACGTGAGCATATCCATGAGACCCAAACACCCTAAGATGGTCCATCCGAGGCTTCATCTTAAATCCCAGTTCATATAGGGCGTTGTTTGTGTGCATTAAATTAGTAGAGCGGTGGATCAGGCACACCGCAGTGCTTACTGCCTCTGCCCACCAACATGTCGGAACACACTTATAGTGTAGCATGCTCCGTGCCTTTTCCATAATCGTACGTTTCATTCGTTCTGCAATTCCATTTTGTTGGGGACTGTATGGTACTGTACGCTGATGTATGAAACCGCTCTGCTGACATAAAATTGTAACTGTCTTGTTGACAAACTCCGTTCCGTTGTCCAAGCGCAGGCACTTCATACGGGTTCCCCATTGATTCTCATGCAGTGCTTTAAACATCGTGATCTTGTCGGCAAGTTCACTCTTCTTTGCCAGAAAGTAAGCCACCACATATCGTGAATAATCATCCACAAAAGTCAAAATATATTTAGCACCTCCTTTCGAAAGTGTCTTCATGGGTCCCATCACGTCTGTGTGAACTAACTCCAATACACGTGATGTCTTTGTCATGGAGCGTCCTGGAAAGGCTTTGATCGTCTGCTTGGCCTTCATGCATCCACCACACTGGGTCTTGATACCTTGTTTTAGCGCAGGAACACCTTCTGTAGATCGCATAGTCTCACTAAAACGTCTTCACTTGGATGTCCCATACGAGCGTGCCATAACTCCCACTGACTATCAGATCCCGAGTATTGCACCAATCGTGCCTCCTCTTGCTGACAATCCAGTTTGTAAGCTTGCCCATTTATTGTCCCAATTGCCAAAGCTTTGTTCTTGTCCTAAATGATGCACAAGCACGCTGAAACTCCACACTTGGTCCACGTTCGGAAAGCTTTCCCACCGACAGTAGACGTCTGTCAAGTCCAGGGATAAGCAGCACTTCCATCATCGATATGCGTCTTACATCTAAGCCGATAAGCTTCACCGTTCCAGCTTCTTCGATGCGTAACTTCCTGCCGTCTGCAAATTGTCTCCTTGACGTCGGCATTATGTCGATCAAGTCACTTCGGTGAGGGGTCTTGTGTGACGTCGCACCACTGTCGATCAGCGAGCTTACTGATTGCTCATCCCCCACAGCAAACACTGCATCATTACCGCTATAACGGTTTCTGGAACGGCTCTTAGCGGCTGGGCAGTCCCGTTTCATATGACCAGTCTGGTCACAATTGAAGCATTTTCCCCGAAAATCGCCGCCCTTGCGTGGCGCGTAACTCTTGCGGCCACTTTCTCGTCTGCCCTTGATCCGTCCATCGTTGTCTATGGCTCGAAACGCTTCCTCACTTGCTTCCTTATTCTATAGTCTGTCTGACTCCTTCAACAGCTTGTCCTTGACTTCGATCTGAGTGATGTCCTTGGCGTTCTCCACGATAGAAGATATCATCTCATATTCCACCAGCAAGCTGCTCAGAAGCACCACCAGCTGTCTTGATTCATCCACCGGCTCTTCCGTCGTCTGGAATCCCACGACCAGCTCATTGAACGCGTCCGGATGTTCCACCATGCGAGTGTCACTTTCCATTTTAACCTCATGGAGGCGCCGTGTCATCGTGACACGGTTGTGTAGGGTGGAGCGATTGTAAAGATCGCGAAGCGATCCCCATGCCTCCAAAGCACGAGTAGCAGACCGAATTTTGGTCTGGTGTTGAATCTCGACGCCTTGGGCAATTATACCTAATGCCTTGGCGTCATTCACGAGCCACGTCTCCGTTATTTCGTTCTCGTTCTTTGCGCCCATACTGTGCCCCAGAAGCCCTTTTCTTGCAAGGGCTACCCTTGTGAAGAACTCTCAATGGTAGTATTTACCATCTCCTAGGAATACTTCGGTGAGCTTGGTAATCATGGCGGCGAAGGTGTGGTGAAGCGAAGCTGTTGTTTGCGGCTGTAAACCTGTTGAGAAGATGGCAAAAACCGAAGTGAATATACTTATCTTGACCAATAAACGGCTACCATATGTAATTACTAACTGTGGCTTATTTGTAAATACTGTGAAGCCATCCACCTGTTTAACATGCATTCAGCGGTGTAATTTTAACAGACATAATGACGTACATGCGCTCAAATGTCAAGTGCAATGATCAGACGGAAAGTAGGTCATAAACGGCCGTATTCATCGTAAAGTCTGGTGCTACACTCAAAAACGTGATCATTGGAAAGGACCAGTCGGAGGGTGTGCACTGCGACCAAAGCGATTGCACGATTGAAAACGTGTGGTGGAATGACGTGTGTGAGAATGGGTTGACCATCATGAACGACTCAGCGAGAAGGATAACAAAGGTGATTGGTGGTGGTGCTCGATCGGCGAATGAAAGATCATTCTGCACGATGGGCTGGGTACGGTCTCAATTGAAGGATTCTACGCTCAAGACTTTGGCAAGCTTTACCGCTCGTGAGGCACGTGTGGCAATATATCACGCAAGGTGATCACGAATGTGCTGACTGTGGACAGCAGGGTGAGCATCGTGACAGTGAACAAGAACTATGACGACGAGGCAAAGCTACAGAACATCAAGATCTAGGAAAAGAAGGTTGACGTGTGCCAGCGATCACAAGGCTTTACTGGGGGGGGGGGTGACGAAGCTTGGCGCCGGTCCATTGGACTCCCTCTGTCAATGTTCCAGCTGTACCGTATCGTATGCGTAAGTGGGTCGTGCATGCAACGTCGTATCTTCGACTTTTATATTTTAGTGGATCTGTTGCTGTAGCACAAGGTAGGACAGTTAAAACGTCGTGTAATTTACAACCGACGAGTCTCAGCAGTACAAAATCATATTGCAAGATTCAAACAACGAGCAAAGAGACAACAGCCGTCCTCAATAGCCTTGGCTAATCAAGACGCTAGGCTCGTTAGTCAAGAAGTTGATACTTATTTGGGCAAAGACAATGCATTCGTGCTGGGACTGACAAGGCCAGCTGTGCATAGTGTACGTCTCAAGCACCTCGGCCCCGTTTACTTTAGAATCCGACCTGAGCACGTTGGTGTATTGACTTGGTGTTTATAAAGAAAAACAGTGCCAATAGCAAATCTCGAAGAGCGATAGTTCGGTATAATTGCCGTTTAAAGTGCTCTTCTTTGGGTGTTTTTTCGAAAAAATAGTTTGCTTGCTGTCTTACCGCCACTTGTCTTGTCGGAAGTCAAGCCTCGTTTTCGATATTTGCTGGTTGTCCTTCCGTGAGTCACCAATTGGTCTGCAAACTTGGCAACCTAATGAATGTAATTTATTTATTTATTATTCATAAATCTATCGTCTCTTGGTCAACTAGTCTTCGTAGTGTTTTTTAATCTTTCTTGTCATAAAAAACAACGTGCTAACATTCGTCACTCTGACTTTGAAAAATTATTGTGACAAACGACGATAGCCGTGAAGCAGTAAGGTGACATACGGTAACGAGCGTGATAATACATCTTGATATGGTCTTTTTGTCCATGCTAATTGCTTAATTAATATTTGGGCAGAGCTAACAAACTTCGGACATGGACGGCTTCTTAGCTCAGCACACTAAGGTGCATGAAGATGTGAATTTGATATTAACATGTTTGAGCAGAGCATATTTTTTGGGCAGAGCTAACAAACGTCGGACATGGACGGCTTCTTAGCTCAGCACACTAAGTTGCATGAAGATGTGAATTTGATATTAACATGTTGCCTCTTTAATTATGCTTTCTTTCCTATCTCGATCAAAAGGCTTTGGCCTTGTCTTTTGCCCACCATCACACAACAAATGTATATGCGTGATGCAACGAGATTGCTTGACTCGATCTAATAGATCGACTACTGTGTGGCATCAAACTGTCTAATATTACTTTTTAGCGTGGCCTTTTTTAATTCACAAAGCAGATAAAGTTGATCGAAATCAATCACGTATTCCAGCCAAGGCATACTTTAAACAACGTGACTGTTTAAGTACGTGTCAAAAGCTGTTCGTGTAGGCTGAAATCACTTTTCGCACTAGAACATCGAAGTTCAAAGTCGATCCGTCTTTTTGTAAAGCTTTGGCCTGTTCTGGTTTCTTTTTGCTTGTCTTATGAACGTTATAAAAGACTGGCTATTTTGAATCAAAAATAAGCACATGCAATGTAAATTGTTGCGTTCAATCCTGTCATTCCTCTACCACATCGGGAATTTTTACTCAGCTGATCTGATGATTAGAATAAGGATGATCTAGAAAATGAGCACATTGTAGGTGTAGGTAGATCATAGTTGATTGAACATGTTGAGCATACCTGCGCAACTGATCGTATTGTACCCTGCACTTGGGCTATTTGGTACTTATTTCAAAGGTAACTGCTGACCACTTTAAAGGCCCCAATATGTTCTATAGCAGTAAATTGTTTTTTTCACGAAATCGATATTGCCCAATTACAGTAAAATTTTGACCAAGAAATAATGACTGTTCCAAACCAATTTAATCGATCCAATTCAATACACTTTCGTCCTTAGCTAACGGACTGACGATCTCATCGACTAATATCTTTCGATATTACGTCTCACCAAATTTACTATCGCGACGAACTTGATTGTGCTTCTTTGAAGATATTAGTAGCCGTACTAAAGACCTAGTAAAAGCATCACCATATAGCTGCATCATGCAGTCTTAGCATTACGTTTGGTCGCTTGTGGAGTTCTTGTCTTCGTATATCAACAAAGATCTTGTTTTGAGCTGACACTGTTTACAATGTCAGTGGTAGCGAGGCCTCTTCCTTTGGCAGGTCAAACATAAGATTTCTTCAATCTTTCTTTCGCATAAAAATCTTCTTTTTTCAAAAATGATATTGCAATAGCTGACCGGAAAACATTGTTTTACTTTAGCTTAGTTTGTTTATTGACAGCTTCACAGCTTGTATTCTAAATTTTTTATTTACATTCATTTTTAAGAGACGACGCTCGTAAATATCTGGAGGGAAAACATTATATCTCACGATTTAAATCACAATCTTTCAGCATTTCTTAAAACTTTGCGCATTTGGTGCTTAACCGCTAGCCTTCTTGTAAAGTAGCCAGAATTAAATCAAAAATGCCATAAGCAATTTATTGATGATCGTTGCGACAAGTAGAGTTCCAAATCACTGAGCAAATCTCCCTAGCCACTAGCTTTTACGGTCCGATGTGAATGCTCTGCACTATAATTTTCTTCCTAGGATGCTGCGTTTACCAGTCAAGACTTTATCCCACAGTGTAGAAGTTCTCTTTACATAAATGATTGATCTATCGTTGGTCATTTTTAATCGACGAAAATTGTATTAAAACACTTTAAAAGAGTCTATTTCTCTTACAACGTCAATTGCTTCACGACAATGGATTCTCACCAGAAGAATTTTCTTGCAGAATATGTAGTGGCTCAATAATATCGTTTAGTTGTAAGAAGCTTTTATTAACTATGATCTTGATATCCTAATCTGTTTACTTCTTATTAGAGTTTATGGCCAAATCACAAAAGCCTCGAAACGAAGCTGCAGTTTTGTAGCCATTTGTTGATACACGATTATAGATCAATCTCTCTTTTGCTCTTTTTGTACATAAGATCGGTACAGGCAGCAATGATGATAGGGCGAAATTTCTTAAAGTGAAGGGGTGTGGCGAAATCACACCTTTCTTCACACATATAAAGCGTGCACCAAATTTGAACCAAAAGGTCTTTTTTTAATTTCTGTCTTCGGTCTCATAAATTCGTATTGTGCAAAAAAATGACGTATTGCTGATGTTCACCGATTCGTTGACTAGTCTATTCACAGTGGAGCTATCTTACACACGACACCTCGTTGATGCGATCTCTTAAAATACAAAATATCCTTTTGTACTGCTGAATAAAAAAAGATGGTCCTTGTTGGCTCATTGAGACCGGCCTCGTCTCCTTGTCTAAATCAGTGTATAAGGAGCTGTTATTGCTGAGCGTGAGGTGAACGCGATAAGGGGGATATAAGCAAGAAATATTTAGTATTTATTGAAGCGCAGCCTGATCTACAGCAAAAAGCTACCGAGATTGCTGAGCATGAGGTGCATGCGTTAAGGTGGAATGTAAAAAGCAAGAAGACTTTCGTATTTGACAGCCAATATCTCCTATACTTTTTTGCTTACATTGCCAAAGTACGAACCCATGCAATGTTGTCCTTTCTGGTGGCAAATGTGTGACACGATATTAATAGCTAACTGTAATTATGGTTACATGGAAGCTAAAGAAATTAAACTAAGACGTGTCATTCGCTATATGGCTATTTGCCCATCAAATAAACAAATGAAGGAGGACAGCACGCTCATCAAAGAAATAGTCGAGGATATTAAGAAAAAAAGATGATGCTATGTCTGGTGGACGGCTCAAAAGACTCAGTGACAAGCTTCGCATTGTGAAAGAACCAGATTTTAACGCACGTCTATCATCTCAACCGCGTATCAGACGAATCTGCTAGAAAAATTGCAGCCTGTTGCGCGTGCGCTGATCAATGATATATTGTACTCAAACATCGAAGTGTCCGTGTCGAACATTTATACGTGCATTGTAAATAGCGCACTAGATTCGAACGACGACAACTCAATCAAAGAATCTGTACAAATCCTTCGCAACGGTCCGTATGTCTAGCGGTATGCTATTTTAAGCAGCTAGTGATCTATCGAACGCCTCGGCGACGCTTGAATGTTTTGTGAGACAATAACTTCGTTGATTACGGGCTCTCATACAGACACATATATCTGTTCAGTAAGGTTTTGATAGTTATCAGTCGATCCTAAAGGCTCATTTTGGCAACGGTTAAGATCATAAGACCTATGTAAGCTTACTCCCACATTGATAAATGTGTCTTAGAAGACCTGATACTCCATTGCATAAGAGCCGTGCAGATCTCAAGTGTAAAGACCATCTCGACTTGACCTATGCCACAATTTCAGAAAAGTAGCTATTTGTATTCAACCACCCTAGCTAAACATGTCTATGTCTCACTTTTTTGAGATGACTCACAGGCAGACTATATATGATGGCACCTATTGCAAGCACTAGCTCGGATTTTGTCTGATAATTTAAAATCATTCGAAGTAGCTGAGAACACTTCCGGATGTACAATTGATTACGCGCTACTCCAATCCGGCGAGGACGCTCATGGGCAGTTCACCTTGCTTTAATCCAAGCAGATAAGGTCTGCTGCCCTGTTAAGTTAAAGCGTTTCTTGTCAAAAAGCATGCTTTGATAGAATTACAAATGCACCTTCGGGGCTCTGGATAATGCGTTGTCAATTGCGACTATGCATTCCTGTAGACGAAGATAATACTATACTTTGGCCAAGATAATTTTTTACCTTTGTGTGCAAGTCGGTAAAAGAACATGTGAGGCCTTCCAGACGATCAAGCTTGCGACTCATCTCGGCTTCTTTGTTAAGCTTGCCAATACCGGCAAACCGTCGAAAGTTAAAAAAAACTTGACTTTGCCTTTGGCTTGTAGTTTTATGTTGTATGAGTAAATTGTACATTTGGTACCAGATATAGCCAGTACCTTTAGGAAAAAGCAGAACGGCTGTTCTTCTGGACAAAATGCATCGAATAGGAACTCGTAACTCACAATCGCCGTTTCGATATTATTCTTGCTTGCTGATGTAGAAAAAAGCCACCCGCATAAAGAAAGGATCAGCTGTGTTCTCAAAGCACAATGCGCGGTATGTGCTCTGGGATGTCACATATCTGGGCTGACAAGCTGTTAATCGCTGTGTTTGCACTCAAAAACGAATCCCACGCATGAACACGCTTTATATTCTTTGATATACATTGCCTACGGTATCTAATCGTCTTATTAGGTGTGTAAGGCATGAGTACATTTATAGTCGATAGTGAAGGCAGGAGAATATACCTCCCTGATGTCTAGTTTAAGGCAAGCGTATATACGAAGCAGTAATCTGCTTCGCAAAAAGTATCTTAAACGTCTTCAATAATGCGTTTGAGTTCGCCTAATTTAAACAATTTAAACACTGAAAAGTATTTCAACATTCTCACTTATTAGATCAAAAACAATTTTTCAGGGAATAAAATCGACGTTTTCGAACACGACAAATCAAGTTTTTCTGCTGTTAACGCTCCCTAGTCGGCATTCATCATCGACTTATTCAAAAGGATGTCGAACTATCCAGCTTTTTATGCGGAAAGTAGTTTGATTGTCAGGACTTGGAGTCTTGGATGAGTCTGATTTTCTTCAGAACCTTGCTCGAACCTGCTAATGCGGCTGTAAAAGGTGGCTTACGGAGATTGAAAGTGTCCAAATCTACCGTCTTAAGGCTTTGAGGCCAATCCTTTCAAGTCTATGCACTTTGAGTGAAACGCCAAGCCCTGGGGATAATAACGGAGAAGATCAATCTTATAAGTTTGTTGTATACCTTGTGCTGAGACTCGCGGCGATCAAATCGCCTGTAGAGCACATAGCCAACGTGTATACTATACTACTTTCTCCATTTCCTGCTGACAAGCAGGACGCTTACGCTAAACAATCCTTTGTATGACGACAATGCTTTTAAATAAAGCATCCGTGGTTTCAACATCTTATAAACTCGGAAGAAGAGCGCTGCCAATAAGCTCAAAAGCCTTTTCTTCTCCAGTTCATGCAAAGATTTACGCGTGTGTAAAATCCAGCTTCACGAGTGAGAGCTGTACGAAACACAAGCGAGCTGTGCGAGACCTTAAAGACATATTGTCAGTTGAAACCCTGGCGCAATTGCTTTGCGTCTGCGACTTTGCACGCACAGCAAATTGAGAAGTGATATTAGATGAGGAGTTCTTACAACTTATATTCTTGCTACAGCCTAACTGGTGGCTCTCAGCCATCAAATGCTACCATCCTTAACGATATTATTCTTCTTTGTTTCATCTAGCTTGTGACGCATCCTGAACTTCTTTTAGCCAATAAGCTTTCTTGGTTCCCAATGCTTATGGGGCAGTCGGAAATGTCTTCTGGTCAGAAGCAGTATAAATGCCAATACCCATGGAAACTACTAATGCATATGCATTTCATTTTTTTGCGTAAAAGCCGTTTACGGCAAAACTGCTGGTGACGACAATCGTCACATGACCTCCCTTTTAAAAGATACTTACTTCAGAAGGTAGGGCTTATTGTTTCCGATTATCCAGTAGAGGTCGATGAATCTGCAAATCTGCTTTAGATCCTTCACAGGCTCATAAGTGGCTTCCTTCTTGGGCTCCAAGCCACCAAACTTTATACTGTAAATTTCCCTTGTACTTACGATGTCAAATTACGGCTTCAACGAGGTGTCCCTCGGAGCCATCGACCAACATGACCTTATTCAAATTTTGCCGACACTTGAAGTCCTTGTGATACGGCCTTGTCAATGAAATGTGAGACAATGGGTGCAGCTTCAATCCCTTTGATATTCCTGGATCATAGCAATCTTGCGAAAATCTCCTCACGATCGGAAATGGGTCAATATATCTTGGCGCCCGTTAATTGAATCTAAGCAAAACCCTTGTGACGGAGATCCAACTTCTTGCCATCCAAAAGAACCACATCGCAAACTTAGAAGCTTTGGACACGTCTATTTCTGTCATAATAATACTTTGTGCGCTCTTGTGCTTCGCACATCTGGTCCCGCGCGACCTTTAGTAACATTTTTTTGACGTAGTAGAAACTCTTGTGCTGATTTTTTTTACTTTATGAAACTTCGTATCTGATGCCACCTCCTCCGGCATATAAGGGACACATCCTGGATCCGCTTTGAACGGTGACATTCCAATTGAAGTGTGCGCGTCGATTGTAGGCTATCTTAGAAAAACAAAAAGCCATTCGATCGTTTTGTGCTGAGTCAATGACACCTCGGAGGTAGTCTCCGATAAAACGGTTAGTTTTTCCTTTTGTCCATCCTATTGCGGCTTAAAGGCCAAAGTCCAATTGTGTCGCGTTCCCACACCAGACACGCTTGCTTGCCATACCTTGGATGTAAAGTTGGTGGCTAGGTCGGAAACAATGGTCTTTGGTATGCCATGGTCCTTCATCTATTTCTTCTTAAGGGCCTTTACAGTTTCTGCAGTACCTTCCATTGTCCTCGTAGCGATGAACTTGCCTTTTTTATTTAATCGATCAACAATCACCATGACGGCATTGAAGCTACTTTTGGATTATGGTAAAGACTCGATGAAGTCCATCGAAATGTCGACCCTGGAATATCCAAGGACTGAAGTAAACCTGGCGGTTAAGTCTGCCTAGCCTTGTTGCACTGCCAAATTTCGTATGTGTTGACATAGGGCTAAATTGACTTCGTTATTTTTGACAAGTACTATGTTTGACGTACGGCTAGATACGTTTTGCAAAATTCTGGGTGGCCTGCGGGTCAAAGAAAAAAAACTCACAGATGACGCGATTTTCTAACTCTTCGTCGTCTGGATTATACAGTCATGGGGACTCATCTTCGCCAATTCGGTAATACAGGATACCATATTTTTTGACACAGTATTTTGTATTTTCAGCTTCTTGATGATGTAATGTGGGTATTTATTCCACGCATGGATTGTCTTTGCGGATTGATCAACTGTAACTTTGTCCGTCCTGATTGTCGCCACGATCTCGCGGTTCTCAGCCGCTTTCAGTAGCTCTTGCAAGCTTATTTAGGCAACTTTAATTACTAATCCCGAATTGCGTGCCAGTAAATTAGCCACGGTGTCACTTCCATCAAGACTCCACTTGAACAAAGGCTGAAATTCAGCAAGCTCATTGAAACCTCGAGCTACTTTGTGATCTGTAGTTTTTTTGCGTCAGGATAATCTCAATACTTTTGTGATCCGTTTTAACGGCAAATGGTTGATCGAGAAGATACACACATTATACTTTTAGCGCATGCATAATCCAAGTAGCTCTTGGTCACGAACGGGATAGTTCGACTCGTCTGGCTTCATCTTTTAACCAGTAAATGCAATTGGATGCTCTTGCTCACCATCCTTTTTTAAACAAGACTTCCTCTATCGCAAAATTTGAAGCGTCGATTTGTATACGAAATGGTTCCAAAAAGTTCGGAGGACTTATAACGAGTGGAAGGGTCAAGTGAAGCCTGGATTCTGTGAAGCAGCGTAGCTGATCTTCCGAGAGCTCAATTGCTTCTCAAGGACGTTATTTTTTAAAAACTGTCGTAAAGTGTTCATGCAAATCGCGAAAAGACCTTGCAAAACCTTGATACATAGAATATAGTGCCTAAGAAGCACTTCATGTGCTTCTTTGTCATAAGACCAGACCATTTTGTGATAATTTTAATTTTGTCGGGATCCATTCGGACGCCTTTTCGTCCGACAAAAACTCATAGGTGTGAGATCTTATCCACGCAAAATTAGCACTTTGACAACTTGATCTAGAGCTGTTATTCCTTACACCGTTTGCGTACACGATCTAAAGCCGCTACGTGGTCTGCGACATCTCCAATTTGTGTGAACACGTAGATGTCCCTTAGATCTCGAAAGACTTTCTGCGAAGACCAGTTAAGTGTACTCGGGTTTCCGCACAGTCCCATGGGAGTGATAAGGTACTATCTGTGGTCGGAAAAACGGTAAATGGGATCTCCGATTCACGCAATTTAACCTGATAGTAACCCTAAAGTGGGTCCGTGCGCGAAAACCAATGACTCCCGGAGATGGCGTCAAAGGTGTCTTCCTTACGCGGCATTAGTATCGCCGGCAAGATCGCCACTAAAATTAACTGGCGATAAACGTGCAAAATACAGTTTCTTTACACAAAACGTTGGTGTTGAGGAGGCGGACGTACTTGGTCGAATAATGCCTGCTTGAACCATCTCTTTAATTCATTCTTGGATTGTCCTGAACCTTTCAGGACTTTGGCGTCAATGTTCGACGGATATCGGTTTAGTACCAGGCTTGAGCAAAAGTTCATGCTCATCTCTTTTCCGCACTGGAAGTGTATCGCTTGAAAGCTCCGTGCGAAAGACTGTATTCGCATACTTGCGTAGCGTTTCATAAGCCTCTTTAAGCGATTTCGTCCCTTGAGATTAACGTTTTCAGTACCATGATAGTTGACGACAAAGTCAGCTTCAGTGTCTTTGTCGAGACGCAACATTTCCAAAACTGATGAGTAAAACTTAGCTGCGTCAATCCTTGACGGCAATGGTGGCCTTGTTGCCGATAGTAATCGAAAATCTCGCTGCTCGAATTGATTCGAGCCTTTTGCTCTCCAGTAGTCTATCTGGACGGACGTTGATTATGTAGTCGATTTGCCGCTTGGTGCTTTGTGTTGATGTGAGGAGACATGCTTCCTGTAGTCCAGTTGATATCTGGATTTTGCTCACAAAGCCACATCATGCCAATGATAACATCCTTATTTCCAGGAACAAGCTAGACTTGGAAAGTCCCCGATGTAAAAAAATAGGTATATGCAAGTTCATGTGCACCGTTCGTCGGAGGCTGTAAACAGCCTGGTCGTAACCAAGGTCAATTTGTATCATCTCACCTTCAGTTACTTCAGGCTCAAGTCGCGTCATCAAGTCTACGGATACGCCATTAAGACTACATCCATTGTCGATGAAGACGGTAACGGGTTATTCTTGATCAACGCCTTTTAAAGGTTGATCTTCAGCTCCAAAAATAGCATACAGTGCACCCCTAATATAACGATTCACTTCCTTGCTTTTAGGGGCGTACATTACAGCGATATGTGGTCGACAACGCCACAATTGGTACATGTCGCCAAATTTGTCCAATTGTCGTTCTTGTCCTTTCATTTTTCAAAACGCGTTTTTTTAAAGGACGTGACTTGCTCGCAAATGAGTTGGTCGATATACGTTTTGGCCTGCCCGAGTAATGGGCATACTCGAAATCGGAGGCAACTTTAATGGCCTTCTAAAGAGTACTCGGACTCTTCTTTGATCTTCTTTGCGGTTTTATTCCGTAATTCATACTGCAAAAAGGACCGCTTTTCTGACTCACTGATCTCCGATTCAGTTTGAGACATCAAATTCTGGACTTTAAAGACATATTCAAGGATAGTATCCCTTTGTTTGAGGTGAAATATCTCTCGAAGATCGCACTCAAAATCCTTAGGCCTGAAGCGTGTGCGCTATTGAGTTTTGGACAATGCCCATCTCTTGTGCATGATTCATGCGCTCGCAGCCGGCGAAAAAGGCACGGGACCAATTCAGTACGGATTTTTCTAAATTACTTGAGATAAGCGTCACAAATTCGGTCGTTTCTGTTGTCATCAAGTGACACTTGTTGGCGAAGTACTGGTTCGTTGCAAAGATCCATGATTTAGTATCTTTTTTAAACACTCCTTCATAAGAAGGAGGATTTTTTTCTTCTGCGCGAAGCGCTTATTAGCCTATTGCATTTGGGCTTGCATTTGAGCCTGCACCTAGGCTCGATATTGCTGGTGCTGCTAAGTGAAATACAACAGTAGGTGCTGCATGGACAGTGTGTCCTGTCTTGTCGCTGTAGAGGGAGCTACATTTGGCTGAGCGGTTGATTCCGCTTGGCCATTAACACTGCCGCATATGCGGAGTCAACACTCGAGTTCCTGAGTCCGACGTTGGCCGTAAAGTTTTTTTATCGTCAGAAGCACTTATTCGGCTCTGTTGATGAAATCTTGGGTTTAGAGATGGGCGCTCAGCGGAACGGCCTTTTTGTTGGGCCATACTTGCTGGAGTTCTCAGCGCTCTTTGTAAATTCTACCAGACCTTGATAAATAAAAACGAAACTAATCAAATTGTGTTTTACAGTCTACGCTTTTTGTACAAACGGATAGAGTGGTCGAATGAATCTTCCAAAAGCGCTTAAGCTTGCTGCATACGGCGCTTCAAGTTTTTAGTGATGTCGTCCACCAAATTCCTCACACTTGAAACCTTACAATTCGAGAATTCGTTTCGGATTAGTTGGACAGGCCTCAGCTGCTTTACCGGTTGATAACCACAGTTTTTTTCGCAGCCTGTTGAGCTCCTTGTTGCAGTTTGTTAATGCTCAGTGGTATTGATGAATGGTTTGTGGCTTCACGAATCTTTCGTTTTATCAAAAAATGAAGCCAAGCGAAACAGCTCAGAAGTATTGAATGTAGATCAAGCAAAGCCAAGTGGGTAACTTAGCTGGAAAATTATTTTTAGAAGCGGGACAGGAATTTATCAAAAGGAAATAACACGAACCATAGGCCAGTTCCAGATGTATGTACCACCCTAGTGTGCACTATCTAATCACTAAAATTTTGATCGTGCTGTAAGACAACCCTTTAAAGCCTAGCACTTCTCAAATTTTGGAAGGCTTTGTTCAACACTGCTATCCCGGCTTTCAGTTGCGCGGCAATTTAGAAGTTTAACGCTTACTTAATTCACATTACCCAGGCCAACGGTACATGGTCATATGACAGAAATTGAAAATCTGACAGGCCCTAGCAAGCATTTTGCAAAACAACAGATAATCAAAGTAATGGACAGAAGTACCATTAATAAAACTGCATTGATGTAAAACAACCCGGCAACGTGGATGCACACAAGCCAGCGAAATGATCGAGTCAAGTAATATCGTTGTATCACGCGTCTACATTCGGTGTGTGATGGTGGGCAAAAAACAAAATTAAAACCTTTTGATCGAGCATAAACGGAGACAAGGAAACAATGAATAATTCAAGAGGCAACATGTTGATATTTAATCCGCAGATTCAAGCAACATAGTGTGTTGAGCGAGTTTGTTAGCTCTGCCTGACTATTATCTAGGCATTTAAAATAGACAAACAGATCCTATCTAGATGTATCATCACGCTCTTTACCATATGTCCCTCTACTACTTCACGGCTATCGTCGCCCGTGTCAATAATTTGTCAAAGTTAGAGTGACGAAAGCCTGCAGACCATTTGGTGACATCACGGAAGGCCATCAAGTAAATATCGAAGAACGAGGCTTAACTTTCGACACGACAAGTGGCGGTAAGACAACAAGCGAGACTATTTTATCGAAAATAACTCACAAAGAAGAGGGCTTAAAACGGCAATTTTACCGAACTATCGCTCTTCAAGATTTGCTGTAGGCACTGATTTTCTTTAGAAACACCAAGTCAATACACTAACATGCTCAGGTCGGATTCTAAAGTAAAGGGGGCCGAGGTGCTTGAGACGTACACTATGCACAGCTGGCCTTTAAGGTCCCAGCACGAATGCATTGTCTTCGTCCAGGTAAGTATCAACATCTTGATTGAAGAGCCTAGCGTCTTAATTAGCCAAGGCTATCGAGGACGGTTTGCTCATTGTTTGGATGTTGGAATACCATCTCGTTCTGCTGAGACTCGTCGCTTGTAAGTTGCACGACGTTTCAACTGACCTACCTTGTGCTACTGCAACAGATCCACAATATTTCAAACAGCATCAATTATTTAACTCAATATTGTTTGAAAAACGACCGACACATACTATTTTTCGACTCAAACATGACAAACTCGAAGGGACAACGTTGTATGCACGACCAGCTTACGCATACGATACGGTACTGTTGGAATATTGACAGAGCGAGCCCAATGGACCGGCGCCAAGCTTCGTCGGCTCCCCCTCGGTAGAGCCTTGTGACCACTGGCACACGTCGATCTTTTTTCCCTTAATCTTGATGTTTTGTAGCTTTGCCTCGTCGTCATAGTTCTTGTTGACTGTCGCGATGCTCACCTTGCCATCCACGGCCAGCACATTCGTGATGATCACCTTGCGTGGTATGTCGCCACACGTGCCACACGAGCGGTAAAGCTTGCCAAAGTCTTGAGCGTAGAATCCTTCAATTGAGATCGTACCCAGCCCATCGTGCTGAATGATCTTGTCATTCGCCGATCGAGCACCACCACCAATCACCTTTGTTATGCTGCTCGCCGAGCCGCCCTTGATGGTCAACCCATCCTCACACACGTCGTCCCACCACACGTTTTCAATCGTGCACTCGCTCTGGTCGCAGTGCACACCCTCCGATTGGTCCTTTCCAATGATCACGTTTTTGAGCGTAGCACCAGGCTCCAACATGAATACGGCAGTCTCCGACCCATTTTCCGTCTGGCCACTGCACTTGACATTCGAGCGCATGTACGTCATCATGTCACCGTCAAATGTCTCGCCCTCCTTGACCGTGTACGGCTCCTCGAATTTGATCGTGCCATTGCTGTCGGGCCAAGATCCGTCTGGCATGGCGACGGCTTCTGAACGCACAAAGGCACTCGATTTTGTGAAGGTTACGATGGTGAGAGCGACAGTGAAGGCAGAGATGACGTTGACCATAATTAAAAGTAGGAGATGCTGACTGTTTTGTTTGGAAGCTTTGCTATTGACCCATTTTGTATGAAGAGTACAAAATGAATAATGAGTTGATGAAAGAGCTCTTGCGGCATTGAGGGTCGGGTGATGTCCCAGGCAGTCTTTGAGGTGAATGCGAATTTATTGAAGCGGTCAAGTTATGACCTTTTTACCTCACAGACGCCTGTTCCAAGATGTCATATGCGAGTGGTGATACCAGCAGCGCAACTGCCGATCCAGAATTTGCAGAATTTGTTGGATCTCTTGTTGTCGACCAAATGAGGTTTTCGCCAATCAGTGGGGCTCACTTTTTAAATATCATTGAGTTTTGAAGTACGTATACTTTGGAGCATACTCTATTATTAATACTGCGCCACTGTATCGTAGGTTCAAGTTGCTAGCGTGACTCAATGATGAGAGCGCGCATGTTCCAGTGAAAGTTCGGCTTGCCATCGAAGCCCTTACGACTTGACGATTGCTGGATCGCTGGATCGTCCGTCGACACTAATGAATCGAAAACAACATCTAATGTCTATGAGAGTTAAAGATATCATAAATAGATTGTAAACAAAATATGATTTATGTAGTTTAAGTATATCTTACTAGCGCCAAAAAAAAAGAAGTAGCCAGCATTTGCGCCATTGCCATCATTTTAGTACAATAGTTTGATAATTTTAAATTTCAAGTTTGATTATTAGAAATGTAGAGGTAAATCCACACACTAGCCGAGCGCTGCGATACGCTGGGTCCTACTTGTATCCTTTGGCGCCACATCGACGACGTAACATCTTGTCTAATCTTGTTTCGCGTCCGCCAGATGTCGGTCTCGATCGACATCAAGGCAAAGAGCACGCATTTTGCTAGGATATTGTCTTCCATTCCTATTTCTAAACATAGTGGGCGCGTGCCGCTATCACGTGGAGTGCTATTTCGCACGACAACGCCGCCAGAGCCAAACCCACTATACTGAAGCGGACGGGTGGTCTCGACATGAAAAAGAAGCTTTCACGTCGTCGAGACTGCTTGATATCGCAAGCGCTTATGATAGTGGTGATCGGCTTCATCGACGAATCGTGCTTTTCGCCGCTAGTAACGGAGGCGCTGAGGTTACGAGCAGAGATCATCTCGCGGTCTATGGTTTATCTTTGAAGTAAAGGAGAATAATGTGAGCCATAGGACACACGACGGCAGTCTGTTGGCAGTTGACGAAGGGTTTCCAGGCGAGCAAGCTCATAGCAAAGTAATCACCACTCCACTTACACGCTGGCTTAAACTGGTGCTTCCTTTTTTACTTCGCTGCCTTACGCCTAAATTGCATTGCGTTATTGTTAGACATTTGATGATGCATGCGTACCACCGCTACGGTCCACAGTGTCGGCACCAAGCCTCCGCTTTTTTTTAACCAAACGAGCACGGTAGTTCTTCTTTTTTAATAGCGGCTTTAAAGCTTTGGAAGCACCTCGTACCTCGCGTTGAACGGACCTTAATGTTATAACCTCACATGATTTTCGGTGTTTCCAATCACAGCCGGCTTATCGGCACGAATTTCACGACATTAAAAGCAATCGAGATACATTCCACCATAACTGCGATTCATGCTTTAGCAACCCGTCGTGGTTGTTGACAACGAGTTTGGAGCTAATATGGCACAAGCGGTCCATCGTAAATTTTGGGCACGGAGTGCGTGAAGTGCGCAATGGGAGCTCTAATTGCTCGTCAAAACGCAATGTGCGAAGCACATCTTTGCGAGTGTGTTGCTTTGGTCAGGGGGACGCATTAAGTACATCAAACAAAGGTCTATTTCGACTACACGGCTTGTTTGTACGAGCCGCAAGCTACTCAAACTTTGTCGAGAATTCTGATGCCAATCGTAGCTCATTCTGAGGCTTGAAGTATGCTCTCTTCAATCATTAATCGTGTTCCCTACGAGTAGTTTGATTGGGATTCGACGGCATAGCGAACTAGGCCGGATGCTGTGTGGTGTTTTAACACTGTAGAGTGAGCTCGTGGCTACTATAGACCCAATAATGCACAGGGTGCGGCAGCCAAATAGCCTAGCGCCTATTTCGTGAGTTAGCTGTGAAGATCTTTAATTTCTTATTTGTGAGGGCTTTAAGATGCGCCACGTGTCACACTTCTGATGTCAATCGACAGGATTTGCCGTATGAAACTTTGGCTATTGTGGGCTCAACTTCTGTGTAACGGGTTTACGCGAGCCCAGTGTATTTTTGTGGAAGTACCATATCGTGTGACATAAGCTTTGTGATGTATTATACGTCGTTGTGAAGAAATTAATTGAGCTAACTAAAAAAGTTACCTGAGCTTAATGTGTAATAGTAGGAATTACCATATTTAAGGACATTCAATCCACAGCGATAAAGCTTTACTTAGAACGGAAAAGACATAGGACTAATCAGTCGTTTTATTAATCAAGATTAGTACTAAATTTTGTAGTCAGATCTGCAACTCATACTTGTTTTGAGTCAAAAGGCAGATAGCTGAAATCAAGCTTAAGCAAATATATACTGCAGAAAATTTAACATGGTACCTAGCATTCACTTACCGTTACCTGACTTATATTGCACCGCGGGCGACACTTGGTGCGTAAATCAAAATTAGCGATCTATTGTATTAACAAAAGTACTTGCGTCGCGTATGAATGGCAATAGCAAAAACTGGACCATAAAAATCTCCTCTCTAGCTCTAGCTTTGAGGATACATACCCCCTCATCAGTATTTTTACGAGACACATACATTAACTTTATCGCTATTGAAGCTATATCTGGTATCTTTACAGAATTGGAAAAAAGTGTCGTTAAATACGATTTACTACACTTTGTTCCTATATAGACATATGGTTTCTAACAAAATCATTCTTGTCGACTGATATCGATGAACGATCCAGCGATTCAGCAATCGTCATGTCGTAAAGGCTTCGATGTCAAGTCAAACGTAAACTTGAACATGAGTGCTCTCATCGATGAGTCACGCTAGCAACTTAAACCTACATAAGAAAAACGATACAGTTGCGCAGTGGTTATTACCACAATTATAGAACCACACCAAAGTATACGTACTCGACAGAAGTTCAAAACTTTATGATATCTAAAAAGTGAGCCCCACAAATTAGTAAAGACGTCATTCGGTCGACGACAAGAGATCCAACAAACTCTGGACCGGCAGTTGCACTGCTGGTATCACCACTCGCATATGACATCTTGGAACAGGCGTCTGTGAAGTAAAAAATGTCGATAAGTTCATTGCTTCAATGACTTTGCGTTCACCTCACAGACTGCCTGGGACATCACCCGACGCATAATGCCGCAGCAGCTCTCCCATCAACTCATTATTCACTTTGCACTCTTCCTACCAAACGGATTAATAGCAAAGCTTCCAACCAAAACAGTCAGCATCTCTTACCTTCAATTATGGTCAACGTCATCTCTGCCTTCACTGTCGCTCTCACCATCGTTGCCTTCACAATTTCGAGTGCCTTTGTGCGTTCAGAAGCCGTCGCCATGCCAGACGGATCTTGGCCCGACAGCAATGGCACAATCAAATTCGAGGAGCCGTACACGGTCAAGGAGGGCGAGACATTCGACGGTGACATGATGACGTACATGCGCTCAGATGTCAAGTGCAATGGTCAGACGGAAAGTGGGTCGGAAACGGCCGTATTCATGGTGGAGCCTGGTGCTACGCTCAAAAACGTGATCATTGGAAAGGACCAATCGGAGGGTGTGCACTGCGACCAGAGCGAGTGCACGATTGAAAACGTGTGGTGGGACGACGTGTGTGAGGATGGGTTGACCATCAAGGGCGGTTCGGCGAGCAGCATAACAAAGGTGATTGGTGGTGGTGCACGATCAGCGGATGACAAGATCATTCAGCACAATGGGCTGGGTACGGTCTCAATTGAAGGATTCTACGCTCAAGACTTTGGCAAGCTTTACCGCTCGTGTGGCACGTGTGGCGACATACCACGCAAGGTGACCATCACGAATGTGCTGGCCGTGGACGGCAAGGTGAGCATCGCGACAGTCAACAAGAACTATGACGACGAGGCAAAGCTACAAAACATCAAGATTAAGGGAAAGAAGATCGACGTGTGCCAGTGGTCACAAGGCTCTACCGACGGGGAGCCGACGATGCTTGGCGCTGGTCCATTGGACTCGCTCTGTCAATATTCAAATAGTACTGTATCGTATGCGTAAGTGGGTCGTGCATGCAATGTCGTGCACATTGAGTACCTCCTCATTTGTCGTGTTTGAGTCGAACAAGTGTATGTGTCGGTCGTTTTTAAACGATTTTGAGTTGAATAAACAATTCTGTTTCTTTAAATAAGTGGATTTGTTGCTTTAACACCAGGTACGTCAACAAGCTACAAGCCACAGCAGTACAAGAAACCATATCAAACTTTAAAAAAATGAGCAAAGAAATAGTGGGCGTCTTCCTTAACCCTGACTAATAGAGGCGCTGGGACCGACTTCGTCAATCTTTTTGCTAACTTCTATCATACGATTTGCTGCAATTCTATCAGCGAGTTGGATCTCCAACCGAGAAAATTAGTTGGTAGCGTCTTGGACAAAACGCACTCCTATGCCAAACTCTTATTTAAAACTGATCACTCAAATCATAAACAACAACATTTTTCTGCCTCAAAACGTGCACATCACACGCACCTCGGCCCCGTATCTGCAAATTCCAGCCAAAATAGAATCCAAAAATAACGCCGAGCACGTTGGTGTATTGACTCATGTTTATATAGAAGACAATGCCTAGAGCAAATCTTGTAGAGTGAAAACTCGGTATGATTGCCGTTTAGGGAATCTTCTTTGTGAGCCATTTTCGAGAAAATAGGCTCGTATGTCTTCTTACCGCTCCTTGTCGTGTTGAAAGTCGAGCGTCGTTCTTCGATATTCACTTGTTGTCCTTCCGTGATGTTTCAAATTGGTCTGCAAACTTGGCTACCTAAAAAATATTCATCGTCTCTTGAAAAACTAATCTTCAGTAGTTTTTTTCATTATCCTACTTGTCATAAAACACCATGCTAACATTCGTCATTATGACTTTCACAAATTATTGACACGGACGACGAGAGCCGTGGAGTGGTTAGGGGACATATGGTAACGAGCGTGATGACACATCTAGAAAGGATCTGTTTGTCCATGCTATATGCTTAAAAAATTGTCATGCAGAGTGAACAAACTCACGGCTATTTCGCTCAACACACTAAGTTCTTGAATATGTGGATTATATATTAACATACATTTCTTTTCTTGTCTCCGCTTTTGCTCGATCAAAAGGCTTTGCCCTAGTCTTTTGCCCACCATCACACACCAAATGTAGACGCGTGATGCAACGATATTACTTGACTCAATCATTTCGTTGGCTGGTGTGCATCCACGTTGTCAGTATTTTTTTCACATCAGTGCTGTTTTGTTCATGGTAATTTTGTACATTACCTTGGCTATCTGTCGTTTTGTAACATGTTCTCAAGGGCCGATTTCTGTCATACAACATATATCATTGGCCCCGGTAATGTAAATCAAGTTAGCGTGAAACTTCTAAACTGCCGCGCAATCGATACAGCATTGATCCAAATTCTAGCGGACGCTGAGCATCAAATTCATCATTGTTCTCTCAAGGTCTTTTACTACAATTTCTTTGCACCTTTACGTGCTCCTAATTTATCTTCATTAGGTGCTCATGAAATAACGATATGGTCTCTTACACATTTTCGGTGCCAATATGATGCCGCAAATGCTTTAAGAAATGCGAATATGATGGCGGCGATTGCTTGTAGGTACAAGTATGGGTTTGGCGCCGATGTCGCGAAACAACTTTGAAGAATCATCAGCAAAATGGGCTTCAAGGTAGTACAAAGTAGCAAATTTAGGGCCTTAATATCTCTGCTTTTCAAACTTTAGATGTGTACATTTTCAGCAGATCACCGACCGCATTCGACTCTTAAGCCTAGCGATCTTTCTCGAAGAAGAGACCGACGTCATCCTGGAAAGCGATAGCTGTTCCCACATGTAATTTTTGTAACTTTACCAAAAAAAAGTCGCTTATGTCCAACTTCTGGAGCCTGCGGCAAGAACCAAGAAACCGAGGTTGCTAAACAAAAAGAATTCGCTTGGAATATTGGTTCTCGATTTTATCTGTCACGGTCAAAATCACTCTTGTCGACTGATATCGACGGACGATCCAGCGATCCAGCAATCGTCATCGTCAAGTCGTAAAGGCTTCGATGTTAAGCCGAACTTTCACTGTAACATGCGTGCTCTCATGATTGAGTCACGCTAGCAACTTGAACCTACGATACAGTGGCGCAGTGGTAATTATAGAAGCACACCATAGTATGCACCATAGCATACGTACTCGACAGAAGTTCAAAACTTTATGATATCTAAAAAGTGAGCCCCACGAATTAGTAAAGACGTCATTTGGTCGACGACAAGAGATCCAACAATCTCTGGACCGGTAGTTGCACTGCTGGTATCACCACTCGCATATGACATCTTGGAACAGGCGTCTGTGAAGTAAAAAATGTCGATAAGTTCATTGCTTCAATGATTTGCGTTCACCTCACAGACTGCCTGGGACATCACCCGACGCATAATGCCGCAACAGCTCTCACATCATCTCATTATTCACTTTGCACTCTTCCTATCAAACGGGTCAATAGCAAAGCTTCCAACCAAAACAGTCAGCATCTCCTACCTTCAACTATGGTCAACGTCATCTCTGCCTTCACTGTCGCTCTCACCATCGTAACCTTCACAAAATCGAGTGCCTTTGTGCGTTCAGAAGCCGTCGCCATGCCAGACGGATCTTGGCCCGACAGCAATGGCACAATCAAATTCGAGGAGCCGTACACGGTCAAGGAGGGCGAGACGTTCGACGGTGACATGATGACGTACATGCGCTCAGATGTCAAGTGCAATGGTCAGACGGAAAGTGGGTCGGAAACGGCCGTATTCATGGTGGAGCCTGGTGCTACGCTCAAAAACGTGATCATTGGAAAGGACCAATCGGAGGGTGTGCACTGCGACCAGAGCGAGTGCACGATTGAAAACGTGTGGTGGGACGACGTGTGTGAGGATGGGTTGACCATCAAGGGCGGTTCGGCGAGCAGCATAACAAAGGTGATTGGTGGTGGTGCACGATCAGCGGATGACAAGATCATTCAGCACAATGGGCTGGGTACGGTCTCAATTGAAGGATTCTACGCTCAAGACTTTGGCAAGCTTTACCGCTCGTGTGGCACGTGTGGCGACATACCACGCAAGGTGACCATCACGAATGTGCTGGCCGTGGACGGCAAGGTGAGCATCGCGACAGTCAACAAGAACTATGACGACGAGGCAAAGCTACAAAACATCAAGATTAAGGGAAAGAAGATCGACGTGTGCCAGTGGTCACAAGGCTCTACCGACGGGGAGCCGACGATGCTTGGCGCTGGTCCATTGGACTCGCTCTGTCAATATTCAAATAGTACTGTATCGTATGCGTAAGTGGGTCGTGCATGCAATGTCGTGCACTTTGAATGCCTCCTCATTTGTCGTGTTTGAGTGGAACAAGAGTATATGTCAGTCGTTTTTTAAACGATTTTATGTTGAATAAACGATTCTGTTTTTTGAAATAAGTGGATGTGTTGCTTTAACACCAGGTAGGTCAACAAGCTACAAGCCACAGCAGTAAAAAAAACCATATCAAACTTTAAAAAAAATGAGCAAAGAAATAGTGGGCGTCTTCCTTAACCCTGACTAATAGAGGCGCTGGGACCGACTTCGTCAATCTTTTGGCTTATTTCTATCATACTATTTGCTGCAATTCTATCAGCGAGTTGGATCTCCAACCGAGAAAAATAGTTGGTAGCGTCTTGGACAAAACGCACTCCTATGCCAAACTCTTATTTAAAACTGATCACTCAAATCATAAACAACAACATTTTTCTGCCTCAAAACGTGCACATCACACGCACCTCGGCCCCGTATCTGCAAATTCCAGCCAAAATAGAATCCAAAAATAACGCCGAGCACGTTGGTGTATTGACTCATGTTTATATAGAAGACAATGCCTAGAGCAAATCTTGTAGAGTGAAAACTCGGTATGATTGCCGTTTAGGGAATCTTCTTTGTGAGCCATTTTCGAGAAAATAGGCTCGTATGTCTTCTTACCGCTCCTTGTCGTGTTGAAAGTCGAGCGTCGTTCTTCGATATTCACTTGTTGTCCTTCCGTGATGTTTCAAATTGGTCTGCAAACTTGGCTACCTAAAAAATATTCATCGTCTCTTGAAAAACTAATCTTCAGTAGTTTTTTTCATTATCCTACTTGTCATAAAACACCATGCTAACATTCGTCATTATGACTTTCACAAATTATTGACACGGACGACGAGAGCCGTGGAGTGGTTAGGGGACATATGGTAACGAGCGTGATGACACATCTAGAAAGGATCTGTTTGTCCATGCTATATGCTTAAATAATAGTCATGCAGAGTGAACAAACTCACGGCTATTTCGCTCAACACACTAAGTTCTTGAATATCTGGATTATATATTAACATACATTTTTTTCTTGTCTCCGCTTTTGCTCGATCAAAAGGCTTTGCCCTAGTCTTTTGCCCACCATCACACACCAAATGTAGACGCGTGATGCAACGATATTACTTGACTCAATTATTTCGTTGGCTGGTGGGCATCCACGTTGTCAGTATTTTTTTCACATCAGTGCTGTTTTGTTCATGGTAATTTTGTACATTACCTTGGCTATCTGTCGTTTTGTAACATGTTCTCAAGGGCCGATTTCTGTCATACAACATATATCATTGGCCCCGGTAATGTAAATCAAGTTAGCGTGAAACTTCTAAACTGCCGCGCAATCGATACAGCATTGATCCAAATTCTAGCGGACGCTGAGCATCAAATTCATCATTGTTCTCTCAAGGTCTTTTACTACAATTTCTTTGCACCTTTACGTGCTCCTAATTTATCTTCATTAGGTGCTCATGAAATAACGATAAGGTCTCTTACACATTTTCGGTGCCAATATGATGCCGCAAATGCTTTAAGAAATGCGAATATGATGGCGGCGATTGCTTGTAGGTACAAGTATGGGTTTGGCGCCGATGTCGCGAAACAACTTTGAAGAATCATCAGCAAAATGGGCTTCAAGGTAGTACAAAGTAGCAAATTTAGGGCCTTAATATCTCTGCTTTTCAAACTTTAGATGTGTACATTTTCAGCAGATCACCGACCGCATTCGACTCTTAAGCCTAGCGATCTTTCTCGAAGAAGAGACCGACGTCATCCTGGAAAGCGATAGCTGTTCCCACATGTAATTTTTGTAACTTTACCAAAAAAAAGTCGCTTATGTCCAACTTCTGGAGCCTGCGGCAAGAACCAAGAAACCGAGGTTGCTAAACAAAAAGAATTCGCTTGGAATATTGGTTCTCGATTTTATCTGTCACGGTCAAAATCACTCTTGTCGACTGATATCGACGGACGATCCAGCGATCCAGCAATCGTCATCGTCAAGTCGTAAAGGCTTCGATGTTAAGCCGAACTTTCACTGTAACATGCGTGCTCTCATGATTGAGTCACGCTAGCAACTTGAACCTACGATACAGTGGCGCAGTGGTAATTATAGAAGCACACCATAGTATGCACCATAGCATACGTACTCGACAGAAGTTCAAAACTTTATGATATCTAAAAAGTGAGCCCCACGAATTAGTAAAGACGTCATTTGGTCGACGACAAGAGATCCAACAATCTCTGGACCGGTAGTTGCACTGCTGGTATCACCACTCGCATATGACATCTTGGAACAGGCGTCTGTGAAGTAAAAAATGTCGATAAGTTCATTGCTTCAATGAGTTTGCGTTCACCTCACAGACTGCCTGGGACATCACCCGACGCATAATGCCGCAACAGCTCTCACATCATCTCATTATTCACTTTGCACTCTTCCTATCAAACGGGTCAATAGCAAAGCTTCCAACCAAAACAGTCAGCATCTCCTACCTTCAACTATGGTCAACGTCATCTCTGCCTTCACTGTCGCTCTCACCATCGTAACCTTCACAAAATCGAGTGCCTTTGTGCGTTCAGAAGCCGTCGCCATACCAGACGGATCTTGGCCCGACAGCAATGGCACAATCAAATTCGAGGAGCCGTACACGGTCAAGGAGGGCGAGACGTTCGACGGTGACATGATGACGTACATGCGCTCAGATGTCAAGTGCAATGGTCAGACGGAAAGTGGGTCGGAAACGGCCGTATTCATGGTGGAGCCTGGTGCTACGCTCAAAAACGTGATCATTGGAAAGGACCAATCGGAGGGTGTGCACTGCGACCAGAGCGAGTGCACGATTGAAAACGTGTGGTGGGACGACGTGTGTGAGGATGGGTTGACCATCAAGGGCGGTTCGGCGAGCAGCATAACAAAGGTGATTGGTGGTGGTGCACGATCAGCGGATGACAAGATCATTCAGCACAATGGGCTGGGTACGGTCTCAATTGAAGGATTCTACGCTCAAGACTTTGGCAAGCTTTACCGCTCGTGTGGCACGTGTGGCGACATACCACGCAAGGTGACCATCACGAATGTGCTGGCCGTGGACGGCAAGGTGAGCATCGCGACAGTCAACAAGAACTATGACGACGAGGCAAAGCTACAAAACATCAAGATTAAGGGAAAGAAGGTCGACGTGTGCCAGTGGTCACAAGGCTCTACCGACGGGGAGCCGACGATGCTTGGCGCTGGTCCATTGGACTCGCTCTGTCAATATTCAAATAGTACTGTATCGTATGCGTAAGTGGGTCGTGCATGCAATGTCGTGCACATTGAGTACCTCCTCATTTGTCGTGTTTGAGTCGAACAAGAGTATGTGTCGGTCGTTTTTTAAACGATGTTGAGTTGAATAAACGATTCTGTTTTTTAAATAAGTGGATGTGTTGCTTTAACACCAGGTAGTCAACAAGCTACAAGCCACAGCAGTACAAGAAACCATATCAAACTTTAAAAAAATGAGCAAAGAAATAGTGGACGTCTTCCTTAATCCTGACTAATAGAGGCGCTGGGACCGGATACGTCAATCTTTTGGCTTATCATACGATTTGCTACAATTCTATCAGCGAGTTGGATCACCAACCGAGAAAAATAGTTGGTAGCGTCTTGGACAAAACGCACTCCTATGCCAAACTCTTATTCAAAATTGATCACTCAAATCATAAACAACAACATTTTTCTGCCTCAAAACGTGCACATCACACGCACCTCGGCCCCGTATCTGCAAATTCCAGCCAAAATAGAATCCAAAAATAACGCCGAGCACGTTGGTGTATTGACTCATGTTTATATAGAAGACAACGCCTAGAGCAAATCTTGTAGAGTGAAAACTCGGTATGATTGCCGTTTAGGGAATCTTCTTTGTGAGCCATTTTCGAGAAAATAGGCTCGTATGTCTTCTTACCGCTCCTTGTCGTGTTGAAAGTCGAGCGTCGTTCTTCGATATTCACTTGTTGTCCTTCCGTGATGTTTCAAATTGGTCTGCAAACTTGGCTACCTAAAAAATATTCATCGTCTCTTGAAAAACTAATCTTCAGTAGTTTTTTTCATTATCCTACTTGTCATAAAACACCATGCTAACATTCGTCATTATGACTTTCACAAATTATTGACACGGACGACGAGAGCCGTGGAGTGGTTAGGGGACATATGGTAACGAGCGTGATGACACATCTAGAAAGGATCTGTTTGTCCATGCTATATGCTTAAAAATTGTCATGCAGAGTGAACAAACTCACGGCTATTTCGCTCAACACACTAAGTTCTTGAATATGTGGATTATATATTAACATACATTTTTTTCTTGTCTCCGCTTTTGCTCGATCAAAAGGCTTTGCCCTAGTCTTTTGCCCACCATCACACACCAAATGTAGACGCGTGATGCAACGATATTACTTGACTCAATTATTTCGTTGGCTGGTGGGCATCCACGTTGTCAGTATTTTTTTCACATCAGTGCTGTTTTGTTCATGGTAATTTTGTACATTACCTTGGCTATCTGTCGTTTTGTAACATGTTCTCAAGGGCCGATTTCTGTCATACAACATATATCATTGGCCCCGGTAATGTAAATCAAGTTAGCGTGAAACTTCTAAACTGCCGCGCAATCGATACAGCATTGATCCAAATTCTAGCGGACGCTGAGCATCAAATTCATCATTGTTCTCTCAAGGTCTTTTACTACAATTTCTTTGCACCTTTACGTGCTCCTAATTTATCTTCATTAGGTGCTCATGAAATAACGATAAGGTCTCTTACACATTTTCGGTGCCAATATGATGCCGCAAATGCTTTAAGAAATGCGAATATGATGGCGGCGATTGCTTGTAGGTACAAGTATGGGTTTGGCGCCGATGTCGCGAAACAACTTTGAAGAATCATCAGCAAAATGGGCTTCAAGGTAGTACAAAGTAGCAAATTTAGGGCCTTAATATCTCTGCTTTTCAAACTTTAGATGTGTACATTTTCAGCAGATCACCGACCGCATTCGACTCTTAAGCCTAGCGATCTTTCTCGAAGAAGAGACCGACGTCATCCTGGAAAGCGATAGCTGTTCCCACATGTAATTTTTGTAACTTTACCAAAAAAAAGTCGCTTATGTCCAACTTCTGGAGCCTGCGGCAAGAACCAAGAAACCGAGGTTGCTAAACAAAAAGAATTCGCTTGGAATATTGGTTCTCGATTTTATCTGTCACGGTCAAAATCACTCTTGTCGACTGATATCGACGGACGATCCAGCGATCCAGCAATCGTCATCGTCAAGTCGTAAAGGCTTCGATGTTAAGCCGAACTTTCACTGTAACATGCGTGCTCTCATGATTGAGTCACGCTAGCAACTTGAACCTACGATACAGTGGCGCAGTGGTAATTATAGAAGCACACCATAGTATGCACCATAGCATACGTACTCGACAGAAGTTCAAAACTTTATGATATCTAAAAAGTGAGCCCCACGAATTAGTAAAGACGTCATTTGGTCGACGACAAGAGATCCAACAATCTCTGGACCGGTAGTTGCACTGCTGGTATCACCACTCGCATATGACATCTTGGAACAGGCGTCTGTGAAGTAAAAAATGTCGATAAGTTCATTGCTTCAATGAGTTTGCGTTCACCTCACAGACTGCCTGGGACATCACCCGACGCATAATGCCGCAACAGCTCTCACATCATCTCATTATTCACTTTGCACTCTTCCTATCAAACGGGTCAATAGCAAAGCTTCCAACCAAAACAGTCAGCATCTCCTACCTTCAACTATGGTCAACGTCATCTCTGCCTTCACTGTCGCTCTCACCATCGTAACCTTCACAAAATCGAGTGCCTTTGTGCGTTCAGAAGCCGTCGCCATACCAGACGGATCTTGGCCCGACAGCAATGGCACAATCAAATTCGAGGAGCCGTACACGGTCAAGGAGGGCGAGACGTTCGACGGTGACATGATGACGTACATGCGCTCAGATGTCAAGTGCAATGGTCAGACGGAAAGTGGGTCGGAAACGGCCGTATTCATGGTGGAGCCTGGTGCTACGCTCAAAAACGTGATCATTGGAAAGGACCAATCGGAGGGTGTGCACTGCGACCAGAGCGAGTGCACGATTGAAAACGTGTGGTGGGACGACGTGTGTGAGGATGGGTTGACCATCAAGGGCGGTTCGGCGAGCAGCATAACAAAGGTGATTGGTGGTGGTGCACGATCAGCGGATGACAAGATCATTCAGCACAATGGGCTGGGTACGGTCTCAATTGAAGGATTCTACGCTCAAGACTTTGGCAAGCTTTACCGCTCGTGTGGCACGTGTGGCGACATACCACGCAAGGTGACCATCACGAATGTGCTGGCCGTGGACGGCAAGGTGAGCATCGCGACAGTCAACAAGAACTATGACGACGAGGCAAAGCTACAAAACATCAAGATTAAGGGAAAGAAGGTCGACGTGTGCCAGTGGTCACAAGGCTCTACCGACGGGGAGCCGACGATGCTTGGCGCTGGTCCATTGGACTCGCTCTGTCAATATTCAAATAGTACTGTATCGTATGCGTAAGTGGGTCGTGCATGCAATGTCGTGCACATTGGGTACCTCCTCATTTGTCGTGTTTGAGTCGAACAAGTGTATGTGTCGGTCGTTTTTAAACGATTTTGAGTTGAATAAACAATTCTGTTTTTTAAATAAGTGGATTTGTTGCTTTAACACCAGGTACGTCAACAAGCTACAAGCCACAGCAGTACAAGAAACCATATCAAACTTTAAAAAAATGAGCAAAGAAATAGTGGGCGTCTTCCTTAACCCTGACTAATAGAGGCGCTGGGACCGAATTCGTCAATCTTTTGGCTTACTTTTATCATACGATTTGCTATAATTCTATCAGCGAGTTG
The DNA here is from genome assembly GCA_001695595.3 of Plasmopara viticola. Taxonomy (NCBI): domain Eukaryota; phylum Oomycota; class Peronosporomycetes; order Peronosporales; family Peronosporaceae; genus Plasmopara; species Plasmopara viticola. The sequence goes on from MBPM02000018.1 coordinate 997,566, forward strand.
GATCACCAACCGAGAAAAATAGTTGGTAGCGTCTTGGACAAAACGCACTCCTTTGCTAAACTCTTATTTAAAACTGATCACTCAAATCATAAACAACAACATTTTTCTGCCTCAAAACGTGCACATCACACGCACCTCGGCCCCGTATCTGCAAATTCCAGCCAAAATAGAATCCAAAAATAACGCCGAGCACGTTGGTGTATTGACTCATGTTTATATAGAAGACAATGCCTAGAGCAAATCTTGTAGAGTGAAAACTCGGTATGATTGCCGTTTAGGGAATCTTCTTTGTCCATTTTCGAGAAAATAGGCTCGTATGTCTTCTTACCGCTCCTTGTCGTGTTAAAAGTCGAGCGTCGTTCTTCGATATTCACTTGTTGTCCTTCCGTGATGTTTCAAATTGGTCTGCAAACTTGGCTACCTAAAAAAAATTCATCGTCTCTTGAAAAACTAATCTTCAGTAGTTTTTTTCATTATCCTACTTGTCATAAAACACCATGCTAACATTCGTCATTATGACTTTCACAAATTATTGACACGGACGACGAGAGCCGTGGAGTGGTTAGGGGACATATGGTAACGAGCGTGATGACACATCTAGAAAGGATCTGTTTGTCCATGCTATATGCTTAAAAAATTGTCATGCAGAGTGAACAAACTCACGGCTATTTCGCTCAACACACTAAGTTCTTGAATATGTGGATTATATATTAACATACATTTTTTTCTTGTCTCCGCTTTTGCTCGATCAAAAGGCTTTGCCCTAGTCTTTTGCCCACCATCACACACCAAATGTAGACGCGTGATGCAACGATATTACTTGACTCAATTATTTCGTTGGCTGGTGGGCATCCACGTTGTCAGTATTTTTTTCACATCAGTGCTGTTTTGTTCATGGTAATTTTGTACATTACCTTGGCTATCTGTCGTTTTGTAACATGTTCTCAAGGGCCGATTTCTGTCATACAACATATATCATTGGCCCCGGTAATGTAAATCAAGTTAGCGTGAAACTTCTAAACTGCCGCGCAATCGATACAGCATTGATCCAAATTCTAGCGGACGCTGAGCATCAAATTCATCATTGTTCTCTCAAGGTCTTTTACTACAATTTCTTTGCACCTTTACGTGCTCCTAATTTATCTTCATTAGGTGCTCATGAAATAACGATAAGGTCTCTTACACATTTTCGGTGCCAATATGATGCCGCAAATGCTTTAAGAAATGCGAATATGATGGCGGCGATTGCTTGTAGGTACAAGTATGGGTTTGGCGCCGATGTCGCGAAACAACTTTGAAGAATCATCAGCAAAATGGGCTTCAAGGTAGTACAAAGTAGCAAATTTAGGGCCTTAATATCTCTGCTTTTCAAACTTTAGATGTGTACATTTTCAGCAGATCACCGACCGCATTCGACTCTTAAGCCTAGCGATCTTTCTCGAAGAAGAGACCGACGTCATCCTGGAAAGCGATAGCTGTTCCCACATGTAATTTTTGTAACTTTACCAAAAAAAAGTCGCTTATGTCCAACTTCTGGAGCCTGCGGCAAGAACCAAGAAACCGAGGTTGCTAAACAAAAAGAATTCGCTTGGAATATTGGTTCTCGATTTTATCTGTCACGGTCAAAATCACTCTTGTCGACTGATATCGACGGACGATCCAGCGATCCAGCAATCGTCATCGTCAAGTCGTAAAGGCTTCGATGTTAAGCCGAACTTTCACTGTAACATGCGTGCTCTCATGATTGAGTCACGCTAGCAACTTGAACCTACGATACAGTGGCGCAGTGGTAATTATAGAAGCACACCATAGTATGCACCATAGCATACGTACTCGACAGAAGTTCAAAACTTTATGATATCTAAAAAGTGAGCCCCACGAATTAGTAAAGACGTCATTTGGTCGACGACAAGAGATCCAACAATCTCTGGACCGGTAGTTGCACTGCTGGTATCACCACTCGCATATGACATCTTGGAACAGGCGTCTGTGAAGTAAAAAATGTCGATAAGTTCATTGCTTCAATGAGTTTGCGTTCACCTCACAGACTGCCTGGGACATCACCCGACGCATAATGCCGCAACAGCTCTCACATCATCTCATTATTCACTTTGCACTCTTCCTATCAAACGGGTCAATAGCAAAGCTTCCAACCAAAACAGTCAGCATCTCCTACCTTCAACTATGGTCAACGTCATCTCTGCCTTCACTGTCGCTCTCACCATCGTAACCTTCACAAAATCGAGTGCCTTTGTGCGTTCAGAAGCCGTCGCCATGCCAGACGGATCTTGGCCCGACAGCAATGGCACAATCAAATTCGAGGAGCCGTACACGGTCAAGGAGGGCGAGACGTTCGACGGTGACATGATGACGTACATGCGCTCAGATGTCAAGTGCAATGGTCAGACGGAAAGTGGGTCGGAAACGGCCGTATTCATGGTGGAGCCTGGTGCTACGCTCAAAAACGTGATCATTGGAAAGGACCAATCGGAGGGTGTGCACTGCGACCAGAGCGAGTGCACGATTGAAAACGTGTGGTGGGACGACGTGTGTGAGGATGGGTTGACCATCAAGGGCGGTTCGGCGAGCAGCATAACAAAGGTGATTGGTGGTGGTGCACGATCAGCGGATGACAAGATCATTCAGCACAATGGGCTGGGTACGGTCTCAATTGAAGGATTCTACGCTCAAGACTTTGGCAAGCTTTACCGCTCGTGTGGCACGTGTGGCGACATACCACGCAAGGTGACCATCACGAATGTGCTGGCCGTGGACGGCAAGGTGAGCATCGCGACAGTCAACAAGAACTATGACGACGAGGCAAAGCTACAAAACATCAAGATTAAGGGAAAGAAGATCGACGTGTGCCAGTGGTCACAAGGCTCTACCGACGGGGAGCCGACGATGCTTGGCGCTGGTCCATTGGACTCGCTCTGTCAATATTCAAATAGTACTGTATCGTATGCGTAAGTGGGTCGTGCATGCAATGTCGTGCACATTGAGTACCTCCTCATTTGTCGTGTTTGAGTCGAACAAGAGTATGTGTCGGTCGTTTTTTAAACGATTTTGAGTTGAATAAACAATTCTGTTTTTTAAATAAGTGGATTTGTTGCTTTAACACCAGGTACGTCAACAAGCTACAAGCCACAGCAGTACAAGAAACCATATCAAACTTTAAAAAAATGAGCAAAGAAATAGTGGGCGTCTTCCTTAACCCTGACTAATAGAGGCGCTGGGACCGACTTCGTCAATCTTTTTGCTAACTTCTATCATACGATTTGCTGCAATTCTATCAGCGAGTTGGATCTCCAACCGAGAAAATTAGTTGGTAGCGTCTTGGACAAAACGCACTCCTATGCCAAACTCTTATTTAAAACTGATCACTCAAATCATAAACAACAACATTTTTCTGCCTCAAGCGTGCACATCACACGCACCTCGGCCCCGTATCTGCAAATTCCAGCCAAAATAGAATCCAAAAATAACGCCGAGCACGTTGGTGTATTGACTCATGTTTATATAGAAGACAATGCCTAGAGCAAATCTTGTAGTGAAAACTCGGTATGATTGCCGTTTAGGGAATCTTCTTTGTGAGCCATTTTCGAGAAAATAGGCTCGTATGTCTTCTCACCGCTCCTTGTCGTGTTAAAAGTCGAGCGTCGTTCTTCGATATTCACTTGTTGTCCTTCCGTGATGTTTCAAATTGGTCTGCAAACTTGGCTACCTAAAAAATATTCATCGTCTCTTGGAAAACTAATCTTCAGTAGTTTTTTTCATTATCCTACTTGTCATAAAACACCATGCTAATATTCGTCATTATGACTTTCACAAATTATTGACACGGACGACGAGAGCCGTGGAGTGGTTAGGGGACATATGGTAACGAGCGTGATGACACATCTAGAAAGGATCTGTTTGTCCATGCTATATGCTTAAAAAATTGTCATGCAGAGTGAACAAACTCACGGCTATTTCGCTCAACACACTAAGTTCTTGAATATCTGGATTATATATTAACATACATTTTTTTTCTTGTCTCCGCTTTTGCTCGATCAAAAGGCTTTGCCCTAGTCTTTTGCCCACCATCACACACCAAATGTAGACGCGTGATGCAACGATATTACTTGACTCAATTTTTCGTTGGCTGGTGGGCATCCACGTTGTCAGTATTTTTTTCACATCAGTGCTGTTTTGTTCATGGTAATTTTGTACATTACCTTGGCTATCTGTCGTTTTGTAACATGTTCTCAAGGGCCGATTTCTGTCATACAACATATATCATTGGCCCCGGTAATGTAAATCAAGTTAGCGTGAAACTTCTAAACTGCCGCGCAATCGATACAGCATTGATCCAAATTCTAGCGGACGCTGAGCATCAAATTCATCATTGTTCTCTCAAGGTCTTTTACTACAATTTCTTTGCACCTTTACGTGCTCCTAATTTATCTTCATTAGGTGCTCATGAAATAACGATAAGGTCTCTTACACATTTTCGGTGCCAATATGATGCCGCAAATGCTTTAAGAAATGCGAATATGATGGCGGCGATTGCTTGTAGGTACAAGTATGGGTTTGGCGCCGATGTCGCGAAACAACTTTGAAGAATCAGCAAAATGGGCTTCAAGGTAGTACAAAGTAGCAAATTTAGGGCCTTAATATCTCTGCTTTTCAAACTTTAGATGTGTACATTTTCAGCAGATCACCGACCGCATTCGACTCTTAAGCCTAGCGATCTTTCTCGAAGAAGAGACCGACGTCATCCTGGAAAGCGATAGCTGTTCCCACATGTAATTTTTGTAACTTTACCAAAAAAAAGTCGCTTATGTCCAACTTCTGGAGCCTGCGGCAAGAACCAAGAAACCGAGGTTGCTAAACAAAAAGAATTCGCTTGGAATATTGGTTCTCGATTTTATCTGTCACGGTCAAAATCACTCTTGTCGACTGATATCGACGGACGATCCAGCGATCCAGCAATCGTCATCGTCAAGTCGTAAAGGCTTCGATGTTAAGCCGAACTTTCACTGTAACATGCGTGCTCTCATGATTGAGTCACGCTAGCAACTTGAACCTACGATACAGTGGCGCAGTGGTAATTATAGAAGCACACCATAGTATGCACCATAATACGTACTCGACAGAAGTTCAAAACTTTATGATATCTAAAAAGTGAGCCCCACGAATTAGTAAAGACGTCATTTGGTCGACGACAAGAGATCCAACAATCTCTGGACCGGTAGTTGCACTGCTGGTATCACCACTCGCATATGACATCTTGGAACAGGCGTCTGTGAAGTAAAAAATGTCGATAAGTTCATTGCTTCAATGAGTTTGCGTTCACCTCACAGACTGCCTGGGACATCACCCGACGCATAATGCCGCAACAGCTCTCACATCATCTCATTATTCACTTTGCACTCTTCCTATCAAACGGGTCAATAGCAAAGCTTCCAACCAAAACAGTCAGCATCTCCTACCTTCAACTATGGTCAACGTCATCTCTGCCTTCACTGTCGCTCTCACCATCGTAACCTTCACAAAATCGAGTGCCTTTGTGCGTTCAGAAGCCGTCGCCATACCAGACGGATCTTGGCCCGACAGCAATGGCACAATCAAATTCGAGGAGCCGTACACGGTCAAGGAGGGCGAGACGTTCGACGGTGACATGATGACGTACATGCGCTCAGATGTCAAGTGCAATGGTCAGACGGAAAGTGGGTCGGAAACGGCCGTATTCATGGTGGAGCCTGGTGCTACGCTCAAAAACGTGATCATTGGAAAGGACCAATCGGAGGGTGTGCACTGCGACCAGAGCGAGTGCACGATTGAAAACGTGTGGTGGGACGACGTGTGTGAGGATGGGTTGACCATCAAGGGCGGTTCGGCGAGCAGCATAACAAAGGTGATTGGTGGTGGTGCACGATCAGCGGATGACAAGATCATTCAGCACAATGGGCTGGGTACGGTCTCAATTGAAGGATTCTACGCTCAAGACTTTGGCAAGCTTTACCGCTCGTGTGGCACGTGTGGCGACATACCACGCAAGGTGACCATCACGAATGTGCTGGCCGTGGACGGCAAGGTGAGCATCGCGACAGTCAACAAGAACTATGACGACGAGGCAAAGCTACAAAACATCAAGATTAAGGGAAAGAAGATCGACGTGTGCCAGTGGTCACAAGGCTCTACCGACGGGGAGCCGACGATGCTTGGCGCTGGTCCATTGGACTCGCTCTGTCAATATTCAAATAGTACTGTATCGTATGCGTAAGTGGGTCGTGCATGCAATGTCGTGCACATTGAGTACCTCATTTGTCGTGTTTGAGTCGAACAAGTGTATGTGTCGGTCGTTTTTTAAACGATGTTGAGTTGAATAAACATTCTGTTTTTTAAATAAGTGGATTTGTTGCTTTAACACCAGGTACGTCAACAAGCTACAAGCCACAGCAGTACAAGAAACCATATCAAACTTTAAAAAAATGAGCAAAGAAATAGTGGGCGTCTTCCTTAACCCTGACTAATAGAGGCGCTGGGACCGACTTCGTCAATCTTTTTGCTAACTTCTATCATACGATTTGCTGCAATTCTATCAGCGAGTTGGATCTCCAACCGAGAAAATTAGTTGGTAGCGTCTTGGACAAAACGCACTCCTATGCCAAACTCTTATTTAAAACTGATCACTCAAATCATAAACAACAACATTTTTCTGCCTCAAAACGTGCACATCACACGCACCTCGGCCCCGTATCTGCAAATTCCAGCCAAAATAGAATCCAAAAATAACGCCGAGCACGTTGGTGTATTGACTCATGTTTATATAGAAGACAATGCCTAGAGCAAATCTTGTAGAGTGAAAACTCGGTATGATTGCCGTTTAGGGAATCTTCTTTGTGAGCCATTTTCGAGAAAATAGGCTCGTATGTCTTCTCACCGCTCCTTGTCGTGTTAAAGTCGAGCGTCGTTCTTCGATATTCACTTGTTGTCCTTCCGTGATGTTTCAAATTGGTCTGCAAACTTGGCTACCTAAAAAATATTCATCGTCTCTTGAAAAACTAATCTTCAGTAGTTTTTTTCATTATCCTACTTGTCATAAAACACCATGCTAATATTCGTCATTATGACTTTCACAAATTATTGACACGGACGACGAGAGCCGTGGAGTGGTTAGGGGACATATGGTAACGAGCGTGATGACACATCTAGAAAGGATCTGTTTGTCCATGCTATATGCTTAAAAAATTGTCATGCAGAGTGAACAAACTCACGGCTATTTCGCTCAACACACTAAGTTCTTGAATATCTGGATTATATATTAACATACATTTTTTTTCTTGTCTCCGCTTTTGCTCGATCAAAAGGCTTTGCCCTAGTCTTTTGCCCACCATCACACACCAAATGTAGACGCGTGATGCAACGATATTACTTGACTCAATTATTTCGTTGGCTGGTGGGCATCCACGTTGTCAGTATTTTTTTTCACATCAGTGCTGTTTTGTTCATGGTAATTTTGTACATTACCTTGGCTATCTGTCGTTTTGTAACATGTTCTCAAGGGCCGATTTCTGTCATACAACATATATCATTGGCCCCGGTAATGTAAATCAAGTTAGCGTGAAACTTCTAAACTGCCGCGCAATCGATACAGCATTGATCCAAATTCTAGCGGACGCTGAGCATCAAATTCATCATTGTTCTCTCAAGGTCTTTTACTACAATTTCTTTGCACCTTTACGTGCTCCTAATTTATCTTCATTAGGTGCTCATGAAATAACGATAAGGTCTCTTACACATTTTCGGTGCCAATATGATGCCGCAAATGCTTTAAGAAATGCGAATATGATGGCGGCGATTGCTTGTAGGTACAAGTATGGGTTTGGCGCCGATGTCGCGAAACAACTTTGAAGAATCATCAGCAAAATGGGCTTCAAGGTAGTACAAAGTAGCAAATTTAGGGCCTTAATATCTCTGCTTTTCAAACTTTAGATGTGTACATTTTCAGCAGATCACCGACCGCATTCGACTCTTAAGCCTAGCGATCTTTCTCGAAGAAGAGACCGACGTCATCCTGGAAAGCGATAGCTGTTCCCACATGTAATTTTTGTAACTTTACCAAAAAAAAGTCGCTTATGTCCAACTTCTGGAGCCTGCGGCAAGAACCAAGAAACCGAGGTTGCTAAACAAAAAGAATTCGCTTGGAATATTGGTTCTCGATTTTATCTGTCACGGTCAAAATCACTCTTGTCGACTGATATCGACGGACGATCCAGCGATCCAGCAATCGTCATCGTCAAGTCGTAAAGGCTTCGATGTTAAGCCGAACTTTCACTGTAACATGCGTGCTCTCATGATTGAGTCACGCTAGCAACTTGAACCTACGATACAGTGGCGCAGTGGTAATTATAGAAGCACACCATAGTATGCACATAGCAACGTACTCGACAGAAGTTCAAAACTTTATGATATCTAAAAAGTGAGCCCCACGAATTAGTAAAGACGTCATTTGGTCGACGACAAGAGATCCAACAAACTCTGGACCGGTAGTTGCACTGCTGGTATCACCACTCGCATATGACATCTTGGAACAGGCGTCTGTGAAGTAAAAAATGTCGATAAGTTCATTGCTTCAATGAGTTTGCGTTCACCTCACAGACTGCCTGGGACATCACCCGACGCATAATGCCGCAACAGCTCTCACATCATCTCATTATTCACTTTGCACTCTTCCTATCAAACGGGTCAATAGCAAAGCTTCCAACCAAAACAGTCAGCATCTCTACCTTCAACTATGGTCAACGTCATCTCTGCCTTCACTGTCGCTCTCACCATCGTAACCTTCACAAAATCGAGTGCCTTTGTGCGTTCAGAAGCCGTCGCCATGCCAGACGGATCTTGGCCCGACAGCAATGGCACAATCAAATTCGAGGAGCCGTACACGGTCAAGGAGGGCGAGACGTTCGACGGTGACATGATGACGTACATGCGCTCAGATGTCAAGTGCAATGGTCAGACGGAAAGTGGGTCGGAAACGGCCGTATTCATGGTGGAGCCTGGTGCTACGCTCAAAAACGTGATCATTGGAAAGGACCAATCGGAGGGTGTGCACTGCGACCAGAGCGAGTGCACGATTGAAAACGTGTGGTGGGACGACGTGTGTGAGGATGGGTTGACCATCAAGGGCGGTTCGGCGAGCAGCATAACAAAGGTGATTGGTGGTGGTGCACGATCAGCGGATGACAAGATCATTCAGCACAATGGGCTGGGTACGGTCTCAATTGAAGGATTCTACGCTCAAGACTTTGGCAAGCTTTACCGCTCGTGTGGCACGTGTGGCGACATACCACGCAAGGTGACCATCACGAATGTGCTGGCCGTGGACGGCAAGGTGAGCATCGCGACAGTCAACAAGAACTTGACGACGAGGCAAAGCTACAAAACATCAAGATTAAGGGAAAGAAGATCGACGTGTGCCAGTGGTCACAAGGCTCTACCGACGGGGAGCCGACGATGCTTGGCGCTGGTCCATTGGACTCGCTCTGTCAATATTCAAATAGTACTGTATCGTATGCGTAAGTG